>JAMWET010007741.1:160000-341605 GCA_024036415.1 Prochilodus magdalenae
GACTGTGCTGAGGAGCCCTGGAGGTGATGGAGCTGTGAACTGTGATCCAGAACTGATAATCAAACATCAGTACCTGACCTCACTAATGCTCAATCAAATCCTCACAGTAATGTTTCAGCATCAGTACCTGGCCTCACTACAGCTTAAACAAATCCCCACAGCAGTGTTCCAACACCAGTACCTCAACTCACTAATGCTCAATCAAATCCTCACAGAAATCTTTCAGCATCAGTAGCTGACCTCACTAGTGCTCAGTCAAATCCTAACAGCAATGCTCTAACATCTGTACCTGACCTCACTAGTGCTCAATCAAATCCTACCAGCAATGTTCTAACATCTGTACCTGACCTCACTAGTGCTCAATCAAATCCTAACAGCAATGTTCCAGCATCAGTGTCTGAGCATCAAATCCTCGCAGCAATGAAACAGGCTGGTCTTGTCACTGTCCCCTCAAGACTTCTGCAAGGTGTAAGTAACTGAGTCTCAGAGCTGAAACACTATTTATAGCTTTAGTGTGAGTGGGCGGGGCTAAAACCACCATTGGCCAAATAGATGGACATATGCAAATTACTTGGTATACGAAACTCCCTAGACAAAAAATCACCTTGTGTGTTTAAGGTGGTAGTAACTTCAGGCTCCTGCAGATGGCGCTGTACGGGGATGATGGGGCTATAGGTACCTGCAGGCTGTGAGTGACAGGATCCATAGTTTGAGAAGAGGTGCTACAGTGCAGTGAAGGTCTCAGTGCATGTGTGGAAAATGGCTCCAAAGCAGATGTTAATGATGGGCTAAAAGGAGTGACTGCATGTGGGCGTGCCAAACACCATAGTGTGAAAGAAGTAGCTGAATCTGCAGGTGTATGGAAGTGCACGGTCATAGGGGTCTACCAGCAGTGGCTAAAATCCTATTCTACAGGATTTGTGACATGGAAGGCATCCACCACATCTGGACTAACTGTGCATTTCCTTGATGCAAGAGTGTCTAAACATTGATGTGGCCTACATCCAGAAACCCGTCCAGGACATGCCAAATCCTATCACAGCTGTTATTGGTGCTGGTGGAGGTGTTACATGCTACTAGGTACTTTCAATCACAGCGGACTCATGACATCAAACACAACGTATCCAAAACAGGCTGCAGCTTTGTGTCTGTATATCGTTGCTGTCCAATGAAAAACATGTATCTCCACTTTTGTCCATATTTACTTTTATGCATCATTTGAACCCATCAGCTACTGTTTACACTGAGCGAGAATCTCATGATAAATGGACCAACAGAAATGGCCCAATACTGTTTGGAAAGATGTCTGGTTCCACTGACTTCCATTCAAATTCAATATGGTTTTTGGGCTCTCCTGTAAAGTTGCCATTTTGGAGATACTTGTTTTTCTTTGGACAGTGACGATACGTAAGGCTGTTTGGGCCGGAGAGTGAATGCTCTGTAAAGCTACCGAACATTAAGGACAATCAGTGGTGACCAGATCTTGTGCTAGATCACTGCACAAAGACCCCAGTGTAAACAGATCATCATAGACAATACATGGTGGTATCTAACATATCCGCTCGATGGCTGTTGAGCACAGAGAAGCCAGAGAGCAAACCTGTGCACTCCGAGCTGTGCTCATCTGACTTACATAACACTTTACTGAATACACCACAGTCTTGTTACGCTTCAGTTATGTTCATTTGTCTTTATCATGCTGGGAAATGCTCTAACAATGAAATGAAATGACTTTAAACAGGCTTTCATGGCTGTCTAAGACTTTTACACAGAGCAGTATCTGTATAACTGCTAAACAAATAGCTCAGCAGTGACGCAGCACTTTAACTTCAAGAGCTGACCCTTGTCCAGTCTGGTGACGCTACTGGGTTTGGCAAGACAGGGCAAGTTGGTGGACACTGCACTACTGCATGGTAGAGACAAAGCCTGACCATTTTGCAGTCTTCAGAAGCTAATATTATATATGCATATACATATATGCATGTACTGGACAAGTTTCTGGATGTAGGCCAATTCAATGACTCTTACATTAAAGAATTGGTCAGCTGGTCCAAATTTGGTGGATGCCTTCCCTGGCGATTTACTGGCTGTTCCAGGTATTCCCACAGACCTTTAAGGGGGATTTTGTGGGCCAGTCCAGAGGTGCAAATGCTCCTGAATGTTCATCATGCCATTCAGTCACATCTGCAGCCCCTGTAAACGTCAGAACTGTCATCTTGGAATACTGGGATAGGAATGTTATGTTCTTTGGTAAGATGATGAGCAAAAGCCAAAAGGCCTGGTTGTGGTCCAGCTATATATATATATAGTTCTTCCATTGTTAGGCTACTGCCCAGCACATTGTAATATTCTCTGTGACCCCAACATTTACAGCTCATTTACAGCCCAACATCAAGTTAAAGCAGGTGCAAAAGTAAATCTGTGATACGGTGGGCCTCCTGGACCACTGCTGATATACAGAACCGTTTTGTAAATGGCTTTACCTAGAATTTGCCATCAAGCTGAGGAAGCATTTCACCAGTATTGGCAGGTAAGCTCACTGAACAAAACCTGTATCCTCCATGACTGAAACACACCTAATAGCATGTTTTACCTCCACCAGCACCAATTACAGCTGTGACTGGATTTGGCAAGTTTCTGGATGTAGTCCACATCAGTGTTCACACACTCTTACATCAAATAATTGGAGATTTGGTGGATGCCTTCCCTGGCACAATTCCAAGGAGAATTCCCTGTAGACTGGGATTATACTGCTGGTAGACACTTCCATACATTCAGAAAGATTCAGCTACCTCCTTCACACTATGGTCTTTGGCACGCCCACATGCAGTCACTCCTTTCAGCCAATCATTAACTTCTACTTTGGAGCCATTTTCCACACATGGACCGAGACCTTCACTACACTGTAGCACCTCTTCTCAGTCTATGTATCCGGTCACTCACATCCCTCAGGCACTTATAGCCCCATCATCCTCGTACAGGGGGGCTTATTTTGATGAGGGTAGAATAAAGCTTAAACTAAGACCACTTTAGACTAGCAAAGGGCAAAACACACTGAAGGAGAACAGTTCCATTAGCTAGAACCAAGCTCAACAGGTCAAAACAAGTTTAAAACAAAGTTACCGCTGTTCCATGATTGGTGGGCTCACTTCATGCTTCTTTTGTTTGGACGTGTTATGTTTATATGGCCAATAAATCAGAAATCATTTACATGATTTGATTACATATTTGGAGAATGAACTCCTCAGGGCTGGGATAAGAATCTTCGCACAGAGACGGTTCCTAAAGAGTAGAGCCAGCATCACACCCAACACTCTCTCTCCCCCTTTTCTCTCTCCCCCTTGGAGGGAACGTCGAGGCTGTTTCGCAAAGCAGGGCTACTCAGTGAGCCTGATAACCCATGTTATGACAAGGCTGTCCAATAGGAGAGCTCAGGCATGTTCCCTTTCACACAGCCCTCAACTTTTGGCTCAGGTTCTAGAGCTTACTGAGAACTCCTGCTTTGTGAAACACCCCATGCACTCCAGACTGATACTGTAAATCAACAGCACCCAGTATAAACATCAGAGTGGGTGGGCTCTGATTGGCCGAGACTGGGGCTAACTCGATGACCAGGGAAAGCAGAGAGCTAATCAGAGAGCAGAGTGAGAAATCACATCACCTGCTGACGGCGAGTGCGCATGTCACTGCTGCTCACCAAGTTCAAAACTCCAGAGTTCACCTAATGAAAACATCAACAAGACTGTAACTGAATGAGCCTGAATTAAACCAGACTGCGTTGGCGGCTTTCATCACACAGGCTTCCTGCTTTACACTGTCTCAGAACAAACCCTGTTCCTTCATCTGGGCCCTTTTCTCATCTCTCCGCTTCTCAACATGATCTGAGAACTGACCAACAGAACCGGCCCAAATACCCTTTTACATGAACTCATACTGAGAGTTTCTGTGACTGCAGCAGCCCTCTGCTCCGTCTGGATACACGAGATAAAGGAGATAAGAAGAAATAAAGGAGAGATAAAAGAGAGATAAGACGTGGGAGAGATAAATGAGAAGACATAAAGCAAAGAAAAAAGAGACATGAGACACAGGAGGTATAAAAAAAGACAAAGAGGAGATAAAGGAGACATAATGGAACAAGGGATAAATGAGACACAAAAGAGATGAGACACAGGAGAGATGTAGGGGACATAAAGGAGAGATGAATCACAGGAGAGAAAAATGAGAATGATGAGACATGGGAGAGATAAATGGGACAAAAAAGAATGATGGAGAGATAAATGGGACATAAAGGAGAGATGAGACACAGGAGAGATAAATGAAGCGTTAATGAGAGATAAAGGAGGCATAAAGAATAGATGGAGACATGACAGGAGCGGTGACAGGAGAAAGGTGGAGAACTACACCTCCTTGTATCCGCACTCACTGACCACATTACATGACTGTATTATGTGGGTGGTGGATCATTCTCAGCACTGTAGGGTGGATCAGACACAGCAGGGCTGCTGGACACCACAGTGTCACTGCTGGACTGAGAATCATCCACCAACCAAAACTATCCAGCCGTCAAATGGGCAGCATCCTGTGTCCACTGATGAAAGACCAGAGGAGTGTTTTTCTCCCGGGTCCTGGTGGCCCCGTGCCCTGCACATGTTGGAGCTTTCCAACTCAGCAGCTCATAGTCCTTCAGAGCTGCAGGGCCTGTGTTAAAGCAGGGAGCCCACTACAATGTGCAGGGCAGGGTGCCTCCAAGACCAGGACTGAGAAACACTGGACTCGAGGATGACCAGCAAGATAGGAGTGTCTAATAGAGTGGACAGTGAGTGGGCACAATGTTTAGAAATAGGAGGAGGAGCATTTTCTGCTTCCCCACAATGGTTGGACTATGAATTCCAACAGGTTGCTGTGCTAAGTTCACAAACACACACACACACACACACACACACAGAGGAGCTACAAGGCTAATGTGGTTAACAAGCAATGGAAGATTATACTACAACCATTTAGCATCACACTGACTGCAGGCAGAAACCACCTCAGAGCATGTGGAGATATTTAATCGTGTCTAATAGTCTGGATTACGGGCTTTCTTGTTACAACACTGACACAAACACAGAGGAAAGGACAAGCTACACTCAGGATGCTCCTACTGCTGTAATCCAGACACCCTGTAATTCAGGGCTGGGGACCACTCTGTAGGTGCACAAATGCTGGCCTCTGCTGTTCAGTGATGGTACTACTGCTACAGTCAACGTTCTACATAGTTCAGTCCTCGAGGTGTAAACAGATTGAGAGTGGGTTTGGTGTGAGGTGGTTCAGATGGGAGCCAGCGTTCTCCATGTCTACAACACACATGTACACACTTTATTTCCCATCTAAACCACCATGTGAACCTACACCTGTCTTCTGAGTGTTTATATGGAATGTTGATGATGGGGGAAAATCAGGAAAACCTGGAAATGTTTAAATAAAACAATTTTTTTGCCCCACAGCTCCCTGCAGCATGTATCCTACGACCATGAATGGAGTTTATGGCTGAAATATTCTCCAAACTATCACAAACAGCTTCTCAGACATCAGGCAGCACACTGATAACCATTTCACGTAATAATTAGTTTTCTGAGATTTATATGGAATGTTGATGAGGGGAAAACAGTGGGAACCTGAAAATCGTACATTTTCTTTGGGCGCTATTTTACCTCACACCATCCTGTATGTAAGACTCTCAGACTTTTCCGACAATATCATAGTAAGCCCATTTCATAGAAAACAAACTCTCTCACTGTTTGATGTAGCAAGAAAGGTTATAAAACATGTAACTTGTATAGTACATGCATCTCCCTTTATTTTGGTTGAAAAGATAAAGAATAAAAAATGTTAAATGACTAGATTTTCTTAATTACATATACGTGTATATATAAAAACACCAGCACACATGAAGTGGTATCATCACAGTTTTATTACGTGACTTTGTACAATAAAAATGACCAAAAGAAGAAGAAGAAAAAAAAAAAACAAATAGAAAATATAGATGCAGTACATAACCAAAAGCTAAACGTGGTTTTTAAAGGATGGTCAGCTGAGGGTGGGAGCTCCAACAGACCAGGGCTGTGACTTTAACCACCAATCAGGAACAGCTACAGCAGCAGCGCCACCACCTGGCACGAAGTTTGAGTGACAGCGAAGACGAAAGTCTACAGTGAGTTTGGGGGCTGGAGGATTGTACATATTACCTAAAAGACTCTGTGAAAAGAGTTAAAATATCAAAGCTCACCAGGCAGCAAAGATTCTGAATTGGCTATTAAAGAAACAGACCAGCGAAAGGAAGCTCACCACCCACTTAACACACCAGAGAGAACCGGAGACACTGTAGGTGCAGCATGCTTATAAATGCATCATAATTTAACAACAGAAAATCTCCCTTCCTCATACGACACGAGTCTTTTCCCTACCTCTTTACACACAAACAAGGGTTTCCACACCAGCGCGTCTCCAGGCTTTGTCCAACTATCATACCAGCACATGTTACATGCCGTCTATACAAAAACAACAATTCAAATTAATGCTGGTAAAAAAAAAAAAAAAAAAAGTTAAAAAAATCTGAACTAAAATAAATGTATAGTCAGTAATTAATACGGAAGATTCTAGGCCACGTTATGACACATTTATAAAGGCTTTGTGAATGGCTATGCTGCCACTTTCACACAGTGTCTCCACGAACAACAAACAGAAGAACTGCAGCACGGCAGATATATAATAAGACCAAAAAGACGATTAACAGATGACATAAAACAAAAGTGTATGAAAAGTTACATAAAAAAAAAAAAAAAAAAAAAAAAAGGTATACAATGCGGTCCGAGGCTGGATAACTTAAATTACACAAAATGGAAGAGCTTAACATTTCTTAAGAGAGAAAGGAAAAAATTAAAGCCGCAAAAGTCTTTTTTTAATTACTTTTTATTAAAAAAAAAAAAAAAAAAAAAAAGAACAAATGAATCGCCTGAGGTGTATTTCAATTTCAGCCTTTAGGTTCTACCGGATAGAGTCTGTCGGCAGAGGAGGAGGAGGGCCTTCTGCGATATAGAGCCCTACAGAGCGGACACGGGCAGCTAATCTTCTGAGTAAGGGACAGTAAGAGATAACGGGGAAGGCATTTAATTATGAACCATGGAAATATGATTGTTCAAGCTTCAGGGAGTCCAGAGAGGTTAGTGCACGGATACTGGGCTGATAGAACATAGTAAATATAATTATTTATATATATAAACTTTCAGGTCTGTAGAAGGTCAGCAGGACGCCCTCCCCCTCTCCCGTCTTAAGATGGCAGCAGTGGTCTCACCACGCAGACAGACGCTGGGTGAAAACGAGGGGCCATGTTTCTCTTTTTGGTCGACCGACAGACCGTCCAGGCTGGCTGTATTGGCAACTAGTACAAGGTGGGGGTCCAAACACTTTAAAAGATCTTCTTCTTTTTGTTTTTTTCCAAGGTCCTGTGGAGAACAATTACGAAGACTATTAGAACCGAACAAACACAGACTAATAAAACCTAACACTGAGACACAGACTAATAAAACCTAACACTGAGACACAGACTAATAGAACCTAACACTGAGACACAGACTAATAGAACCTAACACTGAGACACAGACTAATAGAACCTAACACTGAGACACAGACTAATAGAACCTAACACTGAGACACAGACTAATAGAACCTAACACTGAGACACAGACTAATAGAAAACACACTGAGACACAGACTAATAAAACCTAACACTGAGAGACACAGACTAATATAGAACTAACACTGAGACACAGACTAATAGAACCTAACACTAGACTAATAGAACCTAACACTGAGACACAGACTAATAGAACCTAAAGACACCTAGAACCTAACACTGAGACACAGACTAATAGAACCTAACACTGAGACACGGACTAATAGAACCTAACACTGAGACACAGACTAATAAAACCTAACACTGAGACACAGACTAATAAAACCTAACACTGAGACACAGACTAATAGAACCTAACACTGAGACACAGACTAATAGAACCTAACACTGAGACACAGACTAATAGAACCTAACACTGAGACACAGACTAATAGAACCTAACACTGAGACACAGACTAATAGAACCTAACACTGAGACACAGACTAATAGAACCTAACACTGAGACACAGACTAATAGAACCTGTGATTTGACTAATAGAACACTGTGATATACAGCAAAAGCTTTACTTAATTAGAAGGGAGAATTATACAACTCTCCCCCCCAAAAAAAGGAAAAAATAAAGCAGTAGAAAAAGATTTAAAAAATTCTGCTTATAATTTTGTAATATAAGCTGTTAGACCAGAAATCCTGCTTCTTTGCTGTTCTAGCTCATTCCGTTTACAGGCTATAATCTTTTGTGGACATCTCGTTCTTTAAGAGCTGAAAAGCAGGAGCACTTCAGTACTAACCGTGGATGTGGCGTCTACTGGGTCTTCTCCAGTATACAACTGCAAATGGTAATGCTAAAGCAATGCTGAAGTTAGTGCTAGTGTGTGTATTAGCATATACCTGGAGGCATCGAGTTTCTGCTGCTCCACCAGACGCTGTTGGACATCCCAGTTGGACTTCTCTTCTTCAAACTGCCTTCTCTTCTCCTCCAGCTCCTTATGCTGCGCCTCCAGGTTCTTTTTCATCTGCTCATGACGTCTCTGCAGCTAAAGGAACAAACAGACAGCTCAAAAACACACGGCAGAGCAGGCAAGGTACAAATCTGGACACAATGAATTCTCCACAACAACACAGGCGCTGGTGGTTGATTACACCGTCTGGATATCAGAGTTACTTTTTGAGTAGCCGAGAAGTGTTCCCAAACGCGTGTTAAACAACTCTGGTCAAACTCTGTTTTGTAGATCTAAAGTGAAAGTATTTTGATACATACTCTACAGGAAACAGCAATCACAGAGTATTGTGTAAGGTGTGGGGGTTGGGTGGGCCTCTTTCAGAAGTGGAAAATAATATACAGAACTGTGTTTTCATTAGTGTATGATCACCTGTAACTACAAATCCTTGTGTTTCTTTATATTTAGAATGAGCCTCCATGTATGTATGGGAAGGTAAACCACATACTGGCTGTAGAGAGTGACTCCTGAATTTGGAGATGCTGGAGCACCAGTCAAAAGACACAGAAAGGTAGAATCAGTGGTTGCTGCCAGTGCTGGCACACCAAGTTTGAAACCCAAATTCTGAATAGTGGAGGATAATACTTGTTACTTAGCACAAGGAAAAGCAAAGGAGAATAAATTCATGTTGTCAAAGAAGCAAAAACAAAGTGAGGGACAAATGAGTATTAAAGTAGCCTGTTTTCTCCTGAACAGATAATCTAGTTAACATGTGTTTGACAGCTTGAGCTAAAAATGACCGTGGGCATAGTTATTTAGTTTATATTTTGTGTAGTCTGTATTTCTTTAATATATCTGTTTTAAAAAGTTGATTTAGTTAGAATGTCTATTAATGCTGCACTGTTGTAGGATAATAACCTGAGACTCATCACAAGCATTTCAATGCATAAATGTCCTGACATGCTGTGCAAATAAAAAAAACTTGAACTTGCATGTCTGAACATACTTGGCCAATAAAGCTTGATTCTGATCCCACCAGGATTGTGATTCTTCATTAATGCACCAAAACTAGCAGTTATCTTTGATATTTGGACCATAAAATCCAGTAACGTTAGCAAAACCAGCTGGCGAAAGTGACTGCCATAAACACAGTGTTGGATCTCAATTCACCTGACAGCCTGTCCTACAACAGACTTGGAAAAGGAGGGGTTTTCAGTCACCAAATGTTGCTCACTGCTCCCTTATATAAGGCATGTTTCTACAAATTGTAGAAAATAATTGCGATTCATTTTAATGTTATGTTTTTTTTCCCTCCTGTACTTGAAATACTGCATGCTAAACAGTAACTGTGTTGGTGACTCTGTAGAGTATGTGTTCACTTATTTACACTTCGAAAATCTACAACATCTCATTTGTCAAGGACCACGCAAACATTTGCACTCCACAACAGATTACTCGATTACTAAAATACACAACAGTGACTGCTCTACAGCAGACAGTTTGCTTGGTGGAACAAGCTGGATTTTGTACCTCTGCCTCTGAGTCTTTCAGTTTCTGGAGCTTCTCCTTGACCTTCATCTCAAACACTTGCTCCATCTCCATCTCCATCTTCTTCATCTTAGCCACATGCTCTCGCCTCTCCTCCTCCATCTGCGCCAGAGGACTCCTGCTCACAAACACCATACAAACAGACAGACAGACAGACAGGCGGAGGCGCAGATGCACACAAGTTATCAGTCTGATCTGGTATAGCAAAACAGCAGAGAGCCCAAAAACAAATACCCAGTGAACATCCACCTGTGGGGCAGAGTGGAGAGGGAAAGTGAAGGGGGGTGGGGTCGGGGGAGGGAGAGCCGGTAATGTGGGAAGGCTTTAGGACCCAGAGAAAAAAGGCTGAGCTTATTTAGAGCCTGCATTAGTAAGCAAAGCTGAGGCAGGGTTAGTGAACTGCAAGAAAGCTCAACACACGGACACATCAGCACTGATCATCGGCAAGGATGTAAACAAGCTGTAAACACCAGTTCCAGTGTAATTAATAACATTTTCATTTACTGTGTAGGTACAGCAGGAGGATTAAATAAAGAAATAGGTTTCACAGAGTACAAGGGCAATAATCACATACAGGTTCTAAGTTAGCTGTGTAAAACTGACCTTTAGGCCCTGCCACACACATCAACCTAATATTGTGGAGCTGAAAAAGCTTTTTGAAATCTTCATTTTCTGCTTTTATAATCTTTGTGTAAAAACGTACACATAAATAAGCTCTGTTCTGATTGGCTGCTCTGTATTGTGCCTCATTCAAAACCAGTCCACGCTAAAACACTTTTGAATGGGTGGAGCTAAACAGCTAAAAAAAATATATAGATATCTGTAAAAAATATAGTTTTTGCAGGTTGGTTTTCATTTATAAACTGTGTGAACTGGGGTCACACGCACGCACACGTCAGATAGGTCAGTGTGCTTACAAATGAACTGTACAGAGTAAAGACCCACTGCTCTGATTGTCTTCTGAGCATCATCTGGTATCAAACATGCAATCTGACCTCTGACCATCTGTCTAGGTTTACTACATACAGTTACATGCAAAAGTTTGAACATTTTTGTTGATATATTTAAGTGAAAATAAGTTAACACGTCATCTACATAAACCACACAAACACAAAATTTATTTGCAAAGTTTTTGTTCCTAGCAATATAAAAATTAAGAAACTGAACATTGGCCATATATGAAAACATGAAGGTTTTTTCCTCTATAGAGGACATATTGACTTATTTTTTATTTATTAAAAATCTACAAAACATGAAATTTAATCAGTTACGCCCAAACTTTTGCATGATCTTTGAATTATTTTTTTTAAATACCCGTTACAACCCTAAGCTTCGCAGACAGACACTCCCACTGACCAAGGCTGCTTGAAACTGGGCACCTGCTGTGGAAACGTGCAGGGAGCAGAGAGAAAAGGGAAGAAAACGAGGGCGAGAGAAGGCAGAAGAGTAACAGTGTCTACCAGTAAACTGAAGCGAGCCACTTACATGCCTTCAACTGTGTCAAATCTAAAACGAGAACAAAAACACACACACACACTTTAGCATGCAGCTGACGTGCTCCTGTCTGCTCGTGCTCCTGGATCTTCAGGACGTATTGCTGGGTTTGTTATACAGGAGTGGTTTTAGGGGCTGGATGAGTAGGGAGTTAGTGGTAGCGTGGCCTGGTTGGACTGTGTGGGTGTAGAGTTAGCTGTGAAGGCAGCAGGCTGCTCTGTGGGTTAGATTTATTGGTAGTGGGGTTAACTAATACTGCAGCCTTGTGGTGAGACCGTATTCTGACAAGCCACGTGATCAATGCTGTACTTCTACCATCATTGAACCCTGTTGTCTGTTTTTTTGGTGCATCTACAGTTTACCTATACTAGCTGGCCACTTTATCAGAAACACCAACCATATGCAGAGTAACACAGGTCTGTTTGCATGCATTGCTTTGTACTGGCTGTATTTTCCTATTCCATACATCCTTAGCTGGCTATGTTTTGGTCCTACATTTAAATGTAGCACATAAAAAGCATGGCATGTCAATTTCTTGAAGCATATATCCCATATCGTCCACCTCTAGTTAAATATACTGTGGTTTGTTTTATTGGTTAGTAATCTTCTTCTTTATATTTGCTATGTTTTGCTTCTAATGGATCAGCTAACGTGTGTGAGCTGCTACAGTGTGAACAAGAAATGTGGACATGTAATCAAACACACATAGAGATCAGATCTAGTCAACTGTAACTGGAACTGAAACAGTCGGAAAGAGTCAAGAGAGTTAAGTTTGCCCTACAGTGTGAAGAAATAGGCCCTGTTTCTAAGAAAGCGGCCAGTAAAAGTACACAGTACTTATAGGTCACATCACGCAATACTAGCAACATATGGGCTACAGTCAGTAACCATCAAGCCTGCAAAATGCATCGATATGGTTGGTGTTTTTGATGAAACATTTAAAACCACGATACAATACACTCTGACACAGTCCGGTTCCACCATACTCACTTGGTGAGCTGGCCTTTGCTCTTGTTGTTGTCAGCTCCGTTGTAGGTGACTGCAGCAAGCTTCCTGCTGCGGTAGTTCTCGTAGTGGACGTTATTAGTCACATCCTTCAGGTCCTGCATGTGGGTCCTGCAAACAACAACAACCCCAGAGAACAGAAATGATGAAAGCAGAAGAGCTTCTATAAGCCACATGCTGTTGCTGAAGCACAAGCAGGAAGTACTGAAGTCCTCAAAGAACTGTTTAAGATTAGAAAATTAATGACAGAGTAAAAACATTGTCTTCACAGCCTGAACACAGAAACAACATATTCTAACAGCAGCAGATTAACATTTTTGACTTTCGGTTTATATTTGCTTGTTAAATTTGCAGGTATTTTAGTGCCACCTGGTTGGATTTGTTATATTTTACTTCAGAGCCTCCATTTCCCTTTTTTTTGTTTTATGAACTTTTGTGAACATAAAAATCAAAACATACCTGATGAGCATGTTTCGCAGAATTGTGAAGTCGCAGTGCTCTCCATTCTCAACTGCAAAAAGAAACAGAGAAAGATGATCAACACCAGTCTAAGTTTACTACACAAGTTTAAGCACACAGTCACGCAGTCTCCATAGACAAACACGGGCAGTAGAACGGCTTGCACTGAGGAGCTCTATGACTTTAAATACGAATCGCAAGTTCCAAAGCTCACATTAGTTTGTTAAAGTTCTGTCCTGCTAGAGCTGCCCCGAACATCTGCAAGTGTCAAATACAATCCTGTGTACAAAGTTAGGTCAATTTAGTGAAGTGTGGAGAAACTCCAGTGGCCCTGACCTCAACTCCACCTAACACCTTGGAGAAGAACTGGAACAGTGCTCAGTGCCTCACAAATGCCCTATTGAATACCCACAGACACACTCCAAAGTCTATAGGAAGGAGTGGAGGCTGTTATAGCATGTGACATGAGTTTATTTTTTAAAAACTAATCTGAAGTGAGTGGATGCCAAATCCGTTTTCATTCACAATAAATTATTTTTGATGCTGAAATTACTTTACCTAAATCGATGGTGAAATGAATGAATAAAAGTTGAGAAAACTGAACTTTGCCCTTCTGACATGTAGTAATAAAAGGTTCACATTCGACAATTCAGCCTGAAGACTCAAAGAGAAGACAGGACATTGTGGAAGAACACTATCCATCTGGCCACCAGGTATCAGAATTGACTTGACAGCACTTAAGGATAAGAAAAATAACAAGAAAGACTTTGTTTCTAGTTCTGACATCAAAATAAATAAAAAGATGCACTGCGACAGTAATCAGTCAGAAGACTCTCTGCAGACTAGTTCGACCATTTGCCCACACTTCACTCTAGTTTGAATCAGCTGCTGACTGACTGATTGCCATGTTCACACCCTGCGTGGGACATAACCAGCATAATGGCTGCTGCGTGAATAATGTGAATCAAGCCCTGAAACCCAGAGAGTTCCACCCCACTGAGACTGCTCTAACTAGATTCCACCAGTGCCTCTGCAGGGATACCTAACTCAGGCGTGACTGCCAGTTACTCCTTACGTTAAACTCTCAGTTTATGATGACACCTGCACATTCGGTCGTAATAAGAAAAACAAACAAACAAACAAACAAAAACAAAAACCCCAAAATAACACCGACCCCTAAAAATAAACCAAACATCAAGCCGGTCACTATGTATGGATCACCTCAAATACTAAATCTCCTTGAGGAAAGGAGATAACTTGCATACCAAACCACAATGTGCTGCTTATTTTTTATTTATTTACTTCCAAACCAAGAGCCCAGATAAAAAAAAAAAAATCTGATTAATTTTGCATAATAAATGTACTATATACACTGTATACCAAGAATCTTTACAATTATTATAACTACAATAATTAATTAATTAAAATTAATATTGAATCTAATTAAAATTAAATCTAATTCAAGTACACATTTTCTAGCACAGTATGCCATTAGTTTGATCTAATATATTAGGTAATATATTTCAGACACTGTCTGTTTATGTGATGACGTGTGCAGTAAAATAAATAACCAGCAAATACCACCAGTGACAGTACCTAACCAAACTGTGGCACTCGACAGGAACATGTTATTCATTTAGCTGGTTACTTTACACTGATTGGTTCACTCAAGATGAACCAATCAGCTACATGTTCAAAATAATAGCATTTGTGAATGATGATCATCACAGAAACCTGTTTGTATTCATGCATAATCCGGAAATATAATAAAGGGATGGCTATTCAAGTGAAAATCTGTTGTGGCTGTGGTGTTCCTAAATCAGCATCCTAAAAGAAGCATGTAAAATGTGCCAGACTTAACTGAATGGCTCATTTTCCTTTGCTGCTCATAAGCAGGCCACTATTCATAATCATTAAAAGAAATTAGTTTTGTATACATTTAGAGCACATGATCCCCTGTAATACACCACACGTCCAGCAGATGGCATATGAAACCCAATAACATCAATGCGCTAGCCGACTGTGCGAATGCGTCAGACAGCTGATGAAAACCCAAAACCTCCTCCCCCCTTTACAACCACATGCCATTTTAAGCTTACATGCCGCCTGTCAAAACCACCTCAGTCATTCGAAACCCCTTCTGAGGACACAGCAGCATTGCTACAGAAATGCCTGAGGGTGCACTGAACGCATACCCCCACCCACACACCCACAAACACATGCACAGAGAATCGGTATCAGTGACAGAACACAGACCACTGTTTACTAATATATCCCAGCTACAGGCCGAGTTTCAATGCCATGTGATGATCCCTACCCACTTATGTTATCTAAACAGCTCCTCTCGAGCCTCTGAAAGAAAGAACTCAGGAGCATTTGCGCTCATCTCAGTTCAGACTGGCTTATCTTAAGCTTTTCTGATATCAGTCTGGGTCACTGGGGGAAGGAAAAGTAGGGGAAAACCCAGCTCTGACATTTACTCTGATTCTGTTCACAGAAAGGTCCAACGCTACCTGAACAGATCAGAGCTTGAATTATCTGAACAGAATAGACTGGGACCGCTTTGCAGCAGCTGACCATGACCGCGACTACGCCCATGACCTCAAGGAGCACTGGGCTGTGGAGTAGTGGAACTTGTCATCTAATATCAGTACAGTATACACTGAACGCGGTGTGCACTGTACTTTGTGTTTGCAAGATGATTCAACACAAAAACAAGTTTTTCAGATTGATAAAACTAGCCTTCAGGTAGCGACAGGAGCCACCACACATGTTCTTCTGGATGCACAGAGACCTGGCCCACAGAATTCAGTCAATTTCACAGAAAATAATACGTCAGAGAGCAGCAGTGAATTTTGTATTAGGTCTGAAAGCAGTTTAATGTTCTCGTGGCTGCAAAGAATCAAATCCTCACAGCAAATGTTCCAACATGCAGTATAAAGCCTGCTAAATCCTTTATTGATACCCCTGAAATGCTAAACAAACGGGTGTCTACAAACACTTGGACAGTGTCCATACATACACATATACAGTACTGTGCCAATGTCTTGGGCAGCCAACACAGCTGCTTAAAAATGTTTACTGACACACCTCATTCAAATTATCAGCTCATGAACAAGCCCCTCACCTGCCGTTTAGTAATAGTTTTTTCTTTGAAACCAAGACAAAAAGACACATCCCAGTCAACAACATTGTTCTGGCCCAAATACCCTATTTTCATCTGGTCCACCTGCCAGACGGGTCGAATGCACTTGGGTGGACCGCTCCCTGTAGCAAGACGTAGGCCACTTGCTAACTGGGACTTAGACTGTTTAATTTATGCAATGGTGAAAAAGTGGCAACATTAATGAAACACTGAACGTTGTGCTCGGTTTCTTTTGCTTGGCTTCGGACAAAAATGTTCATTTTGGTTATTTCCTCGGTACAACATTGTGTGTAAACAGATAAGGAATAACACGCAGGGAAGCTACTGAAAAACAAGCAGTTACTCAAATTTAATCTTGAACATTCTAACGGGAGATTTTACCCAGAGTGTTGCCCTTTAACTCTATCAGAATGAATAAGCCCAAAACACTCCAGGGGTTCAGAGTCTGGCATATTTCATAGAATGTGTTAATAAGGTTTAGCTGAGCAGCAACTGTGACAAGCGCACAGGAGCTTCCTGCCTGTGATGACTCTCACATCCTGCCTGCTCTGTGATTCTGTTCATTTTCACTACCGCCCCGTGTCCTCCCACCTTAATTACACTGACTTAACACTACGCTACACCACACCACATCTCAGGCTCCGGTTATGTCTTCTGGTTCTATTTTTTATCAGGGTGTATAAAACCAGGCATTCACTGCATGATTTCAGTCTGTTTTTCAACTAAATTTGGTTGTCGACTGAATTTCAGGATGGGGCAGACGCCCAGCTTCATCAGACGATATTTGATGTACAGTGTGAGGGGGAAGCGACGCCCACACTAAGAAAAATCCATATAAATGAAACCATATCATATTTGACGCAGCAGAAGACATCACAGCAGAGAAACACTACAGTGTTAGTAGCAGTAGCAGGTTTTACGCAAGTGAACGTGCACCAAATTCACCTTTGTAATGTCTGATGATGCTCATTTCTACATATAAGGACTTAGCTTTGCCCTATGAATTACCTGAATGAGTATAAAGGCATGTTTAGGGTCTCAAGGCAAGCTAGCGGTTTACTGAATTAGAACAATACATAGTATACGCTGTTTTGGGTCAGTTTCGGTAGATATTAGTCATATATGTTTTTTTGGTCATATCATGTGATTTGGCTCTTGTCGTTTTATACAGTGTCCAGCTTCCAAAAGCTACGACTGTGGACGATCAGCGGTGGTGCCATCCATAAGTCCTGTTATGCCAGCACCATTGGCAGATGGCTGCAAGACCCAGACTTGGTGTAACTCTACTGCAAAATCTGCAGATACTGTGTGACAATATTCAAGTTGCATAGGGTGGATTATCACAGGACATCATTAGGAACCTCTACAAATGCTGAGACGTCTGGCATGTTGGGTTAGCAAACATGGCAACCTGATGCCATACTGAGAGACACTACTTCTGTATGTATAGCTTAATAAATATTCCCCATATGAGTCTAAATTTATCATTTATTGTTCCTGGTAACCTTTATCTTCCTTCCCAATAGCATTGCTATCACACACCTCCTTCTGTGTGCAGCTATTAACACTGATAAGTGTTAATAGAAGCATAAGATGCTAAGCTCACGACAATTCCTCTAAGCTCGCAATAAGTAAAGAGAACGGAGGAGGGACTGTGCATTATCTGGTGCTATGCTGCCTCCTACTGATGCCTACTTCCACAAACTGCATCGTCATACAAACTGCTCTTTTATACAGAAAAACTATTCATAAAAACATAGCATAATCTAACAAAATTAAAAATAGAGCTGTCCCGCTATTGACATTCACAAATACCACTTTTAGAGAATGAAAAACCCCAATGACCAGACTTTCTCCACATATTTTACCATTTGCCCTTTGGATTTTGCATCGTTTTCATTTAGGATTTACTGACTGACAAATCTTCAGCTGTTGTTGTCACAATTTACAAACTTAAACAGAGTCTAAATTAATATAACCATTCTAGCACTGGAGGCAGAGCCACCCAGAATTATTGTTTCGGATTTAGTTTACCTTATTTCTTCTCAGTTTTCTTTATAGTTTTTATAGTCAGTTTTGTTTTTTTGCATTAACATTGGTCTCACAGTATAGATCAGGTCTCGACACATTTGGCATGACTTATGTATAATCAATTGTAAACAGGTGAGTCTAACTGATCTGTTACCTTCAGCCACACCCCAGGGGTACTGCCTTCCTCTCACACGCTTTCCATTCACCTCTATGATGGTGTTGCTGCCAACAACTGCCAGAGGCAGCCGATCCTGCAAAGAAACAAATCCACCAAATAAACATCACAAGACAACATGTTTACTGTTTCAGTGATGTACATGACTGAGACGGTCAGTAGTCCAGTCCTTTCTTACAGTAGCTATAAAATGCAAGTTTGACTCAGAGGTTTAGCCCAGTCCAGGCTACAAATTAAAATTTCATCAGATTAAAAATTACATTTTTAATTTATATGCATTATTTGATTTTGTTAACAAAAATATCAGCCAATTTGCAGAAATGGTCTATTCTGATCTAATGTTAACATCAACATATTAAATAACTCAGTTGTTTAAAATTTGCGTTTCATTTTTTGCAAAGCTCTGACTTAATAAAAGCCAAGTGCTCATCAGCATCTTTGGGTATCAACGTAAGCTGTAAACAGTAGCTTAAAATGTCAAATTATTCTTTCATTAAAAAAAAAAAAAATGCCTGGTTGCCTGGTTAAAATAGATAAACAAATAAACAAACATCAAATAAATTAATAAATAAGAGACACTTGAATGAACAGAAAGCTTGAGCAGTGTTTTAATCACACACTAAACCTTTGCAGGGCTCTTTGTCTCTGAACAGTAACAGTAAAAAAGGCAAATCAAACGGTTTTCTGAAATACTATAGGCACTACATGTCTGTATGTGTCTATTTGACCTACTTCTCTAAACCGTTACTACAGGGAACCACCATTGATTGCCTGCTTCCTGTGATTAGTTAAAAGAGACATCACATTTCAGTTTCCACAGCAGTTGAAAGCTAAGGTATTGATAGAGGCAGTCTCACAGCTGAGCCTTAATTTGAGCACTGCTAGATTTAGATTATATACACTAATTATATACATATAACATGTGTATTGTAGCTGCTTCAGCTGCATAAATCTTATAAGGGCTGTTAATGTATGCAACAAATTATTAATGGCACTTTTTATTTATTTATTTTTTTTTACTTTTTCCACATTAAGGCTCTGTGTTCAAACAGCAAATATAATGACACAGAACTACTGACAGTAATAAATACTGATAACTTTTTTTTTTGGGGTCAGGCTTGAGCAAATCCACTAAATCCAATTACTTGGTCACATAAACTATACAAAATTGTGATTAATGCAGGCTAGCGCGAAAAGCTGCTCTGCAAAAAGGTTCCACATAGTTGTAGATGCCCATACTCCAGATGCATCAGAGAATTGGTCAGTTGGCCCAGATTTGGTGGATGCCTTCCCTGGCACTACATTCTCTGCAGACTGGGATTATAGACACTGGTGGTAGACCAGTATGACCATATGCTTCCAGACACCTGCAGAGTCAGCTACTTTCTTCACACTATGGTCTTTGGCACGCCCAAATGCAATTGCTCTTTTTAGCCAATCATTAACATCTGCTTTGGAGCCATTTTCCACACATGGAACGAGACATTTAACTCCCTGCAGCACCTCTTCTTAATCTATGGATCCTGTCACTCACAGCCCGCAGGTATTTATAGCCCTACCATGCAGTGCAGCGCCATCTGCCGGAGCCTGAAGTTAATACCACCTTAAACATGCAAGGTGACAAATCTTTCGGTCTGTCATTTTTTATGACCCCTCATCTTGGTTATCACCATGATGATGCCAGTTTGAATTGCTGGTTACAGTTTGCAAAACAGAAAGTAAAATCACGTTTGGTGTGAAAGACGTCACAAACCTTAATCTTCTTTACTAGCTTGTTCTCCTCTTCATCATCAGTTTCTGGAAATTCGTAGATTTTGATTTTATGCTCCTGGATTTCTCGCATAATCTGTGGAGACGAGAAAAAAAGAGGTTGTACAGAGAAAGAGAGACAGGAGAAAATGCATGAGTGACTGCAGAAATTAAAATGGGGAAACACTTGATAATGATCTTATTAGGAAAAACTGCTTTAAACCTTGTTAGTTTGCTGTGATTGCTTTGCAACTACGGCTCAAAGCACCATTGCTCCATATAGACTAACCAAAACTATGTGAGCTTGCAGATACAGCTCTCCTAAGGAGTGGAGGTATCAGTACAGATATCAAGATAAGAATATCTCCAGAAGCACTGTTTTAAAACATATTGTCGCTGAATTAACTCGTCTTAAACGCTGAAAATGATTGTGTGCATCAGCTGTTTTTATGCTTGTTATGTGCCTTTCAAACTCTTATGTAGGGCAGATCAGTTAGTTTTGCTGAAATGGGTCAGTCAATATCACTCGGGGAGGAAATTGAGTGCTTAATCACACACAAACACTTCCATGCATTGACAACCACTACAATACAACAACCTGGCTGTTCATTTGTATTTGCACTATTGCCTTGCATGCTAGAACAGGACCTAAAATATGAATCTACTGCGGCTGAAACTGACATCGATTTTGGGGGCCAAAAAAAATCTGATAACCAGCTAAAGCATTCTACTCCAACATGCTTCCCCCAACGAGCACTGGCTGGTTGTCTGAAAAATCTATGGGCACAAACTAAATCCGTTTGTAAAGATGTGATGTATCGACCTTGGGGTTCAAGCGTCTACTGTACTGATTAAGGGGCTTGTCTTTACAGCATACTTCTCGTTTGAAGATCCAAAGAGTTCAAAAACGCACTTTGTGGTCATTCGAACACTTTTTTGTGCTGTAAAAAGAGGGAGGAAACTGGTGCAGTTGATAACTTAAGCTAGAATTTTAAGAAATAAAGAAACATTTGGCACCAGTGGACTTTAAATGTAGGCTAGCTAGCTAAACCAGCTAATGTTAGCACCATGTTCCCACAGTCTAGTCGAGTCTTCACAAAAAAAAAAGTTTGGCTGTTGCCAGAGGATGCCAACATTAGCTAGGCTAGCTAGCTATTAGACTGGAGCCCGCTGATTTTGGGGGCGTGTCTGCTGAAGGCCCTAACGTCGCCCAAACACAGAAGAGGCGCACTGTCAAGGGTCCATTACTACAACCTGAAAAATGGACACTCTGTGTAGCAGCTTTACCGGACTTTACTGGCAGCCACTTAATGTCACATCACCTAAACAATTTTAGGAAATAAAATTCGTATGGAGACGGTTTGAACAACCCCAGTAAAACTACATGCAGGTCAAAGTTCGGGAGAACAAACTTCAACATGTTCGTTTTCTGCTAATTTATGGCATAATTTCTATTTATTTGCTGAGCTTAGCAGACTGAGATCAAATAAAAACATGAAATAAAATGTGAAGTGACTTTCTCACAGACCAGGTTTGCTTTCCACTTGCACAAGAAAACCAGAACACATTATTACTTTGCGATGGTGAACAGGCTTCCTGTTATCACGCTCTACTGGACTACTAGAGTAAAGCAGCAAACATGAAGTGGTGAGTGGACTCGGTTAGCTACAGCAAACTGTGAGATTCCTCACAGACCTGCTTAAAAAAAAAACCCTCAACTCTGATTGAGGAGAGACTCAGACCTGCTTCTTGAACTGTTGGCATTCCTCTGGAGTCAGTGTGTCAGCTTTGGCAATGAGGGGGATGATGTTGACTTTTTCATGTAACCGTTTCATAAACTCAATATCCAGTGGCTTCAGTCTGAAAGAGAAAGAAAAAAAAAAAGAAAGAAGAGAAGGCTTCGTTAAAAGGAGAGAACCAGAACCAAGACAGCAGGAGACAGAGACAAAGGATGGTTTAGCCAAAAGGTCAAATGCACAGTTTACACCAAACACTGAGGATCAGTCAGTCGAGGCTAATTAGTAGTGAACCTTATAGCTCATCAAAGAGCATCAAGCTGGGTCAAACCAACCTCACACTTTTGAACCTGCACCAGTCCATGTTTATAGATAACAGTGCATCATACAGCCGCAGAAATCACACACACCAAGTCTATAATCAAGAGATTATTGAACAACTCCACACACTTCAATTTGTTTGTGAGGGTTTATTTTTGAAGCTCAGAACATCTTCACACACACTGTTTCCACTAGCCCAGAAAAAAACAGCCTTTTTAATCCCACCATGAAGCTACGATCGTCACAACGATGTAGATAATGAGGCACTCCGCAGTCTGGAGTTGCTGACAATAAAGACCATAAGGTCAACACGTGCATACATGCCGAAAGTGGACACCCTGGGGATGTGTTCACTGAAGACACTGAATCAATGCACAAACACAGAACACGCTAGGGAAGAGGTGACGCCAAGTACGGTTCCCATGCGTCATGTTTTCAGACCAGGCCAAAAAATCCTGTTTATAAAAACAGTTTAACTGTATTCACAATACAGCACTACAGCGCTCACAGACCTTTTAGCAGTGACTTTTCAACATGTGTAATGTGTCCGTAAACAAATCTCTGAACTTTACATGGACGTCAACAATAAAATATCAACATATCGTCCACCCTCGATTGCAGCACTCTGCTAACGAGAAAGCACTGTCCAGGTTTGTCTCAGAGTGATTGTGGATGCTGTGATGTGAGGTCTATTCAGTGTTAATTATAAATACCCAGAAATTTTAAAAGTGGCCCAAATCTGATCTGTGTGGCAGCAACACACACAAAAAATCTGACATTTTGCTTCAATATGGGACCGCTTTCATATGTGGCGCCGCAATCCGATACATGTGCGATATGCATCAGTGTGAGTCAGTGTGAACAGCCAGATCAGAATCCATGACTTTTACATCAATCCAGCTCGACATTTGTCATAAATGCATGCAGCAGAGCCCTTCTAAACATTTGGGCTGGTGTTTATGTACAGAAACAATAGATATACTTCCCAACTGAGTGAAAAATTACAACAAAAAAAGCCAAACCAAACCAAAAACAAAAAAAAAACAAGCAAAGTCATTGCAAATTAACCAAGGAAACATGATTGGTATTAAAAACCAATTTTGAAAAGTTAGGAGACAAACTTTTGACTTGTCTAAACAGTTGTATGTGAAGAACTGGCTCTTGGTTAAACAACATGATGTTGGTTTTTTTGTTGTTAAAATTCTTGAAAGATTTTAAAAGGAACGTCTGAACAAGGCACAAACAAGGTTGCAGCATCAACAAAAACCAAGTTTAAAGAAACCAAGGATGAAAACCCAATAAATAATTGCAGCCAAATAATGTGCCATGATCAGGCCTTCAGTGATGAGCTCAGCTGTCAGTCCTAGGAACATCATGATCGCTTTTGTGATGCTGGAGAAGATGAAACTAAAACCAGGAGCATCTGCTAGCCATCACTGTTTACATTTTTTCCACAGGTGAGTCCGTTTAGGAGAAGATCTGTTCAGACGGTGTGAACAGCTTAACAAGAAAATCAGAATCGGTGAGAAAATGGCATTTGGGTCACTTTAACCCGCTGTGTGAATGCAGAATGTTAGCGACGTTACCTTTGGTGGCAGACCTCTAAACTAAAGAAGCAGTAGTTCAGATTCCAAGTAGTCCTGTCTGATCAACATATCTGGGCTAATTGTTTACCTTTCCCTTTTCAGCAAATAATTTCAACCCTTAAAGCTCAACTCCAGACACTACTGCCAATGGAGACGTACAAAGTCATTCCACCGATCGCAGCCAAGAGCTGCTCTGGACACAGAGGAGGTCAGTGTCTGTCCAGCTGAAATGAGATGCACTAAGCCAGCACTCGACATAAGTCTGAACGGCACAGAGGACGGAGCAAACCCGTTAATGTTCTTCCTGCTTCTCTGCGCCCTTCTTGATCCGCACATACACGAACCCAGAACGGACAATTACGCTAATGTTCTTCCTCTGTCTCTGAGCTCCTCCCTGTGCACACAGGCAGTGCTGTCTGGTAAGGGTGGGTGAAGGCCTGAAGCTAATAAACCCCTCTGTAGCACCTCGCTGAGAGAGGTGCTCTGTGGATTTAAGAGGTTCAGCTGGTGAGTTTTGGCTTGTTAAGGGTTTAGATTTAGACTGATGTCTGCTGAAATCGGATAATTCACAGCCGCAGGCTTATCTCAGATGCTGATTGAAGACAGGAGGGAGGCCTGGAGGGGTAAAAGGAGGACACGCGGCAAAACCTCAGCACTTTTTTGCCTTTTCCAGAATCTCTCCAGCACACTGAGCTTTCTGAAGAACATCTGGAATGCTCAATAACCTAGAATGCTCCCTATTCCGTTTTGATCTCTTAAAAAGGAACCCGACGTCCATCTCTAAAAGCTTCCTCACAGAAAGTTATTACCTATTTTTGCATTCAATCTCAGATGCATCAAAAAAAGGCATGGAATTCCTTTTCAAGTCTTTTTCCCATATGCACATTTTTCCTGGGAATTTAATGATAATTAAACAGAAAAGGGATAAGTATGAATGTGTCTGAAAAAAACAGGTAAAGATATTACCTGTGTGAGATCATGTACAACACCCTTGAAATGACCAGGTGAGATATTTACTCGAGAGCTGACCCATTACCAGGAAGTTTAAACATGTCTATATTACAGCAGAATTGTGGAATTGCCCTGCCATAAAAAATGCAGTCTTAATAAGCAAAGCCACTGCAAATCAACCAAGTAAACATGATCCCCATTAAAACCCATGTTGAAAAGCTAGGTGTCTCCAATCTTTTGACAGCCTAAAACGGTGTTTATGGAATTTGGGTCCTGGTCAAATAATATGTTGTTTTTCTAAAGGTAAGTGAACACATTCTCAGTGTACAGAGATACACTTCTACACACAAATTCAGTTTAAATGTTTAGTACTGAATTTTAACACACATACAAAAATGAATGAATGAATGAATGAAGTTTGTGCAGATGTTGCAGAACATTCCATATTGTATATAGTGCTTACCCGTGTCCAGAGGGGGCGATGAAGTACAGGCAGCAGTGGACTCTATTGTCAGGCATCTGTCGTCTGTTGACGCGAGACTCTGCGTTGAGATAATCCTCGAACTTGCTGTCGATGTGATCGATCACTGGCTGCCAGCTGCAACAAAAAACATGGGTTTAGGTCCAGGAACACTTTTGGAGAAGCAGTTCTCAAGTTTTAAAGCATTCCTCCAATCACGTTTGTGCAAACGAAAGCATTTCTTATCAAGACTCATTTCAAATGCACTGAACAGTATGAGCTTATTCTGCATTGTTTTAAAAGGGGTGTTGATCAAAGAGCTGCAATGTGCAATGAGTAGAAGTGAAAATGAAATATCAGCAGATCAGGCTAGCACAGGCTAGCCCTAAACCAGAAACCAAGCACAACAGTGAAACATCACAGGGGGCATAAAACAGACTAGTTACTGCAGGTCTTGTGTTCCCCGTCTGAAAACATTTTTCTTTTTTCTTCTTTATTTATTTCTTCTCTGAGTTTAAGAAATAAAGTACCATCACCAGCCTACTAAGGATCACTTGCTCAACCTCAGCACTGGCCAGTGGACTACTTGTGGTCAGCAGGCCAGCAGTTCAAAAATACCTACTGTGACGATCTACTGTGCAGCATTAATATAGGAGGTCGAGTGCCTACCAGTTACTGTTGTCTACGGCATCTCCAAACCCTGGTGTGTCCACGATAGTCAGCAGCAGCTGCACTCCGCCCTCTTTTACCAGCACCTTTGACTGCTCAACCTGTTTAGCAGACAAGAAAAAGCTTTGATTAGAACAGAATCCACAGACACTCTAAAGACCTCCCAGGGCTCATATGAAACACCAGTCTTAGCCCTTAACAGTCCAGACCAATCTCCCCTTGAAGGACAATAATGAGCAATCAGTCATAAGACCACAAAAGATCACTCTTATTGTGACAGAGGTCACATGGCGTGTTCATGTCGTCATATTTATTGCATAAATGTGTCACAACAATCATTTCGCAACTTGCATTTCATCATTTTGTTCCAGAAATGTGGTCAGAAAGGGTTCTACGTAATATGTATACACTCATTAGGAGAACAGCTGCACCCAAAAGGGAGTGCGGGATTGCAGTGCTTATGGGAAGGAAGATGAAGGATACCAGAAACAATAAATGATGATACATTTAGACTGATATGGACAATAATTATTGAGCTACACACACAAAAGTAGTGTCTCTCAGTATGGCGTCAGCATGCCAGATGTCTCAGCATGGAGTCTAAGAGCTTCCTATGTGATAATCCATCCCATGCAGCTTGAATATTATATCACACAGTTGCTGCAGATTCCGCGGTGTGGGGGGGGAGGTAGAGGCAGAATATGCCTGTAGTGTAGAATAAGAGGAACTGTACCAGAAGTAAGACCAAATGGCTAAAAAGCAAAGGGTAAGGTGTGGAAGAGAAGCTGCTCTCTTCCTCCGATTCCTGCCTTTGACCTCACACAGAGTGAATGTGGTCAGTATGACTGCCAAACCTTCGTGATGAGTAAACGGGTTCAAGTTCTTGTTTAGAGAGAATATCAGATCAGGCACAGCTCTGCATACCCCGTTTACAGTGTCACTGGGGAGGATCTACTCGTTTACTCAGTTTTAGGAAAAACTTCAGAACTAATGCAGTAACTTACACATAATTCATAGTAGATGCTGAATAACTCATAGTAGCAACTGAATCACTAATAGTAGGTACAGAATAACTATTACAGAATAAACGTAATTTGGTCCTAGCTCTTAAAAGCTTAAGATGGAAACGAAGCTTAACACTGTTATATTCAGACGCACTGAGATCAGCATCTGCAATCGGATGCTGCCAGACCACATTTGAGCATAACCATCTAAAACAAGGCCGGACACAGGAGACCAGAGGCTTTGGGCTCTTCCCAGCCTGACAGAGCTACACACTGTGCTCAAGAGTTTCTAACTCAAAATAACAAATACCACACAAAACAAGAGGCAAATTTTTAGACTTTTATAGAGTAGAACGTAGGGGCATGTATGTCCCTGGCCAGATTCTGCTAATGGTGACTAGCCTTGTATGCAAAAACATACAGTATTGTCATACAGCTGCTTACAGGACTGCAGCAACTAGAGCAGTCATGATTGCATTTTTGTAAACAAGTATTTTTAATACACTCAGCATCAACAAAATAGCTGCACCCAGAAGGAATCAACCCACAGGAATGAAACTTGGTGTGTAGTGACTGTCATGGAGTAACGAGTCCTGCTTTTGTCTTGGTGGTGACGACCAACAAATCCGTGTGTGGGGGAACCGTGGTCAGATTAGCTCATTAAGAGGGAGCCATTACCACTACTGCCGCTTATGTGCAGCACTGATATGGAGGAGACACACACAGAAGAATCTCATGAATGCAAAGAGTCCCATATTTGATATGTAGGAAGTTACAAATTGCATGTATATAAAGTGAAAGCTTTGCTAGTTTTAGGCTAACTAGTTCAAGCAAAACACACCAACCACTGGCTGATTGTAGGTGTGGGCAGTCAGCCCAATTAAGTACATGATGGGGCACTGCCTTGCAGAGGGAAGCTATAACATGAGACAATAACAGCACTGCTGTCTTGCAGTCATTTCCCAACAAGGGGCTGTTTTCAATCTCATTCCAGCCAGCAGTGCAGAGGCAGCTACACCCTGGAGGCCACTAGGGCCTGCAGGAACTGGCGGACCCAGAGCATAAGGCTGAGTAGGAGCACAAATTCAAAACTGCTCAGGCGTTGAACATACAGGATTGCCCCATCAGACAGCCGTGAGTCCAGGAATGCTTTTGTAGGCCAGCGTGATGACATACATACATTGCCTCACACCTGGCGCGGAGAGCCAGCAGAACTCACTGAGTGTTTGACCAGACCAGGTGACCCCGAATCCATCAAAGTCAAACGAGAGTTATTCCGCGTTCCTCAGAGTCCTCTGCCGACCTTCACCAGCATTCCACAACATAAGTGACTAACACTTTAAAGATGCCTGCCCTTTGACCTAGGCTCCTACTCTGACCTTTCAGACTTCCAACCCTAAACCACACCAGTCGATTTCCATAAGGGTTAGCAAACGTGAGCTTGACCAAACAAATCAGAGGCCACTCTTTCCACAACTTCCAGGACATGGAGTGCAAGTTCATCTTGCAGTGTCAAAGAAACAAAGTCAGACAGAAGTCTCAACAGATAAAATATCAGATCCCACTCTTCAACTTCATTACAGCTGCCATTCATTTCAACCCACAGGAATGAAACTACTGTGTAGTTTGACATAGTGAGACACAACCTCCAAAGCTCGGTCTTAGAAGCTGGTTTAGCATTTCCTGCTTCTCAAGTAATAATATACAAATTTAGGCAAATCAGTCCCTAAAATCTCCTGAGGTTGGACAACATTAATTAGACAATACCTTTCATTAATGAGAAATAAATTGCATCTTAATACCTAAAAATACTTTTCTGAGCATAGTCAAGTACTTAACCATATTCCAATGGGAGAGAAGTTGGCACTACTTGCTCTACTCCATTTCCTCATGTAGTACAACATTTTTGCCATATCACCCAGCACCCGTCAATCCACATCTCAGATACCCAGCACAGGTGATTTAGTGCAAATGTTCTTGTTGTCAGTCTTCTTTTCTCAATGAAGATCTTTCTGAACAGCGACACATCTTTCCAGACCTCCATAGCATTGAGGTGTCTTTGCACAGTGGAAGGATGGACAGAAACACCTGTGGATGTTCTCAGATCTGAAGTGAGAGTGGAGCTTGAGCTTCCAGTTTGGGAAATTCTTATATTACTTATTTTGCTCCTTCCTTTCTCCTTCCTTCCATAAGTGGACTATCTCTTACAGCAAATCACTTCAGAAACATCTCTTGTAAGTATTTTAGAAACACAAGAGAGAGGAACATGTGAGGGGGTAGTTCTGAGACTGAATCTGACATCTGAATCTGTAGATGTACAGCTGTATTTATATACATCAATATAAATATGGAAGTATGGTTATATACAGCTATATTTGCAGAGTTTACATAGAGGTGCATGTATGAACTACTAGACTCCTACAGAGCATATACAGAAGGATACATATAATTGTACAAAAGCACACTTTCCCCTGTTTAACGTGATGTGAGTTTCTGTTACCCTTGAGCTACATTAGCATCGTAGCTCTGGTGCATAAACAAAGGTCAAAGCCAAGTTCGTCCTGGCTGACTGACTACATTTGTAGCAATTACGTATATTTGATTTTCTCCAAACTACCATTTTAACATTGCTGTCGTACTGTACAGGCTTGGATTTGCATGCCCAGAAACTGAGGGAGCGACTCCTGCAGCATGTTTAATGATAATTAGCCTCACCCAGATACTAGACTTGAATGTCTTCTGTAAAATACATGCATCACAGCACTGGTGGAGGTAAAACCACACTTTAATCTCCTGTGGCTTTGAAAGGCTGACTAACACCATGTGGCTTTATTGTTGTAAGAGCCAAAGATGGTGTAAGAGCAGAAGAGCGGTTTAACACCTGAACACACCTAAACTATTAGCAAGCTATTTGTTATTAAATAAAGCTCATGATACTGATTATGGAAACAATGGCGCTTTTTATTATTTACGTGTCATATAATTAATGTCTTAAATCTGCAGACTGCCCACATTCTAATTGTTTTTTTTTCAGCAACTACATGGGAAACAGGGTGAACTGAATTGAGTTACTAAGATACTAATGTGAGCTACTGTTAATGGGACCCTCCCATCATAATGAGAAATTTAATCATCGCTACATCAGCTGTAAACAAGCCACTGCGTTCACGGGGCTGCAAATGTGACTACATGGAACTATCAATAAAACGCCAGGGAAGGCACCCCCAAATCTGGAACAACTGACTAATCCTTTGAAGCAAGAGTGGCTGGTCATTCACGTGGCCTATATCTAGAAACTTGTCCAGTTACTGTACACCAACACACCACTTACAGTACACTAACACATTACACTTACTGAGTTACTGTACACCAACACACTACTTACAGCACACTAACACACTACACTTACTGAGTTACTGTACACCAACACACTACTAACAGTACACTAACACATTACACTTACTGAGTTACTGTATACCAACACACTACTTACAGTACACTAACACATTACACTTACTGAGTTACTGTACACCAACACACTACTTACAGCACACTAACGCATTACACTTACTGAGTTACTGTACACCAACACACTACTTACAGTACACTAACACATTACACTTACTGAGTTACTGTACACCAACACACTACTTACAGCACACTAACGCATTACACTTACTGAGTTACTGCACACCAACGCACTACTTACAGCACACTAACACATTACACTTACTGAGTTACTGTACACCAACACACTACTAACAGTACACTAACACATTACACTTACTGAGTTACTGTACACCAACACGCTACTTACAGTACACTAACACATTACACGTACTGAGTTACTGTACACCAACACACTACTTACAGCACACTAACACATTACACTTACTGAGTTACTGTACACCAACACACTACTTACAGCACACTAACACATTACACTTACTGAGTTACTGTACACCGACACACTACTTACAGCACACTAACATGACACTCTCCAATAAGCTTGACACTCTCTAATAAAAAGTTGATCTGAGCTCCACAGTTCAGACCGAATAAACAGTCTCTTCCTGGTTTCCTGTAATTTATGCAGGGTGTCCGCAGAAAGTCTACAGATCTAAGACCAAACAGATTGGATAGATAGTAAATGTTGCTAGTGTCAATACATGTCATACAAGGTCAGAAACGATGAAAGCATGCCCAACTGGGATAGCAGAAAGATCTCTATTCCCAAAATGTCTACATAATTAAACAGCTGTGATATAAACAGTGTCATTTAAAGTGGCTTCTTTAAAATGCTCCATTTTAGAAAAACCTACTGTTTGTCCGAGACATCGCTTTGAGAAGGTTTGGGCCTAAAATGTATTTTTCAAAAGCCACTAAAGGGGCAAAGAGGTACATGGAGAGTAGGGCTGAAAGATGAACTGATTTCAGATCAAAATCACAAAATAAAAAGAAACACAATATTCAACTTTAATTGCAAGGGCTGCCATTTTAATTATAGGCTGTTTAAACAAATCTGTGTCTTAACAGCCCTGAACTTAACAAAAAAATAGTCCCAAATGAAAACAATATTTTCAGAACCACAATTCTATATAAACACTCACATGTAGGATCACCAGCGGTTTAGATGGATCATAAAGTGTCTATATACGTGTTGTAGACATGGTGATCCCTGGTTCCCATCACCACCACTGAACAGAACATATGTACCATTTCACACCAAAACCACTCAGAACAACAGTGAATTCTGCAGACATTTGGGAAACCTGGTGAAATCCGTACCATGCCAATTCAACTAGCAGTACAGTTTTCTTGTATTCTGAAAGCAGCTTCAAACAGCCCCTGTAAACAGACAAAGACTTCATAGGGGAGAGGGCTCACACCTCTAATAGCATTTAAACTTTTACTGGGGCTTAAGAAGACTAATGTGTAAGTAGACCACTGTAAAAGGGGCTCGTAACAAATTGTGGTTGAATGGAAACAGAGGCGGACTATGCACTTACAGGATTAGAGGGGATTTCTCTGCATGAAGAGGATCCACAAGCACAGGCAGGAAATGAAGGAGGGAGAGGGATGTGCGTGTGTAACAATGACTCTCAGCAGGCACAAGAGCGTTTCTTTATCATGAGCTCATCTCCAAGCTACCATTCTGCAGCACCACAAGACCTGTCAAAAAGCTTGTGGGCTGCAGTGTTATGACTAGGGCTGTAGCCGACTGAATTTTGTCAGTCGAATCGGATTCGCCCGTCCTGGTTGACGATTCGACTATTCGTTCAGGTTTTTTTTCCTCCATGTACATTATCTAGTAATCAGTAAATCAATCTGCATACGTTTCAGATCTGAAGTCCTCCTCATTTAGAAAGTCAGCAGAGTCACAGGAACATATTTCTGAACTAAAAGAGACATGGCTCTGATGTATGATGATTGATCTGAACTGGAGCCTTTAGTTACAGGATATAGCGTCGGGCAGCAGCACGTATTTATGCTAAACATTAGTGCTTATAGTCTTTTAAATTTCACTTTAAACAGCTTCTTCAGTAGGAGGACCCTTCGCCTTTCATCTCTCATAAATAATGAACTGCTAATAAAACCAGATTAGTCCATATTTAAATAATTTTTAGATGAAAAGAAGAATGGTAGACCTGAAACCATTTATTATATTCCCAGCGCTGAAATAATTATCTCTCGTTTATTGGCAGGCATATTAAGTGACTGTACTTATCCTTAAATAAGGATAATCTTAGCTGTAGACGAATAAATACACATATCTGTGATTTAGGTTCTAAAATAATGGAGTTATAATAAAACAAACGTCTCCGGTCCGTTTCTCCTTCACCGCAAACAGCCGTCATGTCTGAACCGAAAGGCCGCTCGCTTGTTTGAAACAGTGTTCGATGTCTGACTGAATGAAGAGCAGAATTCAGTTTAATTTGTTCAGACTCTCTTCTTCTAAACCTCCTCCACACTTTCTGAGACATCGCTCCCCCCTGTGTTTATCAGCTTCAGCGGTGAACCGCCAGCGCACGTCGTCACGTGGATTTAATTTTTTAGCAAGCATGCGACATAGCCCAGCTGGAACTTACATATATATTTATTATTCCCCTTTAATAATTATTAAAATGTCTTTTTACATTCTTAAAGTTCTTGTGCATTTTTTTTTTTAAGTTTTAGTCTGTTATATGGAAAAAAAAAACTGTTGTCAGTCGACTTGAAGGGTCTCTGACTGACGATTCGAATCGTCGACTTCTAGAGGGCAGCCCTAGTTATGACTAACTATATACGAAGAAATTTATTATTATTAGTGCCAACACACACACACACACACACACACACACACACACACACACACACACACACACACACACACACACACACACACACACACACACACACACACACACACACACAGTTCCTTCCATCTCACTATAATCTTTGGCATGTGAGTGTTTTGTAATTGGTTGTTAAGTTGAATAGTTAAGTTGCTTGATCTCCATTCAGGAGATCAGGGTTCAAGCCCTCCTGCAGCGAGGCACTGTTTTCACACTACATTCCCACCTACCTAATTCCATAAGTTTGGTGACGTGGGCGAGTTCATTTATTCAGTCATTGCAGAACTGAATGTGTTATTACAGAAAGTGACAATGACAAAACAAAAACAAAAGATATTGAGCCCTAGTGGCTTTAATACAAAAGAGAATATCTTTTTTGCTGGTTTGCTATACTTTAACATATTAAATACTAATCAGGTTTATTTACAGGTAAAGCACACCACATACCATGCTAGCTAGCAAAGTTCCATCTATTTTATGCCAACACAGCTCAATCCTTTCAGGACAAACCAAGATCCAAAAGGCTGTGTTCCCATAGTCACGTCCATTTAGGAGAATGCCGAACGCATAATAGAAAAGCCATCTGCTTTCAGTTTACAGGACAGCATTTCATTACATGAACTGTGACTTATAACATCACTCACTTCAAAATGTAGCTTGCCAGTTTACTATCGTCTGCAACAGCAGTCAGCTTGTTCTGACTCCATTCTGATGACCTGATAAAGCAGTCTGGATAGACGGTTCCACTTAAGATAGTGTAATGCAAACAAGGAGCCTTTGGAGGACAGTGCTACTAAGGACAAACCTTCTGGAATGGAGTGAATACTGTACATACTTTAACAACAGTTTGGCAAGGAAACTGTCAGATCATTATTTAGGGACAAGCTGCTCGTCATACCAATGAAGATACATTAATGAACATGAAGCTGAGTGCTAAAGATAAACACACACAAAGCATCAGCACACAGCTGCTTTATGAAAACTAAAACTTGGCAGGGACTGTTTCTAAGAACTAAAGGCTCTAAAGGAATGTACAAGTCTGAGTGTTAAGCTATGACGTGCCCATATTACCGAAACCTTTTCTTTAAACGTCGTAGATCATTGTAAACCCTGGAATCATACAAAGGACATTCCACAAGGACGAGCTGCAGGACGGGTCTGAGTGGAGCATGTTACGCAAAATACAGCCGTGCGTTTCTTCATCATACTGAGGTGTGAGGAGAAACTGCATGTGCAGGCACGCAGGACACCAGGCCGTGCTATTAGCAAACTATGTTGGGAAACCAGAAAAGCAGTTCTTATACAGGCTTTGGTTTTTTGACACCTAAAGAGTGAATGAAGATTGTTATGATCACTAAATAAACCGTGATCTTCAGTGACTAGTCACGCTTTGACCAACAAATCCAGGTGTGGAGGCTTCATGGTCGACACCAAGATGAACGATATGTCGTTACAGAGAAGGCCTGGTGTCACTCCACATCTACCCCTACTGCAACATCTGTAGGAACTGTGTGAGAATATTCAAGCTGTAGGAGATCAAAGGACACCACCAGAAACCTCTATATCTTTATGTTAAGATGTGGTACATTTCTTACAGCTTACAGCTGGTTACTTGTTCATTGGTATAATAGACTGTGGATACTCCAGACGGAATATGCTGGCAAACAAATCACTCATGACTGAGAGCAACACATCTGCCCTAGGAAACCACAGAACTGGCACAGACAGTTTAATTTCCTCTTTACGCTTCCCCTGTACACTTGAAACTCTTCACCTTTCAAACGCTCTACTGGTCCGAATAAACTGAGCGTGAAGCTGCAGTGCCCAGCTAAAACAGCATGTCTTACCGTACTATAGTACAGATGCTAATACAGACGTTCCTGTATAACTGTACTGTGTGGCTGAAATGTTTGGACCGTTTCTCTCTATAAAGGTTTCCCTACTAAAGATCTTCCTCTAACTATTTTGAAGTTGTTTGTCTGGACAATGTCCAGTTGGATTCTACATGGCCTACATAACTACAAAACAAACATTGCTTTGGCACTGAGTGTTTGCTGTGGATTACTGAATTATATTAAATCCAGATTACAAATAGGTGACCTGACTGACTGGTTCTGACTGGCTATCCGCACATGCATGTGTGGTTTTGCGCTGGTCACAGATGCTTCGCCCACCATATATTTACAGTTCCTTAGGAACTGTTTACGGCATTTTTCCCATGTTCATACACACATACACATACACATACATACATACATACATACATACATACACACATATACACACACACACACACACACACACACGTGTGTGTGTATGTCTGACAACATGACACTAGATGTCATAGGACTTTTGACCAAAAATACCCTGGGTCTCGAACTGGTTCCATGTAGGCTTTTTAAAAAACCTTGGTTTTACCCAGGGTACCAGTTTGTATTTGCATAAGTTTTTACTGGAACCAAGGAACATCAAAAGATACACTAACATCACCTACCCTGTACAGTGATGGTAAACAGTAGTAACAATATGGCAGAGAATATAGATCACCTGCGAGTGTCTATGCTGTTATTCCAGACTACTGGGATAGATGATGTAGAAGAGGTTCTCAGCAGACCACTGGGTGTCACCATTGTTGGCTTCTCTTTCCTCAACAACTGAAACACCCACAGATGCCGCCACGGTTCGTGCTGAAGAACCTGCTATTCTTTGGTTCCAGATTCTTTGGTTTGCACTGATCCGATGTGAATCAAAGTCTTGTTGCTCCAGTAAAGTTCAGTCAAGCAAACAGTAGCCTCAGCAACAGCTGCTCCACCCATACCTCTCTTCTTGCATGATTTCTTTGCCAGCCATAAGCAACATTTCTAAAAGACTGTGTTGGGTTGGTAGGCTGCACCTGTTCAAGACCATCAGAATCCATTTTCAGAGTGGTTCATTGAGCTCCTCAGTTTTCTCCCTCTGAGAACTGAGGAAAATGGTGGTGCAGTAAGAGTTAAAGACACCTGCTGCTTTTCCGCTCAACACCTGTAGACATTCTACCGATGAAGTCAGCCAACAAAACCAAAACCAACCATAGCTGTGCAGTGACTCACTTACACTGTAGAAGAGCTGAGTGAGGGCGTGTGACCAAACCCATAAACTGCCTCACACACTGCCTAGCTGACTCTTAGACACTGGAATTTCTGCATAATGACATAATGAAGATAACCACACTGATAATTCAACCCTCGTCACTGTGTAGCTGCACTCCCATGTCGGCCAACACAAACTGGGCAAAACAATAAACGCACACCTGCAATTATATCACCAACATCCTCCGCCAAGAAACTGAACACGACTCACGATAGGCGGGTAAAAACACATCATGGTGGTGTGAACTGAAGGCGATGATTCCACGGTATCCACTGCATTTTGGACTATCAGAAGCACCTACAGTTAATCAGACAAAAGTTCACTAGAGTGTTAGCTCATTTTGGGTCGTACTCATATTTTTCACTCTTGTGAAGAGCACATATCTTCGCTTAGCTCTAAACATGACTTTTGTGCAAGTGTGTGGGCATAACAGTGTACACGCAGGATTGAAGCGACAGTACTAGTATTAGTTACTAGGAATGCACCAATCCAATATTAAGATCGCAAAACAGTCACTACATTAACAAAATCCGCCGGATTGGGCATCAGCCGGACTCAAGCCTCAAGAATGTGGAGTGCGTGCTCTCTAACAAATAGGGTGACATCCAGCTGATGTGGGTCAGCCTTCGTTTCCTTTCTCTGCCCAGGACATTACAGTGGTGCCAGAGCCCTACACAAAGCTTAATATTTGGATCACAAATAAATAGCAATTCAGTACATTTATGTAATATGTGTTACTTTGTTTAATACTACTTTACTGCATCTGTAAAACACAATATGAGTCAATCCTGAAAGCTTAAGTCAGTTTCACATGGGAAAGTATACGGTTTATTAATTCAACAACGGTATGATTGGATCAGATATCAACTAATACGCAAAGTTTATGTACCGTATCAGAACTGAAAAGGTTGGATCAGTATATTCGTATCAGTTACCAAGAAGGCTAGTAAGCAAGCCAATCAGCAATTTTCATAAGACAATTAAATCATTAATTGTAATTATTCACATGATAATTATCATTAGCTTAAACATGACTGCATTAGTGACATTAATCTTTTAACCTGTTAATGTGTTATTGATGTGATAAATGTTCTGTTAAGACAGGATATTTCAACAATTCAACTCCAAAACAACCAAATTAAACAATCAGAAACTTACCTATTGCAGTAATTACTATTTATCATTAAATTTGGTTCAAGCTATCAAGAGAACACCAAAATACTAATTAAATAGACTTTTATAGACAAGTGCATTTACACATTCCTGCATTCCTAATTATTATGCAACACCTGTGAAACACTCAAAGGATATAAAAATAATAACCTCTTAAAACACCTTAATACTTGTATCAGACACCTCTGTGCATCGAGGAGGGTAATGGATAACACTGACAAAACTGACATCTGCAAAAGCAGCGTGTTAATGATGAGCACGTATTCCATTAACATACGGACACACAACACAGCTTCTCCAATTTCAGTATTATTACTCAATGTACCAAAACAATCAGATCAAATCACAGTACATTTTGAGACTTCACAAAGCACTAAATAATCTCCCTCATACTCATATCTCACGTTGATGCTGCTATGAGAAAGCTCTGATTAAGCTGTGTTTATCACCTCATCAATCCAGTCAGGAAACCGTCTGTTTAGAGCACGGCACACGCCCAGCCCACGAGCAAACACACAAACACAAATCTCTCAGGCTGCTTGGAACTCTCGCCATGCCACAGTGAAGGGAGGAGGCCAAATCCTCCCATCATCAGAGCACAGCCTGAAAAGAACAACTGAGGCGCTCAGGCATCCTGTTCTGGTCAGTAAACTTACACAGGCAACTGTAGCCATGCAGAAAGTACAGGACTCAAGACTCGTTCGCTTTAGCTTCATTAATCTGTCTGGGAATCTCTGAATACCACAGCCACCTGACTTCGACGCCAAGGCCTGAAGAAGCTCGGTTATATTCAGATATTACATACACACAGGTTATTGTCCATATCCATCCATCCAAACAAAATAACCTTTATTACATAAACTGCTTATCTGTATTCACTGCCCCTGTTAGGCTTCTAAATCAAAGACAAATTAAACTCTGCAAGTATCGCATTGTGAGCTAGTCAACATAATGTAATCGTGATAAGTGCCCTACTGCAAGATAACTGCGTCAACTTAAACATGACTGTTGTATTGTGAGCTAGTTGTATGACAGCCATACTGTGAACGAGTCTTGATAACGAGTACTGTATTAGGAGCTAGTAATGATAGTGTATCATTAGCCAGTTGTTATGACTGCCAGACTTTAAATTAGTCTGGATAATGAGTGCTGTATAGTGAGCTAGCAGTAATCATGTACTGTGAGCTAGTTGAGATAATACAACTGTAATGAGCACTGTATTACAAACTAGCGAGTTACAAATAGCCTTCTACTTAATAAACTTTTTTGCACATTCAGAATAAAAATATGATTTGATTTATACACCTTGTTTAACTTCATGCAAGCCAATGCTCTTTGTTCTTTCAAGGTGGTTAACCAATATCAATGTAACAGCTTTTACAGATGCTTTTTTTCTGGTCTAATCCAAGTGTAATTTAATTTAATTAGATGATTAACAGCTGGTGCTATTCCAGGTTGCAAACTAAACAAGAATTCTCCATCATCTATTTATTATCCCCTACAAACATCATGCTATCCCACTTGCTGCATGTGGAGCCTGGCACTGCCTCTGGGTAAAGAGAGCATCACATCGCAGCCAAAGCCTCAGCTGTCAACGCAACCATAAAGCAAGTTTCTCCTTGTCTCACCAACCCACAGTGACAAACACAAAGCAATCCCACAAAGAGGTCTCCTGTAGGATATCTGGAAAGCTCTCCAAACTCAAACTGTTTCTGGAAACTTCCTTGCTACAAACATGCTGCAGTATTAGTCAATGTTTTGCAGCCCGCTGTTTCAGGATGGCAAAGGAAAAACTGCTCATCCTCTGCTGAGCTCTACTTTTGAAATTGTATGGATGTTTTTTTTTTTTTCCATACTGTGTCGAAAAAGCAGCGTATATCCCGTCAGTCAAAACATAATTTCATTATCAAAAATGCAATTTGAAATCACCAGACCAGCAATTTTTGTAATAGCCTACATTGTAAGCTTTTCTGACATAACTCATTTTACGCAGGGAAATTTAACCTGATGACTTGGAGAACCACTTGTAGACAAATCAGAAACAAACTGCTTGTTTTTACCATCCAAATAACCCCAAACACATTCAGTGGTGTTGAGGTTCTGTGTTCCAAGAACACCAGCATCTTCATTTGATGTGTGTGCCTCCTTTTCTCAGTGCGGAGCTTCTTTAACAGTTACAAACCCTTTCAGACTTTCATAGTGTTGAAATGACTTCTCACAGTGGAAGGCGGCCGGACAGAAATCTATTTTTTTTAATTAAAGATCTGAAGCAAAACATCTCACTTAAGTAATCTCCTGAGAACCCAGTAAAACCCAATATCTTGTCTTTAGTTGCCATTTTAACTGGAAATTAAAGACACCATTAAATATTTAGACTTCTGTACAGTACATGGCACAATCTGAATTCATGCGGAGGCGAATTCAAGCAAATATTGAAGAGTCTTTGAGGCTTTAATTGCTTTGAGACAGTAGCCTACAGTAAATGAACGGCATTGCTCGGTGGAAGAACCTCGAGCAATGCGGACAGTCCACCCCTTTGGCACGCACTCCGTGCCAAATTCGTGTTATGGTATGAAGCAGGCTCAATGGTGACTACATCACTGTCTAGCATAACTCTCTTGACTTACACACTGTGATGTATGGGTGAGTAAAACTTTGTATCAGAGAGGGTCTCTGCACCTGCTGATCTAATTCTGTCTATCCCTGCTCGCTATACACAATGCAATTATCTAACAAAAAGACAGTTTAGACTGAAGAAGTTTATAGACAAATGAGAATCCTGTCTTTCCAATAATGAGAGATGTTAAGGCGTCTTCATATGACCGGAACATGAACTGAAACGTGGGGGAAAAAAAGCTTCCGTCACTGATTACCCAACACACGTACAGTCCTTCCAGTTTCATCATCCTCTCACTCACCCACAGCTTCAATCAGAGTAGGTGCCAATCCTTTAAATGACTCACATAAACAACATAATTACTGATCTCAATGAGCACACACAGACAGGCATGCCACTGCGCACACACACAGTCCTGAAATAGTCCACCCTGCTGGAGTGCGTGCATGCTGGTGCCAGGCCGCAGTGTGGGCGGTGAATGAATGCCATTCTCACCACGCTTCTCTCCCACACCTCCGCCTCCACACAGCCTGCTGAAGGCTTTCAGCTCCAGCACACTACAGAGGATGGACCGGCATCCAATCAGACAACATGAATATCCCACATACTTCAGCACTAAGGTCTTAAAGCAGATATATCTCCCCTCCATTGCAGTTGGTTTTCTAATAGAAACACAAGAGATGGGCAGAGTAGCCTAAACCAAAGTACTTATACTCAGGTAAAATACTGACACAGGTAAAAGTGCATTCATATAAAACAACTTGAGTAAAAGAACAAAAGTATCAGGTTAAAACATACTAAACATATAGAACTCCAGCGGGGCTTCTCAGTAAAGACAGCATCTATCAGCTCAGGAACTGAAGTCGCTACAGCCCCACTCATACCCTGATTATTATTTTACTCTAAAATAAAAATACTCTAAGTCAGAAGTGTGACCAATCACAAAGCAGTATTAGAATAATAAATCAGCAGGGTGGCCACACCTTAACAACCACCTGGGATAACAGGGCACCAGCTTGGCCACAAAATAACAACCACCAGTGATAACGAGGCACCAGCCTGGCAGCACCTCAACAACCACCTGGGATAACATGGCATCAGCCCAACAACAGCTTAACAACCACCTGTGTTGACTGTTTGGTAAGGTTAAAGTTGTTGAATACCTGGGATAAGCTCTTCTAAGGAATCCTTTAGAAACCACCTGGGATTCCACATCAATGGCCTAGCTATGCGTAACTTAGTGGTGCAGGACTGGTTTCATCATGAGTGGAATAACTCTAAAGAATGAACAAACATCATACAGGATCAAAGATTCAGCAGGTAAGCGCTCATATGGATTTGATCAGAATAAGCCAAACTGATCAGCAAGACGAACCCAGCTTCACCTGAATGTCGCTCATGATAACACAACATCTTTCACAAACTCATGTTGCTTCAGTCTTTCACAGAAGTGGTGCTATCTGTGAGAGAGTGTGGCTGCGTTCAAATTAACCAACAACATTACCTAGCTTCGTATCTTCTCCTTGGCAAAAGATTTTCCATTTCCTGAGGCTGTATGATTAAATGCTGTGTATGAAACAGTGACACAAAAGTCTCTGAAAATGACCAGGAGTGCTCCAGAATTCTGCTGGAGTCTTAAAGATTGATAAAGAGACAAAGCTTCGGAATACTGGATGAAGGGAACAAACACCAAGACAAAAACCTCTGGTATTCAAACAATTCAGGCCAGCATTAGTGCATAATGGAGGTGAATAGCTGTAATGGTGAAAGACGGGTGGTTCTCTAAGAGCTTCTGGGGTTCATTCTCTCTTGGATCTTCTACGATGGTACAGTATGAAGACTGAACCAGACGAACTGATCAACCTGTGCATCAGCGGATCGTCTCGTCATATCAAGCATGTCAAACATCAGGCATTCACATTAGTGACTCTGAGCAGAGATTCACCCAGATATCTCATTAATCTATAAGAACATAGCCAGTGGCACTAACAGGAATGCATTAGCAACAGCAATACACAGAAGTGAAGGCACTTTAATGTGTTTAGCCAGGCTTGCATAATACACCCCCGCCCCTTCCAATTCCGATGTCACAGAGAGCCGCAATATGGAAACATGCACCCTGAGCAATCATTGTGCTTCTAATGAGACTTTGATGAACTAAGAGGTCCATATAATCCAGCAAAAGTACATCATTAAACAACACAGGCCAACCTTTAACCATGTAACATTCAGGGCTGATGCAATAATGACAGCAATAACCAAAAAAGAAAAAAAAAAAAACACAACACAACACAACACAACACAACAACAAACCCTAAACACAGCAACAAACACTTCTGCTGATTTTCTTTGTCATCTTTGAAAACTGACACCTAGAATGAGTCAACAACTTCAGCAATTCACTTGTATCGTCATACCTCTGTGAGCAGATAGCAAAAGTAGTTATGGATGAAAGACAGTTATGGATGAAAGTTTAAACATAAAATTAGAGAAGTTATTTAAGTTAATAATGATATAGTGCTCACATGAAACATATAGTCACCCTGGAAAGAAAACCATATATCTGTAAAACAGTAACTTTACAGAAAAACCCCAAAACGTTATTTTTAGTGTTTGTAGTTAGTGTTCACATTACCAGGCTTTCCCTAATGAGGCACAGATGTTAAGGTAAACTGTCTGTTAAGTGTGTGGTCATTATACTTCCACAGTACAACTAATTTAGTTTCATCACATATCCCATCAGAGAACGCTGCGGTTGGACAAATTAGCCAGGATATGGCTCCCTTGGACCAGAAGAGGCTTAGAGCCCTGTTCAAGGACCCAACTGTGGCAAATTAGGAGAACTGGGTAACAAACTTACAAAATCGCAGGATGTAACTGGAGTATCCTGACACACACACGGCTCAAAACCACTCGAAAAATGGCAGAAACACCCACAAGTGGTGCGAAGCTGCATCACAACTGTTGTAGTAAAATGTAATAGTGTAAATTTTTAAATACAAGATTTGAATTGGTTTTGTTGCTTATGCCAGTTATCTGTGGTGATGCAGTACAGCCAGCTCAGGCCATCTCAAATGTGTGTGTGAATACTAAAGAGGACTTGCGTGAGGCATCTCAAATATGGGGTGGGTGCAGTATTGGGTCAAGTATTGGCGTGTGCAGAATCCAGGAGAGTTGGCTAATTCTGAAAGCACAAACTTGTACAGAAACCCAGCTGCCTGCATTCGTGGCTAGCTGGCCAACCTAGCTAGTTACTGAGTGGCCTAACTCACCAGAGGAACCAACAATAAGTGCTACTTTCTTCCACACTTTATTTCTCTACAGATGTATATGCACAAAGATGCATCATATAAACTGGTAAAAGAAGAAACAGCTTCAGCTTATTAGTTTCTCCTCCATGTTTTCCACTACACTGCTGAGAACTGGAACCAAATGCTGGTAGGAACTAAAACGTCAGAGAGCAGAAGCTGGAACAGTTGGAGCTAATCTTTTACAATGACGTTTCACTGCAGCCCTGCTACGCTTACTTCCTTTGAAAATGGCTGGTAGCTTGTCGCTCGATCATGTTACATTACTTACGTCAGTCACTGGAATGCTGCAATCTGTATGCCACTGTTAAAGCTCATCACATGGGCAAGCCACAACCAAGCAACATACTCCTATTCAGTTAGTCCACATGATCCATGGAATATCACACTCATATTCTGCAGCTCTCGTCACATCAGTAATGTGTTTAGAGTAACTCAGCCATGCTGATGTCTTGGCACACAAATGAACTCAGGAGACCGAAACTGTGGGTTTGATAAATGACGTCCTGCTGCTGGAGGTTTAGCTGAATAGCAGTGGGTCATGCTAAGGTCAGGTGCAATTAGTTACAGGAGTGAGGTTAAAAACCTACAGTAGCCAAATAAACATCAGGAGTCAGGGACAGAGATGAGGAACAAGCCTGGCTGGGTTCAAACATGTGTACGAAAAAACCAAATCCGTTTACAGCAGAGGAATGGCCAACCCCATGACAGTCTTCACTCACGATAATTAATTCTCTGAATGAGGACTAATTATTCTGTTCATCAAGAAACACGCAGCTGCTGAGCTGTTCCTAAAGCACAAACAACTAGGGCTGATACATGATCACCCATCTTAAATTATTATCTGAACAGATTAGCCAACCTGCTAATGACTGATCACATGACTAGCAGATATCTCCCTCAAATCCTGATCGTTGGCGTTTCTTGATTTACAACAGAAAGTCTATTGTCATTAGTGTTCCCACATACAGATGCTACAAATGTACTGCTATGACTTCATCTCCAGCATATCCTTTCTATAAAAAAACAAACAAAAACAAAACAACCCCCACAAAATTCTCCATTTTTGTTGATTTCTATTGTTATACATCATTTCATCATTGCAGCTGACATTTCCATGGTGTGAAAACTGCATGATAAAAATGGCTTGGAAGTCTGCTTCCACTGACTAATTAGGTTTTTTGCCTTCTACTGTAAAGATGCCATTTTGGACAAATCCCTGGACAGCGACAATATGCATCAGAATCTGCAGGGGAAATGCATGGTGTAGAAGTGAGTGTGCTAGAACTGTCATCAGACTGGATGCTGTCTAACTGACGGATGGCACACTCCCAGACAAGGACCTCTTTACTGCATAATGGCCTCTTGGCTCTGTACTTGTCAGGGAAGATTTACAATCGTTTGTTGGACCCAAACAGAATAATACAACAATTATAAAGACAAGTAATTGATCTTACGGCAAACAGCAAAACTAAAAGCTGAACTGATTTATAGTGGACAGTGAAGAGAAACATTTGTTTATCAGGTCATCTATTTTTTTGTCTTCTTTTAGGAACTATTGAGTACTGGATAGATTATCTATGAATTATTTATCAATTAGGCCCAAAAATAAACTAAACCATGGATGTGGAAGACTTCAAAATGCTGAACTCACATATGTTACTAATTCCACTAAAAATATTTCACTTAAAACCTCAACAAATACAAATGCATTTGTTCTTTTTTTTTAGGTTCTTATGGCAAGATGGGATTTTCTAGCAATTTGTATCCCAATTTGTATTCCAAGAGCAAATTTTGTCCTAACTTCTTATCGTACATTTCGTCATCTTATCACCAGTAAGGAAATCTTAAAAATACTCAATCCAAGATCACAATCAACAGTAACCAAAATTAATTGTAGCATGGATAAACTGGAAGTTATGAATGCTGAGATAACTTTCTGCTATTCATTAGAGCATCACCACTCCCCAGTTTCAGTTTCCATTTCCCAAAATGTTTAAGCCAAGCGTGATGTCATTCCCTCTAATAAACAAAACCATGTTTAGCTCTGTCTCCTCATTATTCATCACAAATACTAATGTTTTATATGAACAGTTTTCCCATCAGCATTAACAGAGAGGTGATAAGAAGGAATGGTTTACATCTAGCTACTGCAGTGTCTGGGATTTTAAACCAGTTAGTATAAAAACCCAACAAGTGAAAAAGTTCAGTTTAACAATTGAGATGAATGTGAGGTTTTACATTGGGTATAGCCTAGTTACAGGGAACTCTGCTGCTGGTAATTGCATAAAACCACAGAAGCAGACATTTTAATAGAAATTGAGACACTGTTGGGGTCTATCCTAAAGTAAGGACAGCACTTAGGAAGTTTACTCTAGTTAGGATGTTTGTGTAATGCTGGTTTCTTATCTGGAGTTAATGGAGAAGATCATGACATCAGAACTGTTGTTCTGCAAGAGCTTCTGTCCTAAATTCAGCTCTAACTGAAGTTGTCATGATGACTAAACAGATAAGGGGAGATTTTATAGTTAGGATGTTTTTGTAACACGGCCCCAGGTCCTAAATTACTACAGACTGACGTAATAGGAACTTCGGCATCTGAATTTTTTAAGATTTGAGATTAATAGAGGAATTGAGCCCTACATTACACAACCAAGTACAACCAGGGGTTACAGTGTTGCCTTATTCACCCATAAATGCCTATTACAGTATTAGAGGTCAGCTCACGCTGTTGGAAACAGAAGCCTGTCCACACCTGCACTGCAGCAGTCCAAAACAGTGAAAATCATGTTAGCCAATGTCAGCGTTAATGTTATTTCAACAGCATGGCCAGCTCCAAGCAAGCATTCTCTCCAGCTCGAGGGAGACCTTAAGCATGAAACAGAGAGCCAATTTTATTGGACTCCTGCATAAACTGTTTTATATCAGCTCAATATTGGAAAACCACAAACTTGGCATGAAAGTGGAATAACGAGAGCCAGAAAAAAAACTTCGTAATCCAATCTACGATTTTAAACTGCCAGAAAAGGGAAACAGGACCCAATCCACAACGGCCTAAAGCAAGAAGGAGGGGACAAAACATCTGTATTTAACTTAAAGACTGGATGGCTTCCAGCAGAAAAAGGCTATAACCCAAATGAGAAGGAAAAATTAGTGAAAACATCACAGATACCAGCACTAACCACATGGAGCTAAAAATATGGTTAACTGATAATATTAATGATGCATTAAACACAGTGGTACACTGTGTACACACATTAAAGGGTTTCATGCAACTTTTGGTTCAGTTTGTCAGGATTTCTGATGCTTCACACATCCAAAATGTCTTAAAATTCAAGGTGTTTTTACACAAAACCTTTTTTTTTTTCCCAGGCCCAGGTCCACTAGCTCCATGAACACCATATTGGAGCAGGTCTGATCGCTGCCCTTTTGTAATTGGTGGTCTGGGGTTTGCTTCTGCAGAACTGTGGTGCAGTCTGTTGCAGGTATGCCGCTCCCAGAGCGTCAAGGGGGGGCTTTGTGATTGGTTTATTTTGACACTATGACTGCTTCAACTTATCGACTCAACCCTTCCCTTTCTAAACTGAGCAATACGACAGCCCAGTGTTCATCATTATGAATCAGTGTATGACTAATAAACCACACTGTCATAGGGCTGGAGCAAGCTCAATGTAAAACGTTTACCTTTGAGGAGCGAGTGTGTGAACTAAGAGAAACCCACTCAACTGTCGCTGCCTGCAAGGTTAAACATTTCCTCATATGAGACCAGCTACCTCCTAAATGGTGAAATGCCATGCATCCCAAAAGGTCTGTTTCCAAAAGACTTGTATCTAGGCAAAAATAACAGCAGCAAACGAATAAAGCCTCTTCCTACAAGTTTGTGAACCTATCGCAGAAAAGGTATTTATTGAATTGCGCAATCGAGCCACGGTTCGGATACAGTCCCAGAGATAATGAGGTCCTACACCCAACAAGTCCAGAATCGGTCCTGGGAGCGTTTGGGAGTGTTCGGGACAAGAGTGAAAACAGCTTTAAGGAATGCTATTCTGTTTTAACAACAAGGTTGTAATTCAAAACAACACAATGTCAGAGTCAAGCTAAATATCACTCACGTTTAAGGTCATTGTTCAGTTTACAGACTGGCATTCCCAGCGTATTATTCCCAATGCTATCCCAGCATATAAATTTTTCTTATCTGAACACAATGATAAACCATGCAGCCTTAATATCAGACAGAAGATACACCTATCAAGGCCCTGGTTAAGAAGGCTGGCTTGGGTGGACACCTCCAGTCTTACCTGCACAGTCTTCTTAATTCTGTGAGAAGGTCCAGGGTACTCTGCAGAATACAGGTCTGTGAGGAACAGGGAGTTGATGAGTGTAGACTTCCCCAGGCCTGATTCACCTAGAAGACAGAGCGGGACACTTAGAACAGATAAAAAGGAACAAGCTTATCAAGAAGACGTTCCCTCGCTGTTCCTGATGCCAACGAGAGATACACAGCAATCTGAGCCAGCAATGCATATTATACAACTCCCGAAATTCCTGAGATGCTTCCCTCTGTTTTCCTCAGAAACTAATAGAAGACAATATGAACCAGAAGTTTTTGTGACTACATAGTTACGTCATATGACTGATTACCATTCTCCCAGCCAAAATTATTTTGCTTATTATATGAAAACCTCTATTCATTAAAATGCCTACAGAAACACTGACTGGGCGGGACACTCACAGCACCAATGGTTTGAGGGTTCACGGCATAGACCAATATGGCATCAACTATGCATTCCTACAGTGAAGTGGTGTTAAAACAGTGTTTCTGGCCTTGCATGTTGAGGGAATACAGTAAAACATCCAGGACCAAGGTTGAGAAACACTGTTTTGAGACAGATTTGGACATACAAATAAATTAGCTTTCTTCCTGAATTCATCCTGACTTAGGAAAACAAAAACAGATGACAAATGTCAGTCACTTTGAACAGGAAATGAAAAATCCTTCACTGTCTGTACTGTGACAAAAGAGAAATGGTATCAGGAAGGGTCTTTGAAGAAAAAAATAAAAAAAAATAAACAGATATTAAATTGTTAATATAAATTATAACTAGATGTTTTTTAAATCAAATAAATAAATAAATAAATAAATAAATACAATCAGGCAAGTAAGTAAGTAAGCAAGCATACTATGCATGGATAAAAAGTCATTCCATTTTAATGCAGGCTTGATTACATAATTGTTTATAATTACTGTGCCTGTTTACACTTTGATCAGATCACAATCAGATTCCACTTGAGCGGACTACAGTGTAGATGTACACGTTCCCTTTATGCACCATGTACAAATCATGGCTCACTAAGACCACATTCAGAGACGGTCAGAGACTGACCTTGGCCACACTGATGAGTGGAAATGTGCCTGCCGAGTGCTGACTAGGAGGTGAGGGAATAAACAGTGAACCGAAAGATGGAGCTTCAGCAAGGCTGAGGTGTGCACTCTGGCCTGGTGGTGGAAGTGTCCAAGTCAAGCTTGCCTGCTTACATAGTAAAATCTAAACAAAGAAACTCGTGCAACACTCTGGATGCATTTCAGTAGAAAGTGGAAATGGAATTTGGCAAACGCTTATGCGTAAGCAAACCAGACACAAAACACAATTTCATACAAGGTGTATGAGTAAAGCTGCGTATACATACTTGGGCAGCAAATATCAACTTTTTCACCCTTGTGACTGATCATATTCAACTATGTTCAGACTGCCAGCCTAAAACCAATTTTTGGCATAACCAGATTGATTTTTGATAGTATGGGTAGTATTGAACCACAAACAACACCTTTTTGAAGGAGGTTTGAGATGTGATCCCAATTGGATTGTTACAGATGCGTCTCAGTCAGGACACTCTGGCTGCTCAAAGTGGATTTGCAAGTATCATTTGCGACAAACAATCAATCTCAAATCCAGAGTGACAAATTTGCTGAGATTTGAAAAAAGAGCACCAATGACTTGACAGTTTGAAGGGAGCAAAATGATGCACATCCTTCTCTCAGTCAATGTCAAAGGCTATGTCGTTACTGATGCCTACGTCACTACCACATCACTTTATGTAGATGGATTGTTGACGTTTGGACACACAAACCCGATTCACATATCAGTGCAGACAGTTGTCTCAAACAAGCTGATCTGGGAAACAAATTCAGTTTGCCTGCAGTCTGAAAACAACCTGTTTTTAAAGCACAGAGTATCCCAGGGCAACGGGAATATGCCATAGGAATGTTTAGTGACTGACAGCTCTTACCACCCCTGTGTGAGCAGAGCCACGTTTGCTGCCAGCTTGAGTAGTTTTATTGTAAGTGTGGCGGGGTACACTTGGCTTACTTCACACAGTATCAGCTGATATTGTTGACTTGTTATGAGTAAGTAAATGAACTCGCTACCAGTATCAATATGTATGCATGTATGCATGTATGTATGTATGTATCCAATGTAACAATAACATGGGAGGCAAATACTGTCACTGGGGATTAAAACAGCTTCTCTATTGGTAGCTTTCCACACATTCAGTCTGCCTACTGTAAAACTCATGTGTCAAACACAACCCGCAACGCAGCAGCGCAGAACTACAGCAGTATGGGTTCTGTGGAGCTGCAGGGTCTAAAACAAAGAAACCAGTGTGAGGGAAAACAAGCACAAACTGGCACAGCAATCTGCTTCCTCTACTGACCTTTACCATGTGCCCTACACGCTGCCAGCCACGCAACAAACCAACCAGAGCGCGCGCGAGAGAGAGAGGGAGGGAGAGAGATAAAGAAATACAGAAAGAGGCTCCACACAAAGAAGCACTCTTGCTCTTGAAATCATAAATATTTTCCGAGGGGCAGAACAGCGCTGACCTCACAGCCTTGCTCAACAGAAACCTTTTAGTGGTCCGTGGAAGGAATGAAGTATTGCAAAAGAGACTCGCTGCCTTCCTAAAACAAGAAAAGAGGAGCAGAAAGAGGAGCTGAACTTTCAAGAGGATTTATTTTACATGCTGAATGTGGTCTTTGAATGTAGGGGGTGAAATACTGTGGTTTTAAAAATGCCATTCTAAATTAGTGGGACAGTAAAGGCTGCACGAGAGGCGGACACAGTGGGATGAACTTATTCAGCCTCCGCCAAAGCCGAAGCAGCTGAGCGGAGAGCAGTAAAGAGCCCACAGCCTTATCGCTGAATTACGGCTCTAACCCAGGCTAGTATGACAAAGGCTGACTAAAGTAAATGTGGCTGTATCTTTTAATCCTGTGACAAACACACAAGTTCTCATGTTTCACATGATGATTAAATAAACCTCAAAATAAGACCTAGAATTCAGAATTATTTAGATACCTAGAATGAGGGGGGGGAAAAAAATAATAAAAAATAAAAAAAACCCAACCATTCGAGTACAGCATATACCCCGCCTCCTCTCTGCCACTTTCAGAACTTAGAACCATTTGCTATTCGTGCTTGCACACATGGCCCGTCTTAATCAATGTGCACATAATTTTGAACACCTTGCCACCAACAATAAACCGATTTGAAACCCAAAAAATTAGCCCCAGCTGGAACCAAAGAATAGTAGGTTCTTCAGCACAAACTAACATCTATGGGCTTGTCAGCTGTTGAGAAAAGAGAAGGTAACAACTGCAACACCCAGTGGTCTCCTGAAGAACCTCCTGCAGTCACTCCTTTTGGCCACTCATTAACATCTGCTTTGGAGCCATTGTCCAGACACAGAATGAGACATTCACAAGCACCTTCTCCCAATCTATGGATTCAGTCATTTACAGGCAAAAGGTATTTATAGCCCAGTCTTCCTCATGCAGCGCCATCTACAGGAGCCTGAAGTTACTACCACCTTAAACACACAAGGTGACTCTGTCCGGGGAACTTGGGTATCGATGTGCCTCCGAATGGGGCTGACCATCAGAAAATGCTTGATGGCATATCAAAGAGAATCCAAGTAATTTCTGAACATGTACAGTCTTTTCATACATCATGCCCAGCTTCAGTGGATAGGAGGCGACAGTTACAGCCACAGCAGCACAGGCATCCAGCACAGCGGCTGGCAGCTCAGGGAAGGTCCAGCTCACTTCCTTTAAAGGAAATATCCCACAGCTGTGTAAACCGCAGAGGCTTCTGCTAGAGGAACTCCCCATCGCATGACCGAACTGGGGAGGGGGGCAGGAAGAGGGAAAGTTTGGGCCTGCAGCGGGACAGAGGCAGAGACGGAGCATGTGTGCGTTTTCTGCTAATACATTTGGTGCCGCTTCTATGGACGCAGGAGAAAGTAAAGCAAGCAGCTGGAATGGAAATCTATCCTGTTAGAGGAAAGAGAAAGTCCAGAAGACTTTTTGCCATTCATATAGTGTTAGACAAGCTAGAGGATGGATTTCAGCCACTAACATGCAAATTTATACCATGAATAAGACTAATACTGGGGTCCCAAACAGAGCAGAGGCTATTCAAGGCATCATTCAACAGAAATCAAAGAATTATAATCTTTACTCACAGCCAGCACAAACAAAGCTGCCACTAATCCTTAATGCTGCAAGTTACACCAAACCCCAACTGAGCTAAAGCCCCTCAGGAAACCAAGCAGGCCTGCTGCTAAGCTGCGCTAAATAAAAGGTCAATCCTCATAAGCTTGGCAAACCTGTTAATCACCCACAAATATTGAGATTTCTACCCATTTCAAACTACCCTGCACCGCCAGGCAGCAGGCAGACCTGAAAGAAAAAGCTTGCCGAAAACCCACATTTTCATTTCCACAAACGCAGCCAGGGCTAGTCCAGTTTGACGTCTGCAGAGGTGTAATTATTCCCCAAATTCATGAAGAGTGGCTGAAAATGTGCCTTGAGTGAATGTTTTTTCAGTTAATGAAAGCCTTCCAAACCTCTGCAACCCGCAGCCCACACAAACGACCACCAAAGCATCAGATTTAACCAATCTGAACGTTTTTTCAGATTCACTTAAGGAGACAGCTGATGTTTGGCAGCTAGATGTCAGGCTGAAAGGAGTTCCGGCTCAATCTCACAGATTTAGATACGTATACACCATGCTTAGCCTCACAGCGATGACGTAAATTGTTTGGCCTCAAAGCTTCGTTTGAAAAGACCTCTGAGCAAACATCACTGAGCAATAGTTGCTTGCTCTTGGTTCTCACGTTTGTGAAGCTCAGCACATGCTACTTGCTGCTGTATTTTCATTGTTTCGGTTTATACTTGGTTTCCTTAGCCTGCGATACAGCAGCTGTTTAGCTTTGACATGCTTTTGGATCCTGAACAGACTCCTAATTTGACCCCATTTCCCCCCCCCATGTATTCATATTAGAAAAATTCCATACAAAATTTTGCTGAAAATGAGACTGACATCAAACGAATAGCTGCACCCTGAAGAAATTAACAGGAATGAACTTTAGTGGGTAGGTTAGACATCATGAGACATGCAAATGATTTAAGGAGTTAACGCTTAAATGTGTGCCTTAAGCAAGCATGGGCCATAGTTTACATTTTAATTTTACATATAGTTGTAACTGACTGACCCAACAGCCACATTTGTGGACATTCAGCATAAAGTGAGGTCATCATGAGTCATCCTGTTAGTGCCAGCCCCATTGGTAGACGGCTGCACGGTACACATACTGTTACGACAACTGCCCTTAACACCACATTAACATCACCAAAGATTGCAATGGTGTTGCACCCAAGTGTCATGAAGCGAGAATGGTAGTGGGTCATGTGATGAGTGAGGAGTCCCCTGTTGTGGTGGAGGAACGGTGGTCAGCACCAAGAAAACAGTCTGATGGGTTTAGGTTCAGGTTTAGGTTCTAGTGTGCGGAGGCCAGCGAGTGAGTGCTCCTGTTACTCAGTTTGACCCAATTAAACTAAGTTACTAAGTTTGACCCAATTAAACTGGCTTCTCAGCATATAAACACTAGACAAAAGCTCTGTATTTAATAGTGTCCTGAACTAACACAGCAGCTACGAGATAGGGAGCTGACAGTCTCCACTTCTCATTATATTCTGTACAATGAATTGCCCACTAACAGTTGTTTTCCTGTAGCCACATGAGCTTTCCTCTCTCCCTGCTTTGGAATTCAGGAGTACTAGAATTCCAGGCGTTCCTGAACCCACAACCGGAGTCAGTCAGTGGTTACACTGAGAGAGCAGGAGAGACAAACAATAAAGTTTATATAATTAAAAAAAAAAACACCACACTTGTCGATGTGGTTTAGGTCACAGCATGACTTACTATGAACCATAAACCATAGAAATGAACAAAACCTCACAGCATGGACTTCCATACTCTTTCAGCAACTCCATCACGCAGTTGCCTCAAATACATTTGTGATTTCTGTTGGTTATAATTAACTGTTTAACCTTGAAATGATCAAGATGTGTCTTTATAAACAGGGACAACAGAAACCTCAACACAATTTAGCTCCATGTACATGGGTGACGTCAGTTTCTGTGGAGGCACAGAAGTTTGCTGGTGGTGTTCAATGAAGTTTGGTTAATTTAATAATTTATACTAAATTGAAAATAAATAGACTAATGTTTGTTACCAAAATTATCTTCTTAGCCTCACAATTAAGTATAAAATAGCAAGATTTGGGCACCAAACATGCTGTGGCTGATCGACGGTCTCTGGGGGGCCAAAAAACCCAAAACAAAACAAAAAAAACCCCCCAAAAAAAACAAACAACCAACAAAACCATAATAGTATGTGATAAAAAAATAAATAAATAAAATTAAGTATCTGACAGAGGACAGTCTAAATAACATTAGACATCTAAATATCCACTGAAATCTGTGATGAACTGGAGAACTGTCCAGAGTTTCTCTTGCCTTCTGCCCAATGAGCACTGGGACAGGCTCCAGCATCTTCTGTGCCCCCGAAGGATAAGAAGCTTGGCTGGACCAACGGCTGGACCGGTAAATGGACTGAGTGATTGAATGAATAATAGTTACATTATTCAGTTAGTGAAACTGCTGCTTAACTACTGCAGTCAACTGTGGCAAATACAAGCTCTCAGTTTCATTATCACCTTGCTTTCTGCACAGCAGGTCTTTCTGGCTTATAACAACAGTGGGAGATCACTGGTTTGGGAATTTTAAGAAAATTTCCAACACAAAAGACACCAGGATTGGCCTCTATACCTGCTTTGATAAACATGATGTGAGCGGTTCCCAGACAAACAGACACTGGTTTAAATCTTGCATGCGTCTATAAATTTGATCCATTTAAAATTGGGCAGACAAAGTGGATAATTAACTGATTTCTAATCCTATTTTACTGCACAACATTAAAAACCATATGAGTGAATTTATGAGCATCACGCAAGAACTACCCGAGTCATCCAGTTTGATGCTAACCAGTGGCTTATATGCAGCCCTTGCTCATTAGCTCCACTACTAACAACTGAAGAAATAAACTTTACACAACAAGCATATCTTGGCTGACTGACAAAATTTTGTACACATGCATTTGAATATGTAAATCTGTTTTCAGCCCAAACTTTCATGCTAAAGTTGCTGCTGCTGTAGAACAGGGTGTGGCTGTGGTTATAAGCTACGGCTTTTCAGCTGCTGCTCCTCTCGACCGCTGACTGGAGTGAATGGAATTACAGGAAACTACCCACCCACAAGCCGCTACAGACACATTCCAGAAAAGGGGAAAAGTCCTGGCTGTGGTACAGGATGGGAAGCACATTTGTTTCAGCACACTTTTCTCTTAGCCCCTCTCTCTGTCTGCCTCCGTGAAAACCTCTGCTGTTGCGTGTCTGCTGGGCTGCAGCATCAAGTTTCTGCATGAAAATTAATCCTGACCGACACATGAGCTTGTACAGCTGGGGCTGCCGTGTACATGTTTTCCGGCAGATGTTTAAACAGCAAAACAGTAGAGTTTATCAATGCAATAAAAAAAAAACCAATCGTCACATCTGTTCAGCTTATAATTGATCCTCTTATTGATCATGCTCGCTCAGTTACTACAATGCAGAATTACAGATGGCACCCAAGTTACAGATCATCAAATCTGAATTTCAGGGTGTTTTGAATTCACTGGTTTTGTGATGTCACATGTAACTATCTGCACACAGCAGTTTAGCCCTACCCATTTATGCAGTCTGGACTGCTTTTTGATTGAGGGACAACGCATCAGAACACCAACATCAGTTTTAAAGGCAAAAACCTCACAGCACAGCATAGCATCAGGTAACAACACAGAGCTCTGATCACAGAGTTCACACTATTCTCATATACACTGAGGGCAATAAAGCATCTGGCATCACTTTTCCCAGCTGCCTGAAACACTTGTGCTGCAAATTTCAGCCCTTGTCTTCATTACAAGGCGCCGTCATCTCGTAACAGATTCCTTTTTGCCCGCCTACCGGAAAGTTTGGCACGCCCTCACATACCACACAGACATAAGCCAGTCAAAACTGACTCTGGATCAAACGGATACAGGAGAACAGAGCCACTGTTAGCCCTTTTACCAGGAACATTAAACAGGTTTGGTTCTGGTTCACGCCACTAATTTTAAACCGTTTGATTAATTTCCACCACCAATAAATCTGGAACCTGAAAAATTCATGACAGTGACAACATCCGTGGGCACGTCAGGAAAAAAAAGGGGGCAACCATGGCGACACCCAGGGGTCTGTAGGATTGTTTACTCTCCTGTACCAGAACTATTTTAGATAAACAGACTGGAGGAGAGTCCAGCTTCGGTTTTCACACCCAGGGGTTTGTCTCTTCAGATGTGGCTTAATTCATATAACAAGAAATTGTTCAGATATACTCAGGATCCAGTGATGTTTCACAATCACAGATTAATGACACTGTCCAGACAGGATTTGTGTATTGTGTATTATGTGTGTGGTAAACATAGAGTAACTTCCAAAGTGACAATTCACTTACCCACAACCATGAGCGTGAACTCAAAGCCTCGCTTCACAGACTTTCTGTAAACTTGGTTGGGGAGATTTGCAAAGCCCACATATCCCTCCAGGTTCTTCTGTTGCTGTGGACCAAAACCAAACACAGTCGATGGTTTTAGCAACTGTCTGGTCTGTTTAACAAAGCACTACGAATGACACGAGAGCAGTGCCCTTGAGGGCGCCCGACTGGAGCACAGAGTCAACCAAAAACACTCAAACACTTAAGAGCCTAGTAGGTGAGGCTTTGTTTCTAAACAGCGGAGGCATAAAAATTAAGCAGGTGAATCAGCTGCATTAGTTTTGCATTGTTACCATACATCATAATCAATTATATACTTATTTCAGGAAGTATGCGCTCATTTTGTATTCAAAATAGAATTCTTAGGCTACTGATAGCCGTAAAAAAAATGCATTGTACTGCTCAGTCTATGTAAACAGGCTAGAATGGTGAATTTGGCGTATTTAAAACTATCCAAAATTTTACCAATCTACTCAAATTAAATCTTGAAATTTCAGAGTTACATTCCAAATACTCAAAACCAACTCTCAGATAAATGCCCTAAAGCAGAAATACCATCTCACCTCTGTGATATTTACAGCAAAATTGATTTGTTTCCTTAATAGCCGGTATTATTTTGGGTGAAATAATATGACCTTATTTTGCATTTGATAAAATTCTAAGCAACAGAAAGATAATACAGCTCAAGGCCTGAGCCTCATACTTACTGCTACTTTGGAGATCATGAAGATATCATTATTCCACAGATGGATGGAAGAGATACAAGTAGGAACAGGGTGAAGAAAGTCCAGGATCCACCAGTCAACCGAGAGAAAGAGAAAAGAGAGAGAAGTTAAGCATTAAGTTTTTGAGTCTTAGCTGTAGTTCTAAGAAAGCAGTCATGCCTGAGGCTCATGGCTCATCCTCCACCCTCAACCTCACTTCTAGTCTTGAACGAGTGCAGATGCAAAAAGTGAAGAGGCGTAGCAGGGCTCAAAAACTTAACATAAACCAAATATCAGTAAACAGAAACCTGTTGGACTACAGTCGGGTTCAGACAGAATCCCGTTGGACTACAACTGCAAAATACCCATCTTTGATGGATCAAACAGGGAAGGAAGTAAAATTACGCTCCATTCATTCAAAATTTCTGACTGGATTGAAATCTTAACTTGTATAGCTCTGATTTACACTGCTTTACAGCAGCAGTAGCACAGAGGAAAAAAGCTGGTCAGATGAAGGGCTGTTAACAGTGAACTGTTGTATGATTAACTGCTGGAAGAACAAACAGTTTGCCTACTTTTGCACAGCGCTGTGAAACTGAACTTCACTGCCTTTTAAGGCTTATTCAAACTGTGACAAAACATCCTGCTTACAGCCGAACTCCAGACTGACCATTTAATGCTTGCTGATCTGATTAAGGTTGTGAGAACATGCCCTGAAGAATATCACACTACAGTAAAACAGTGCCAAGTATAAAAGAGAGGATCTAACCAATTAGTCAGACATCCTCAGTCAGTCAGACAGAACGAAGGATCTACATGTGACATTTACTCTAAGACTATCAACCAATCAAATAATCTAGAAAAATGTTTTGTTTTTACCAATTTTAGAGTTTTAAAGAAGACCAAAGACTAAAAATTAATTGACCAATAACCCCGTCATCTTAATTAAACTCTGGTATAATGTCTGCTGTCGTTTCTTCCAACACTGCATGTTCCAGCATACTCGCACTTTTAATATTCACCCTACGAGATGCAGCAGGTCCTGAGCAGCTGTCACATCTGCTGAAAAAGCCCATCAGTCAACAATGATTTGAGAAGCAGCTCTGATTAATTTGACTAAAAAATTCCCCAAAAAAGCAATGACTAAAAAAAGTAGCCAGTCAAGAGAAATGAGGAAGCGAGGGGCTAAAAGTAGAGACTTCAACATGATGATCAAAAAACGTTCTGTAAATGGAACAGCGCAGCTTCCAGCACAGCTTCCAGCGCAGCTTCCAGAGCAAATTTGTTCAACAACAATGTGTTTTTTTAAATCCTAGCTATCTTTCCTGGTCCCTGCACACACCCATACGCCACATTGGGAGTGGCCTCAAACAACTCCACAAGAGACAAACTTGGGGCAACTTCATCCCTGCTAGTGCAAACACAGCACCAGCACCCTAAGGGGATCACCAAAAATTCCTTCACAAATTCATATTCCAATGAAGACATGGTTCCGGGCAAAAACACAACATGGACAAGAGTTACACCAAGTACTGAGAACTCAATATCAAACTGAAGTGCAAATAATTAAATACCATTTTTCTTCTTTAACATTAAAAACATTATATACTGAAATAACAAATCTACATAAGCTGCCTTTATACGACTGCGCAGATGTTTAGTGTCTGGCACAATTAAATTAATTCATACCGCTAATACAACTAATTATTACAGCATGCAGTCTATACAGAAATATGACAATCAGAAACACAAAGAGGCTGACTGTAAGACATGCATGCACTGAGACTTTGGAGTATCTCATTATCAGCAGACAGGCAGGCCGACCTTAAAGCAACTAAAGAAAAGTCTGTTGCAGATACTGCACCACTTCCTGGCCATGTTATAGACCTGGTTGCTCCGCTAAACGACAGGTGCGAACAAGAACGTGAGTGTAAGCACATGCACACAGACACAACCCGAGACAGACAGACAGACCCGCCAAGACCCTGAGAAACACACAAACACACACACACACACACACACACACACACACACACACACACACACACACACACACACACACACACACACACACACCTAATATAGAGTCCACTTAACATTCCTACTGCACAAACATTAAGCTCTGACAGGGGAAACAGTTTTGCATAATTAATCACAGTTTTAATGTCTCAAACTTCCCCAGTAAAAACAAAGCGAGCTTTGCATTAGACATGCGTGAGTCAGCTTCTTCTGTCGTTCCCGAGTGAAACAGAAGGGAGGAAACTAAAACAGCTCACCAGCTCAGTTTCAGTAAGTGTCCTATGCTGCTCCTGCACAGACTAAAACAAGACTGTTTGGCCACCTCACACAAGCATTGTTGAGGTCAGGCACTGATGTCGGTTGTGGATCACTACACCTGATCCCTAAGGCACTGGATGAAGCTACAGCACTCTAGAGCAGCGTTTCTCAGCCCTGGTCCTGGAGACAGGACCTGCCCTGCACCCTGTAGTGGATACCCTGCTTTAACACCCCTTGCAGCTCTGAAACCGCTTGCTAAGAGCCACTGGGTTGAATCAGGTGTGTTTGGAACTGGAAAAGCTCTACAATGTGCAGGACAGGGCTCCTCCAGGACCACGGTTGAGAAACACAGCCTCCCTGCTCCACAGCCCAGGGCCAGGGGGCTTTATACCCCTCTTGCCTACACTTGGAATTGGGCATGGTAATGTTAGCAGCTCCTCCAGAGTGTGCCATCTTATTTAATCATTTCCAGTGCCTCTTAAAAATGTGGTTCTGCTGTTTGGCTGTCTTTTAAGGTTACTAGGCTGGAGGGAGTCAAACACCTGTGTCTCATCTGCACCCACAAGGTAGTGGGAGGGACCCAGGGTTGAGCTTCAGAGTTTTACCACAAAAGATGGGGGCTGTATTTTGTCTGACAAGACCATCTCCAGAACATTCTAACCGGTACCGGCTCTGGGTTTAGGGCATTTTAACCAATAGAGGCATAAACTAAAAGTAGGTTACTTTGGGCAGAAACAGCCTAGCTTTACCATCACGCATTCTCTCATGTGGTTTTAGTATGTTGCAAGTCGTATGGTTATTACAAAAAATACGTTGCTATATGTGTAGCAATATCATAATACAGAATTCCATACGTATCATGCAGCCCTCGTGAGAGATGAAACCTGATCTGAGCTAGACAGAAACTGCTCCTAAGCCTAGTTCACCTGACCACAGAGCAGCTAGACTACAGAGCACTGTGGAGGAGGGAAGGGCTTGTTTTTTTGTGTGGCTTAACAGCCGGAAAGATGTGTCTGAGTGTGCATGTTTCATTTGAACAGCTCTCTATAACACTCTAATACACTACAGGAAGTGTAGGGGGCGATATGACTTCTATGGTTCCATTTAAAAAGTACTCTATAATGCTTTTTAGAGAGAAAAGGAGCAGCAGGACAAGATGTAAAGTGTTATGAGAGCATCAAAATAAGAGACATCATTCTTTGTTCCAACTCCCTTTCAGCAGTGACACATTTTTGGACAGTGTTCTTCATGGAATGTTTGGCTGGAGAAGACGACCTTTCCCATGACCTCAGTTCAGAGCGATGCAGCAAAACCACTATGCCAGAAAATACAGAAAGCACAAGTCTTATTGACAGCACCCAGCCTCCAACTTCTCATTTTAGGAACATCGCTACTGAACACTGCTCCTCTTGAATCTCTTCTAGGGCTGCAATGATTAGTCCATGATAAAGTCAATGAAAACACTCCAATGTAGTTACATTCACGATGGGTAAATGGGTATTCAGTTAGAGGGCCAATTAGGTGGAACAGACTAAATGAACCAGCAGTGCCTTATTTTTGCTTAAAAATACCTGAATCATTTAAATCCAACAATGACGTCTATAACGACACTGTTAACTTTTTCTGGTTCCCGGCTGTAGACGGGAGAGTGGAACCTTTTCTACTTAACTACAGAGCTAGCAACCACTGTAACTCCTTATTGTTCCTGCTGCGAGTCACACTCTTCATCAAAGCGAGCAATGACGTCCTCAATGAATCATCCTGTTAGGGCCACCACGAGAGATGCCTACACCACGCAGGACTGCATACAGTTACACCGACTGACCTTAACACCATGCAAGCGTTGCCAAAGACTACCAAGTCCCGATTTTGTCCTGGTGGAGACGACCAACAAATCCATGTGTGGAGTCACCATGGTCTGCGCCAAGATGAACAGTTTGTTGTTACAGTCACACGTCCATAAGACCTGGTGTCACTCCACCTCCACCACACAATTTGCAGGAACTTTTTTGAAAGTTTGACAATATTCAAACTGCAGGGAATGGATCACAGGACACCATTAGGAACCCCTACAACTCCATGCCGAGACGTCTGGCATGTTGCGTTAGCAAACATGGTTGCCCGATCATATACTGAGAGACACTACTTGAGTGTCTCTAGCTCAAAAATATTGCTCATGTCAGTCTAAAGTTTTCATCATTTATTGTTCGAGTCCCAAACTATGAGATCTTTAGGTATGGCATGGGAAATGTAGCTGAAGCTCAGAACACTGCAGTAAATCTTATTTTTGCATGAGCTTATTAGCAGTTGCACAACCTTTTTAAAAGAGTTGACAGGTATGTGAAGAAAGATGTGTTGACATTGACTAATCACTGATGACATCAGGAATAAAAAAAAACACAGAAGAAGGGATTGTTTTGCATGTTCTGCAATAAATCCAAATTTCACAGGCCATTGGAGTGCGACGTGCTATTTCCAAGGAGGATCACATCACTAGCCTTCAGGAAACCAGAGATGCGTACCCGGCTAGTCACCTGTTGCGAGTGTCATAATCACATGATCAATGACTAGTCAATATCAAGCTAAGCACATCATCGCCAAGCAGCAAAGTTGACCAATCTGTGCGACCCCCAGTGCATAATATGACATTCCTGGCTGATATGTTTGGGCTTTAGCCTGGTTCTTCACACTGGTCATTTCATAACATCCTTAATATTGGCAGTCTGATTAACTGATTCAGCTACCAGTCACTTTAATATGCAGTTAAACCACTTAATTGTTGCATAATATGCCCAGCCTTATACACTCTAAATTATAAGAGAAATGCTGAACATGGCTGATAAAGCACATTGTTTACCTTTAAGCTCCGTTTTCATCCACTCACGGGTACTTAAGGGTACTTGGTATATACACTTGTAGTACAACCGTTGTGCACTCACATTTTACATGCCCATGTTTAAATAAAAGGTGGCAAAATACAAACACTGGGGCTGCAGACACTACAACAGTTTATGCTTCCTCGCTGCAAACATCGCAGGAATTTTGGGATCCAAGAAACCCTGAAGTAGCATTTGCGGTGCAGATGGAAATTTGGAGGACAGCTTAGCCCATCATGATTATTTCCTAAGCAACCTATCGCAATTATTTGAAATGCAGGGCTGGAATGCGCCATCCCATCATCTTGAGTCCGGTAAAAATAGCCTGCTACAGAAGGTAAAAGTTCCTTTGTGGCACTTACAGCATGACAATGTTGTGTGCGGTAAAACATGGTGTAATAGTCTTACACCTACCAATACTTGTCCATACAGTAGTCCAATAGTAGTAGTAGTAGTAGTAGTAGTAATCCTATGCAAACAAAGCTAAGAATCGAGAAACAATTAGCCATGGCTTGTAATGGCAGACACCTAAAACACTACTCAGAATTATTTATGCAAAATGAACCATGTTACCAAGCTAAAATGTTATGATTGTGACGGGCATAATGAAAGCGACAGCAAAGTTTGATGAGCAAATTTATTTAATATTGCTTGATTAATCCAATAATTCTATTACACAAAAAATGCTCATGCTAATGCCTTCTGCTAGAGCATAGGGTAAACCCAACAGGACCGATCTTAACACCACCTGCAAATTCCAGACAGCGCACTACCTATCCCACTTCCAATGGTTCTTGGGAATACATCCAGGGAGCTAGATAACAGTTTAGAGTGCCTGAAGGCTTGTTTTGCATTTACATCCACAACAACCAAAACTTGGCTGTAGACGATAAAGTGAGACTAAAGAAGAGTCATTTAATAATGATTTATGGCTTATACGTAAATCCAGAGAAACAGTATAAGTGGGTCTCAGTGGAGAAAAACGAAATACAATATAATACGCATGAACTACCCAACTGCTTCATTATAAACACAATAAAGAAGACTTTATCCAACAGAATTTAAACCCCAAGCAGTTCACAGCAGTCCTATCTGCTTCTTCAGCTGAAACGGGACTCAAATCACTTAATCAAATCACATCCCTTAGATTCCAAAGAAGCAGAAACTGCAGATAGGAGGATGCTGAGTGCTGTTTAAGGCCAGAGCAAAAACCACTGAACGCCAATTGCACTTGATGAGAAAAACTCAGGATTAATAACAGCACCTACAGCCACAGAGGCTTACAAACACTCACAGCAGGAAAACTGTACACCATCCCAAAGACAGGCCAGGGATTAGCCCCAAGATGCAAAAGAGACCCAAATAATTAAATAAAAATAAAAAATAAAATAAACACATGTGGTTTGCATAAGCACTGTCCCAATTGGACAGACGAGTTAGTCGCTGTTTGTGTTGCCAAACGGTTTCAACTGGCCTTGAAGCATCATTTATCTACCAGTCCATAAACGGTGTAATTTAATAGGAGCTCTTAATATGAACATGCATGTATCGTAGTGAGACTGTATCTGTAGTCATTCTGGCTCACTACTACTGGTCCACTGATTATTAATCATTCAGACAGACGAGCTGCCGTCTGCAACGCTGTCTAATTATAAATAAAATAAAAAATAAGAAAAAACACTGATTTGATCATGACAGGAGAAATTACAACAACAGTATCTCTCACAGTGAGCCATGCTTGAAAGTGAAACCAGTCCTCAGTAACATTCCTCTAGAAATGTTACTGAGCTTCAGCCTACCATGCAGCAGTACACACAGTTACCAAAGGTCATATCACACACAGCTAGGATTTCTGTCCACGTTTCTTTTCCATGCTGCTGTAAAATGACAGAACTGGTTCTCGCTGCAACAAATGCATTTTCTTTTGCACTCAGACTTTGAAAAGGGCAGAACTGGCTACTTCTGCCAGCTTTCTTTCTGGTCTGGTCTACTGTGTTGTTTGGCCTGTCCATCGGTGAAGTAGACTAGAATATGATTAACCAGCAGCCCCGTTTCTCAATCCAGGTTATTAGGGGTACAGCACTCCTAATAGTGTTTTGGCAGTTTGTTGGGCTAACCAGCCTAGCTTAACCGAAACAGCTGATTTCAATCAGGTCCATAACATAATGTAACTACAGTACTTGGGCATTCAATCAAACAACAACAACAACAACAACAATATTGACTTTTAGATTTAAACTGCATTGATAGATTCTGTTAGCGTCCCTAATAGAGTCCCAACTAAGAAATATAGTATCTACAGTCGTTTCAATCACAGTTTCTTTCTTTATAATTCAAGCTCTGACACTGTCACACTGCTGCAGTATATATCCATCTTTCATATTTTTGGGCCAAAATGTTTTGACTCCTCACTCTTTCGAGCTAAATTTTCAGCCAAATGTTTTGACCTGCCCCACTCCCTTTGGTACCAAATTTTTTAACCAAATGTTTTGCTGACCAAAACTTCTATGCATCACAATAATACCGAGCCTCAATCACAAATATGGGCCCAAGTTTTCTTTTTGAAATTTGTTCTTAAGAATTGCATGTTTGTGCTTGAGTGTGTTAAGATTATATTCTTACCCAAAATCAAATCCCAAATAAGAACACACTGGATTGAATTGAATGTGAGAGAGTCCCACGGTCATATTGCCAAACCTCACTGAATACAATAATAGCAAACCTACACATACCCTTCAACGGACCCATTCGCTTGTTAAGATGTGGAGTGTTGACCTCCATGTCTAAGTTAAAGACTGTACTGTTTTTGCTTAGGCTCTCATGTTCTACTAGATCGGAGTTTGGGAAAAATTACTTAACTGTCAGTCACCTGCTTACCTTGTGATGAGAAAGAGGACAGGAAATGACTGCAGCTGATAAGGCGAGTTACTGTTTTTACACAAAATAGGAGGGGGGGCCAGAGGGCTCTGCTGTTAACAGCCACTTTATGGCCCTTGGTAGACACTCTTGATGCTGTCTATGGGTTTTATAGGGTGTTTCTTGCTGTGAACCCATATCTTAGTGTATCAGCTGTTCAGGCTTATAAGCCTTACTGTGCCGTAGCTTCTTGTGCATGTAAACCTTCTGCAAAGTTCTAAACCCCAAAGTACCACCAGAAACTCTCTCCCACAGAAACCACTGTCCTCAGCTGCCTGAAATGCATTTCTGGAATTCCAGAAAACTGCTACAAGGTGACATCATCTCTTACTACCCACCTACAAGCAAGCTTGGCCCTCTAGTTAATCAGACAAGAAACGCCAAGCTGACCAATCAGAGTACACTTGTTACAGGTGTACATTGTGCTTTTGGTACATTTAAGCTCATAAATCTAGTAGAGCCCAAAAATAAAAATAAAACAGACCAGCAAAGATATATGAAAGATGAGCACAAATTGACAAGACCTACTCTGTTTATCATAACTATGAACTGATTAATTCAAACACCCACAGAAGACTATCTGTAGCACCTCAGTCAGCATGTTAACAAGCATGAATGTGGAAATCCTTCTAATGTGTTATACAGATGATCCATATAGCCTATTTCAGCTTTCTGTGATATCAGTACTGCAAATGTCACATAAAATGATCCAAAAAACAAGCTGCTACAAGCAACCACATCTCAACTTTCTGAATTTCACAGATGTTGTAATAAGTCAACTGTTCAAACTACTTGTTTAGCACATCCTTCATTCCTACATTCACATGTACATGATTCATCACACCCTGGTGAGCTGCATCTACCAATGTTGCAATTCCTTTGCAAACATAAACTAACCGCACAATAACCTGCTTAGTACTTCAGTAAAACACCTCATTCTAATCACTGACATTCTGTCCAGAGAGATCAACTAGTGTACTACAAACACATCCACTACAGTCGTTGAGACAGAGAGCAAAGTCATTCAGAGCAGTTTCCTGTGAAATGGTAGTGGTTTACAAATGATGGTGATAGGAACCAGGTGTCTTAATGACTAGAGCATAAATCCATCCATTTTATTTACTCTCCAAAACCGCCAATGAACCTAGAAGTGTCTTCAGGGTTTAATATGGAATGTTAAGCAAAAGATAGAGTGGTGGTAAATCTGAAGACTTTTTTTTTTGGGGGTTATTTTGCCTTAGAACACCCTACATGTATCCTTTCAATAATAAAGGGTTTTAAAAATCTGTTTTAGCCCTTCTAACTTCATCTTAGTCATCACAAAAGCCTTTTTTGTGATAACCTTGTAAAGGGGCTCAAAATTGTGCATATGTAAAGTCTTAAATGTAAACAGAGTAATTTGAAGTGCATTTCTGTGAAAGGCAGTGTAGAGAAATAACAGTAATGACACTAAAGTAGGGGTAAATCTGATAAAAGTGGTAAAATATGTTCTGGAAAATGGTAAAACACTGTAAACTACACATTCAAGTCACATTATTATGACCTACTTTCCTACTTAGGACAGAAGCAGTGTGTAGCTAATAACTGAAGTCACGTTTTTGTGGCATTCTCTGGGCCCACTCATCCATGTGGAAGGCAAATCTTAACTGATTTGGGCATCAATACATCCTTGTAGATCACGTGCACCCATACATGCTGATTGTCTTCCCGGGGACAGGTGGGATCTCCCAGGAAGACAATGCCACATGTCATGGTTAGAAATGTCCAAAACTGGATGGAAGATCATGACCAAGACTTCCAAGTACTACCCTGGCCCCCTAAATCCCTAGACTTGTATCCGCTTGAGGGTCTGTGGGACCACCTTGATCACCGCGCTCACTCTATGGATTCTACCCTGCGCACACTCCAGTAGTTGTGGGATGCACTGCAGTCAGCATGGCTCCAGATACCCTGGACAACCTACCAGAACCTTAGAGTCACTCCCAACCTTGCTGCTGTCAGGCTGCACAAGGCAACTACTTTGGATATTAGCATCATAATGTGACTCAACTTTCCAAATGTGTGGGTTATTTTTTTAATTGATTTTAAACCTAACCTACTGTCCAACAACACATTAAGCACTAGGAAACATGCATAACCATTTTATAGCATGTGAGGGAGCTTGTAGAGACATTCAACCATTTGAACATCTGGTTCCTATCACCACCAGTGTGAATAATTATCAGATTTACCAGCACATTTCACATCAAACCACTCTCAATGACTGGGTACATTCCAAGCTGCGTTCAGACTGCAGGCAAATCGGAACCATTTCCCCATATCATATTTGCAAGTAACCAGATCGAATTTGTGCACCCAGGCGTCCCCAGCCCAACCACACGGGCTACTGCACAGCAGTCCCAACACTTCAGCCACTCTGGATTTGACGCTGTCATTGCCAAATCGACATATTGCACGTCACTATGAAATCCAATTTAAGCATGCAGAGTTTCCAGATTTAGATTGAGGGTCTGTAAAAATCCAATTGGAGTCACATTTCAAAGCACCTCCACATGTGAGTTGCATAAATAAGACTTCCATTTCCTGCCAAGCCTAACGTCAAAATTCAGTGAAGGTAAGCCACAACTCTGATTTGCCCTGGCACTTTAAACAAGGTCTGTGAGTATGTAAACAAAAACACAAGACTAAAAAGGCAGTTCTAAACTCGAACCATACCCCACCTCTTCTGTCCTTAGGCTAAGCCTGAGGGAGCGGTATTCACAGACCAGATCTGTGACAGTCGGCATTTGGTCAATCTGGGTTAACAGGTTGGGACAGATAACTTAGCTGATCTTGAGTGCTTGTAAAATTACAATAAGTGAAGCCCTGAAATAGTACAGACAAGGCTTAAGCAGGGGAACTGAACTGCTGCCCACCTCGAGCTGGTTGTACATGGTTTCAGTGTCATCATCATCATTATCATCAAGCACAAACAGCCTAAGTGACGTAGCTATTTCTGCTTGGATTAACTTAACTAGTCTAAATTCGCTGTAAAGGCTATTGGAAAAAATTGACTTCTTATTCGAATGCGTCCGTTCCACCTTAATTGGTGGACCGGACACGTTCGAAAAAGAAGCTGGGGGATTGGACTTCAGGTTCATCTATGACAGCTCCAGAACTAAAAAGAAACACCGAAAACAGGTGTACACATGCTGAAATCGAATAAAAAAACGTGACATGTGAAAACGTAGCTAGTAGCTCCGTTTATTCGTCCATATAGCAAAGTTAGCTTGTAAACCAGCCAGCCAGCACGCAGGCTAGCAACGGTACCACAATGTAAGAAGCAACAGCAGCAGCAGGGCAGCAGCTGGTCCACTAATAGTTCAGCTGTTGGCGCCAGGAACAAAAGAGACCACACAGTTCAGGTTAGCGCAAACCCCCCTAATTCCATACAGTTTAACGTTAATTTTAGTTCAACTCAATTCAATTCAACGCCTTTTAAGCTACGGTTAGCTAGCGAGCTAATGTGCGCGAGCTCAGACAGAAAAAACAACTGCACAGGAAACCCGCATCTTTGTTCAATTTTAAGCCACTTTTTGGACGTAAATAACCAGCAAAAAGACACCACACATCGAAGCTAACGCTAAATTGAAGATACGCGATAGGTCTTAACCTTAAACAGCGAGTTTAATCTGTAAAAACTCACCCATTCTGTCTCCGTGTCCGATCCCTCAGTTTCTACGCCTCCTTACAGCTCCACTGCCACGGCCCTACGCTACGCATTCAGCGTAACTCTGCTATTCATTAACGGGAGAGACAAGCGTAGGGCGGCTTTCGTGAATAGCGCCAGCACTAAATCTCGCGATATTTGGTCAGGAGCCGCCCACACCAGAAAGGGTTTCTATGTTTGTGAATCTTAACAGCTTAATAATAAGTCTTACCAGCACTTTATGCACACGGAGAAGCAATAAATACATAGAATCCCGCATATTATTACTGATTAAAGAACATGCTATCTAATTATTACTCTGTCTGTGGTTCTATACAGTTAGCATATAGTCCCATATCTAAACTATACCCTATACAGTTTGGGTAGTTCTATATTAAAGCCCTAATTTAAAATATATTCTTTGAAAAAAAGGGGATGAAGATTATTATAGGCTCCAAATGGGCAATCCCTTTCACCACAAGCACCACTAGTCTACAGATACAGAGGTCAGAAGATGCCTCTTATTATTTGAGATCACTTCTGCTGGGCACTGGAGTTGTAGTCACTTAGAGCCCAATCACAATTCATCTGTACAATGGTTATTCATGCCAGTGCTGCCCTCTGCTGGATAAAAAGAATGCAAAGGCCACAGACAGGGTAATACCACCACATTTTCAAGATTTCTGAATAACGTGAAAATTGAAAGTCAAACTAGGTCATTCAAAGTCGTCAACTGCTGTGAAATGCTAATTTCCTGGGAAACAGGATCTACTCAGTATCAGTGTAAATCAAATTCACTGGTTCATCATGGTACCACCACTTAGTAGTGTTATTAGTCACTGTCATTGACCATCTCTTCACCGGCAGTGTTAATGATGACTCGCACTTCACCATCGCTGTGATATCACTCCACTGCCAGTGTTATTAGTGACAATCATTTTACTGTCATTGCACCATCTCTTTACCAACCGCATTATTGCAGACTGACATTTATTTGTGACTGGCGGTTTTTTTCTCTGAACCATCACTTCACCAGCAGTGTTTATAGTGACGGGTGTGTCGACGGCAGTCTTATTAGCGTGTGGTAATGGTACAGTGATGCTAAAGTGTCAGCCACTAGTGTACTAAACACTGCCACTAAATACTGTGAAGTGACAGTGAAGTGATGGTGTAGTTACATTGAAGTTACTGTGAAGTGGCAGTGTAGTGATGGTGAAGTGACATGAGTGAAAGAGATTGTGAGTGAGTGAGTGAGTGAGTGAGCATGTGAGTGAAAGAGATTGTGAGTGAGTGAGTGAGTGAGTGAGTGAGTGAGCGAGTGAAAGAGATTGTGAGTGAGTGAGTGAGTGAGCGAGTGAATGAAAGAGATTGTGAGTGAGTGATTGAGTAAAAGAGATTGTGAGTGAGTGAGTGAAAGAGATTGTGAGTGAGTGAGTGAGTGAAAGAGATTGTGAGTAAGCGAGTAAATTAAAGAGATTGTGAGTGAATGAGGGAAAGAGATTGTGAGTGAGTGAGAGAGCGAGTGAATGAGTTTGTGAGTGAGTGAGTGAGTGAGTGAAAGAGATTGTGAGTGGGTGAGTGAAAGATTGTGAGCGAGCGAGTGAGTGAAACAGATTGTGAGTGAGTAAGCGAGTGAGTGAAAGAGATTGTGAGTGACAGATTGAGAGAGTGAGTGAGTGAGTAAGTGAGCGAGAGAGTGAGTGAGTGAGTGAGAAAGTGATTGAGTAACAAAGATAGTGAGTGAGTGAGTGAGTGAGTAACAAAGATAGTCAGTGAGTGAGTGAGTGAGTGAGTAACAAAGATTGTGAGTGAGTGAGAGTGAGTGAGTAAAAAAGATTGTGAGTTAGTAAGTGAGTGAGTAAGTGAGTGAGTGAGTAACAAAGATTGTGAATGAGTGAGTGAGTGAGTAAGTGAGTGAGTAACAAAGATTGTGAATGAGTGAGTGAGTGAGTAAGTGAGTGAGTAACAAAGATTGTGAGTGAGTGAGTGAATGAGTAAGTGAGTGAGTGAGTAAAAAAGATTGTGAGTGAGTGAGAGAGTGAGTAACAAAGATTGTGAGTGAGTGAGAGAGTTAGTGAGTGAGTGAGTAACAAAGATTGTGAGTGAGTGAGCGAGTGAGTAAAAGAGATTGTGATTGAGTGAGTGAGCGAGTGAATGAAACAGATTGTGAGTAAGCGAGTGAGTGAAAGAGATTGTGAGTAAGTGAGTGAGTGAGCGAGTGAATGAGATTGTGAGTGAGTAAGTGAGTGAGTGAGCGAGTGAATGAGATTGTGAGTGAGTGAGTGAGTGAGTGAGCAAATGAATGAGATTGTGAGTAAGCGAGTGAGTAAAGGAGATTGTGAGTAAGTGAGTGAAAGAGATTGTGAGTGAGTGAGTGAGGGAGTAAGTGAGTGAGTGAGTAACAAAGATTGTGAGTGAGTGAGTGAGTGAGTGAGTGAGGGAGTGAGTGAGTAAGTGAGTGAGTGAGTAACAAAGATTGTGAGTGAGTGAGTGAGTGAGTGAGTAACAAAGATTGTGAGTGAGTGAGTGAGTGAGGGAGTGAGTGAGTAAGTGAGTGAGTGAGTAACAAAGATTGTGAGTGAGTGAGTGAGTGAGTGAGTGAGTGAGTGAGTGAGTGGGTAAGTGAGTGAGAGAGTGAGTGAGTAACAAAGATTGTGAGTGAGTGAGTGAGGGAGTAAGTGAGTGAGTGAGTGAGTGAGTGGGTAAGTGAGTGAGAGAGTGAGTGAGTAACAAAGATTGTGAGTGAGTGAGTGAGTGAGTGAGGGAGTAAGTGAGTGAGTGAGTGAGTGGATAAGTGAGTGAGAGAGTGAGTGAGTAACAAAGATTGTGAGTGAGTGAGTGAGTGAGGGAGTAAGTGAGTGAGTGAGTAACAAAGATTGAGTAAGTGAGTGAGTGAGTGAGTGAGTAAGTGAGTGAGTGAGTGAGTGGGTAAGTGAGTGAGTGAGTAAGTGAGTAAGAGAGTGAGTGAGTTAGTGAGTGAGAGAGTGCATGAGTAAGTGAGTGAGAGAGTGAGTGAGTAAGTGCACCCCATCACATGTCTTATCGAGGTGCGGGATGATGGGGTAGTGGGGGCTGGGGTGCTTCGTGATAAGGTGGTTTGTAATGGGGTGGCTTGTGATGGGTGGCATATGACAGGATGGTATGTGAAGTGGTGGCATGTGACGGGTGGTGCGTAACAGGGTGCTACGTGATGGGGTGTTACGTGACTGGATTGTGTGTGGAATATATAAAATGTTATTTTTCTAAGAACCCATGTTGCAAAACATGAAGTTGCGTAGCAACCCTACAGATTTAGCTCGTTATCAATGTTTCTCTCCTTTAATCGCAGATAAACACTCAAACCGCTTTACTGTACTCCACTTTCCTGAAGTTTGAGCGGAGAGGGAGGAGCGTTGCTGCTTTGGTCGCGTCCCGTATGGATACATGCTCCCTACGAAGTGCCCTAGAAGGATCGCGCGAAGAAGACTTCCGTATTCTAACAGGTCGCCAAGTTCACTAGGAACATGTTTAAGACGAAGCCGTCGGGCGCATGAGGAACAGGTTAGAGCGCCGAGTTGGGAAATACCTCTCCTGAGCCGCTAGCTACGCTAATGGGGGAAAGTGTGCCGTTTATTCGGTTTGAGGTTTCTGACCGTTAGTATGACCGGAACCGACACAGTTTCTAGCGCTAAAGCAGCTCTGTGCTGCGTGTTGGTGCGCGTGTGCTCGATATTGTTAAGTTAGCAGGCATGCTAACTTGATGGAAATGTGGCGGGGATTGTAAACATGGAGTCTGAGCGGTTTTCCAGTTATTCCTGGCTGGATTTTATCTTCGCTGTGGTGGGAGTTTGTACGTTCCTGTTCGACGTCGGATCGGATGTGTGGCTCGCCAAAGAGTTTTACCAGCATGGAGAGATCTTCTGGTTCGCTGCAGTGCTCGGATTCATGTTGGTCTCCTCTGTGGTGGTCCAGATGTTCAGCTGGTTCTGGATCCAGTACGACAGCCAGCTGGAAAACTACGACTTCCAGACAACCGGCAGGAGAGTTATCCTGTTCGGCGGCCCAAAGCGGGTCAAACTCGCTTGCCTCCTTCATATATGCCAGCTTGGCTTTTTACTCAGGTAACCAAACGTCTCACAGGTGAACATCGCTGACTTCTCTAAAGCCACACAAGATGTTTATTTATATAGTCTTTGAGACATCATGATACATTACAGGACATATCTGATAAATTCTGGTGATGTTCACTTGTGGTAATACTATGTCTATGTGAAATACATAATAAATAAATTATTTTTTAAACAGGTGGTAAGTTTTTTAGCATCAGTAGGGTCACTAAGCACTGTCATAGACATAATGATCCAAACCAGATGCGGTTTTATTCCCAATTAAACCTAGAGGTAGGCAATATGACAATGTGTTATCGTTATTGTGATAACCTCATCTTACAATGCTTTGCATTTTGTTGTCAGTACTCTGAGCTCTGACCCACTACATGATTCATTAGACAGTGACCATAATTAGGCCTCTTTAATTGGACTTAGTGCAGCTCAGTTTGTAGAACATTAAGTAAAACTCAGTTGTAGCTGAGTTATTATTATTTTTATTATTATAGTGTTTAATGAATGTCAGGACCTTCTCTGTTTCACTTTAAATCTCAGAAAAGCAAAATATCATAATGTTTATCATGTATCATGAAAATAATATCATGTATCATGAAAATAAGCTCACCGGAAAAAAACTGAAACCTGCCTAATAGTGTGTAATACCTCCACCAGCACTAATAACGGCTGGGACTGGATTTGGCATGTCCTAGACAAGTTTCTGGATGTAGGCCACATCAATGTTCAGACACTCTTGCACCAAAGAGTTGGTCAGTTGGGCCAGATTTTGTGGAGGCCGGCCCTGGCACTATACCGAGGAGAACTCCCTGCCACTGCTGATAGACCCATATGACCGTATGCGTCTATACACCTGCAGATTCAGCTACTTCCTTCACACTGTGGTATTTGGCACGCTCCCATGCAGTCACACCTTTTAGCCCATCATTAACATCTGCTTTGGAGCCGTTTCCACACATAATCCTTGTGCAGCGCCATCTGCAGGAGCCTGAAGTGATTAACCCCTTAAGCACACAAGGTGACTCATTTCTTAAGGTGGCGTTTTTGCCGTATCGCCACCTGTAATCAGACATTATTTGTGTACATAGCTGAGCTTTCAGGTACACATCTCACCCAGAACACCAGATTGTTCCTGAAAAACTGGAAAAGTTAGTACCGTTCTATCTAGCTCTGTTTCTCCTGTTTGCTGATGGCATGTCCATTTGTTTTGTGTGTGATGGGAGTTTAACTGAGCGATCATGCTTTGTTCTGCATCCACAGGCACTTTTCAGCCATCTGGCTGGGCTTCTGCGTGTGGTGGAGAGGAGAGAAGGGGTCGGAGTATGCAGTGTATCTGACCCACGATCTGAGCATGCTCCGACTCATCGAAACGTTCTGTGAGAGCGCTCCTCAGCTGTCCCTCATGATCTACATCATGCTTCACACCAACCACGCCAGGACCATCCAATGTGGGTAACCACTTCCACCCTTGGTCTTTTAGGATGATGGGGTTCCTCCGTGACGTAGAAGCTTAATATGTAATGAATGATGGTGAAATCCAGGGACTTTAGTTTGTGTGAAGATCAGCGCACAAGACTAACCAAACGAAGCCAAAGCGCGTATCATGTGGAAGGTCACCCTAGGAGGGCTGCTTACGTAATGCTGTGAAAGGAGTTGGCCAATATTGGAAGTTGCTTAAATAAGGAACATCAGCTGAGGTTGAAAACTCGAGTTGAAAACACTTAACGCAAGATTGCGTTTAACACACCTTTCTTGTACTTTTGGCCATTTTATTATAAACATATACACCCTGTTCTTCAATAGTCAGGACCACCACAGAACCACCACAGAGCAGGTATTATGTGGGTGGTGGATCATTCTCAGCACTGCAGTTACACTGACATGGTGGTGGTTTGTTAGTGTGTGGTGCTGGCGTGAGTGGTTTAGACACACTCACTCACTGTCCACTCTATTAGACACTCCTACCCTGCTGGTCCACCTTGTAGATGTACAGTCAGAGACGATGGCTCATCTGCTGCTGGGCAGTTTGTGTTGGTATTCCCCCAACTCTTCATCAGTGCACACAGGACGCTGCCCACAAGAAGCTTTTGTGGTGGATGATTCACAGTCCAGCAATGACAAAAAGACAAAACCATTTTTAAAAAAAAGTATCCTGGTTCCCTTTTTGCATTACGCTGTATTTGGCCCCTCCTAATAAGTAAAGATGTAATCGTTTTAATGTACAGTGTACAATGGCACTGTGCAATATCTAAAAATAATGATTACAAAAGACTTCTGCTTAAATTGGTTATCGATAATAACCCCCCCCAAATGCGTCAGCTTGATTAGAAGCTTTTTAAAATATGAACTATTTTGATTAAGCTTTAAAATACAGGGCAATCATCAGGCTGATGACATGAGTCGTTTGACTAAGCTGATTTAAATTTGTGGATCTGCCTGAAACAGTGCTACATTTACATTCAGGTGACGCCACAAGATCCAGAATGAAACTGGTAGAATGGGAAAATTCAGCTGCTGCAACTTCAGAACAGCTGCACCCAGAAGGAATTGTGGGATTGCAGTGCTGTTGGGAAGGAAGATAAAGGTTACCGGGAACGATAAATGATGATACATTTAGACTGATATGGAGAATATTTATTGAGCTACACATACAGAAGTAGTGTCTCTCAGTATGGAGGTGGTCTGTCGTGTTTGCTCGATTCCTTCAGGGTGCAGCTACTGCACTCACTGCAGCAGGCAGACTGTCAAACAGACCTGAGAGTATATAATAACACTGTTGTGCTCTGCTTGCAGATGTGAGCGCGATAGCCTCTACCATCTCAATAGCGTGGATGGTGGTGGACTACCATCGCTCACTACGTTTCTTCCTGCCTGAGAAGAGCAAACAGGGATGGCTTTCTTCTGCGGTTTACTTCCTGTGGAACCTGTTCCTGATCGCCCCGAGAGTGGTCACAGTGGCTCTGTTCGCTTCCGTCCTCCACTGTTATATTGCTGCTCACTTCCTGGGTCTTTGGCTTGCCTTTGTCCTCTGGGCCTGCCTGCAGGAGACCAACTTCATGGACAGTTCTGCAGGAGAGTGTCTCTACAGAGCCACTGTGGGGCTTATATGGTACTTCAGCTGGTTTAACGTGGCTGAAGGAGGAACTAGAGGGAGGAGCATTATTTACCACACTTTTATAATTACAGACAGTGGGATTTTGCTTTTCACGTGGTGGTGGCTCAGGGATCCGTCAACGACCCAAGTTTACACAGTGTTCCTTCTCATCCTCATCCCGCTGTCCTACCTCATGGGACTGTTGGTCAAAACACTTTATTATTGCTGCTTTCATCCAAAGCTGCAGCAGTCACAGGACTTGGGAAAAGGTCTAGGCGATTTACCGGATGGAAGAGTGGCTTTTGTTCAAGCCGATGCTGCCTATCCTGAGGTTGTGAACAAGAGGATGGCCAAACATGTCAAGAACTTTTACAGCACGGGGACGCTGCCTACCGCCAAAAGGAATGGACTAGGAGAAGACCGGATGGGTTAAGGATGGGAGGAAAGCAGATTTTGGTTTTACTTTATTTCTGTTTACCAGTTATGGTTATTTTTGATGCATAGGGATTTATACTGATGCAGGTTCTGGTCAAAAATGTATATATTTGTACCATAATATCTCAGTCTAAAAGTAGCTTAGCCCAGACTATCGGTCCAAAAGTAGCTTAGCCCAAACTATCGGTCCAAAAGTAGCTTAGCCCAGACTATTGGTCCAAAAGTAGCTTAGCCCAGACTATTGGTCAAAAAGTCGCTTAGCCCAGACTATTGGTCCAAAAGTAGCTTAGCCCAGACTGTCAGTCCAAAAGTATCCAGATCCAGATATTGGTGGCCCGAAGGTGTCTTGCCTGGTTAACCATATTGTGTAGTTGTGTGTAAGCTAAACAGCACTGGGATGCTCCTTAAAGAGTAGGTGTTTCAAGCGTCTGGTAAGGGAACTGTTAAGGTTCTATGTATCTGGGTTACTGTGGTTTTAAATTTGTATTGTTACATTTTTATTGTTTTGCTTTCATATTTGATTTCAGTTTTTCCTCGTTATTTACTCTCTTTACTGTTTAGTGTGATCATGACGTATGATACCTCACATACATTGCTCTACCTTCATGTGAATGCTTAGTGATGGACGAAAAATGTAGATATAAGTTATTATGCATGTTTAGAGAGTATTTATTTAGGATTCTGTGGTACAGTATTATTATTCTGGTTATGTAGACAGTTATGTGACTTTACAACATTCAATAAGCCGTAAAGTGATTAGTATAGATGTGCGTTCATCCATAACATTCTGAAATTTGCCATTTCATTATACAACTAAAACAGAGGTCAATAAAGTTATGTACCTAGAAGAATTTAGGCCTGTCCATGCTCCATTACGTTCATGTGTTGAATTCTTGGCAGCGATTTGTGAAGCTGGTCTGGCCTAACAAAAATGCATTTGTGGGCGGAGCATAGGTCAGTTAAGTTAAAAAAATACAAATAATCTAACAGTATAAGTCCAGCTGTGCCCGGGTATGCTTTAACATATGTATTATATAGCTGCTGAGCTTGGGAAGCCTGTTACATGCTAAAGTTTAGGTTTTTGTTTTGATCTTAAGTTTTTGCTGTAGGATATAACACTACATTGTGGAGAGTACAAGAAACCAACAGTGCCAAACACACAATCTGTGCCTTAAAGTGGTGTTCCCCGAACCACAAGCAGCATTCGTTGTGTAACTGCACTAGTGCATTCAGGAACTAAGGAGAAACAGAGCTGGGTGATATAGCCGCATTACACAATGTGCATCACCATATTCAGTTTTTCACATTGGACAGATGTTTACGGCTGTGCGCAAATGTAGATAACATGTTGTTGTTGTTGTTGTTGTTATGCACAATTGGTGTTTATTTACTGAATGTAAACTGTTAGTGACTTTTGCAAAACATATGGTATATTTTATATTGTACTTTTCTCCATCATGTTAACTTTGGATATTAAATAGGCATTTTGAATTAATATTAGCAGAAAAGAGTCGTGTGTGTGTGTATGTGTGTGTGTGTGTGTGTGTGTCTGTCTGTCTTATTTTGGAGACTGGGGTTCAATTCTCACTCTGGCTGACTGATATGCTACACCAATACGAGTCTTTCAGTAAGACTTACAACACTACAGTGACCTACCTGTAATACCACCAACCTTGAGCAGGACTCCTAACAGTACAGTAGCCTGTCTGTAATACGATCACCCCTTGGGCAAGTTGTCTTTGATTTGGTGATTGGGGGCTTGGACCCAGATTTTCTGTAAAGCTGCTTCTTGAAAACATTTGTAAAAAGTGGTATGAGGTTGTGCTGTGAGGGTCATGTTCTTTGACTTCTCCAGTGCCTTCAACACCATTCACCCCCTACTACTGAGAGACAAGCTGATGAAGATGGAGGTGGACATGCACCTGGTCACCTGGATCACTGACTATCTCACTGGGAGACCACAACATGTCAGGATCAGGGACTGCTTCTCTGATACGGTGATCAGCAGCACAGGAGCACCACAGGGGACTGTTCTCTCTCCAGTCCTGTTCACCCTGTACGCATCGGACTTCAAATACAACTCGGAGTTATGCCACATGCAGAAGTTCTCTGATGACACTGCAATCATGGGGTGTGTGCGTAATGGCCAGGAGAGGGAGTACAGAAGCCTGGTTGAGGACTTTGTGGAGTGGTGCACTACCAACCATCTGAAGCTGAACATCACCAAAACCAAGGAGATGTGTATAGACTTTAGGAGGTCCAGGCCCACTCAGCAGCCAATCTCCATCAAGGGGGTTGATGTGGAGGTGGTCAGGTCCTACAGATACCTTGGTGTGCACCTGGACGAGAGGCTGGACTGGTCAGTAAACACTGACATAGTCTACAAGAAAGCACAGAGCAGACTGTACTTCCTCAGGAGGCTGGGGTCCTTCAGGATCTGCCAGAAACTCCTCCTGATGTTCTACCAGTCTGTGGTAGCCAGCGTCCTCTTCTATGCTGTGGTGTGTTGGGGAGGCAGTATCAGGAGGAGGGATGCTGGACGACTCGACAGGCTGGTGAGGAAAGCTGGTTCTGTGCTGGGACTAGAGCTGGAGTCCAACACCACTGGCAGAGAGGAGAGCCCTCAGCAAGCTGCTGCACATCATGGACAATGTTCACCATCCTCTGCACAGCACGATCATCAGGCAGAGGAGCTCATTCAGTGGCAGACTGCTGTCCCAGTCCTGCTCCACAGACAGACTCAGGAAGTCCTTTGTCCCTCAGGCCATAAGACTGTTCAACTCCTCTCAGTACAGCAAATGAAAAATTCTGGACACTCTTTCCTTCCGGTCACTCCAATGGACACACCCCCATCTCTGCACACACTCCCTCCTAAATGCCCTATTTCTATTTATATTGTATTATTCTACTCCATTCTGTACTGTTTACACTTTTTGCACTGATAAATTATTTATATTACTGCGTATTTGCACTGTCTGTATGGCTGACAACAGCCATCTTCTTAATTTGCTTAGCAAATTGTTTACCACTACCTCCATTTATACTTTATACCTTACCCAGACACTAAGGACTCTATTTTTATACTTTCATACTTTATATTGTATCTCTGTCTCTAGCTGTACAACTCCATCTTGCTTCTGTTGTTACTTCTGTATAGTTTGTATATCTGCTACTGGATGCCTTGAATTTCCCTCTGGGATCAATAAAGTATCTATCTATCTATCTATCTATCTATCTATCTATCTATCTATCTATCTATCTATCTATCTATCTATCTATCTAAATCTAAATAAATTTGACTTCACTTGTAGACTCCTAACACTACATCAGTCTATCTGTAATACAATCAAACATCCACAAACATTCTTAAATGACGGTAAACATATGTGGCATCTCTACCAGAACTGCGTTGGGACACATGGTTTTCATACAATGTTGTGGTTTGGAAACAGTTCCACCCAGGGCCGTGGGTGTCTGACTCGTTTCTGAGCACATGATGCCTGGCTGAGCTGCTCGGAGCGGCGTTCCAGCCAGTGCTTGTCTGAATTCCTGTAAAATCTGATCTGAAAGTGGAAGTGAAATGACGACTGTTTAACCGCAACGTTAGACCATGATACCTTCACCATCCTGACCCTGGAGGGCTGCGTGTGTTTAGTTTTTATACAGCAGGTCTTTGTAAATTATGCACTCTATCAGGTCACTATCCAATCACTCTCATTTCACTCTTGGATCATTATCAGATCACTCTCAGATCATTATTAGATCACTCCCAGGTTACAATCAGATCACTCACAGTTCACTGTCAGTTTATTCCTGAATGTGTGCACCCAGAAATCTGTTCACTATCAGATCACTCAGATCATTATCAGATAACTTTCAACTCAATATCAGATCACTTTCAGTTCACTCTCAGATTATTATCAGATAACCCTCAGGTCATTATCAGATCACTTTCAATTCACTATCAGTTTATTTCTGAATGTGTGCACCCAGAAATCTGTTCACTATCAGATCACTCAGATCATTATCAGATAACTCAACACACTAGCAGATCACTCTCAGTTCACTCTCAGATTATTATCAGATCGCTCAGATCACCCTCAGGTCATTATCAGATCACTCTCAGTTCACTCTCAGATCATTATCAGTTCACCCTCAGATCACCCTCAGGTCATTATCAGATAACTCTCAACTCACTATCAGATCACTTTCAGTTCACTCTCAGATTATTATCAGATCACTCTCCGGTCATTATCAGATCACTCTCAGTTTACTGTCAGATTATTATCAGATCACTCTCAGATTATTATCAGATCACCCTCAGGTCATTATCAGATCACTCTCAGTTTACTCTTAAATCATTATCCGATCACTTTCAGATTATTATCAGATCATTCTCAGATAACCCTCAGGTCATTATCAGATCACTCTCAGATTATTATCAGATCACTCTCAAATTATTATCAGATCACTCTCAGATAACCCTCAGGTCATTATCAGATCACTTTCAGTTTACTCTCAGATTATTATCAGGTCACTCTCAGATAACCCTCAGGTCATTATCAGATCACTCTCAGTTTACTCTCAGATTATTATCAGATCACTCTCAGATAACCCTCAGATCATTATCAGATCACTTTCAGTTTACTCTCAGATTATTATCAGATCACTCTCAGATAACCCTCAGATCATTATCAGATCACTTTCAGTTTACTCTCAGATTATTATCAGGTCACTCTCAGATTATTATCAGGTCACTCTCAGATAACCCTCAGATCATTATCAGATCACTTTCAGTTTACTCTCAGATTATTATCAGGTCACTCTCAGATTATTATCAGGTCACTCTCAGATAACCCTCAGGTCATTATCAGATCACTCTCAGTTTACTCTCAGATTATTATCAGGTCACTCTCAGATTATTATCAGGTCACTCTCAGATAACCCTCAGGTCATTATCAGATCACTCTCAGTTTACTCTCAGATTATTATCAGATCACTCTCAGTCTTAATGTTAATTTAATTAGATCTTTATTTAGGATGTTAATTTTATTAAATCTTTTTTTTTGGCTATTTGCTTTATTAGAATTTAATTCAGGATGTTTATTTTATTACAGCTTCAAACTGGATGTTAATTTTATCAGAACTTAATTCTCTATTTTAATTTGATTGTGTCATGCTTTCTGGCTCTCTTCTCAACCCTGATCTCCTGGACTCCATTTCTCATAACTCACCACCCATCACATGTCAACCATCTTCCAATTCCATTCAGTTTTCTCGATCTGAGTCGCCTGAGTATTGATCACACCTGTTAATTTAGTCTGTTTGTATAAACACTTCTCTCTCACACTGCTTAGTGCAAAGTATCACCACTCTGGGATTACCAAGTCTGCGTCTGCGATTACTCTGGTTTTGACTTTATTCTGATTCGCTGGTTTGCTCTCTTGTCTTTGCCCTTTTGGCACTGTTGCTGGTTTGATTGTTTACCTGGTATTGACGTCCGCTGGGTTCTTCACTCTGACTCTGCATTGTCCTTCTGTTATGTCCGCCTTGCTCTTGTTCCTGCTATGTTTGATTACTAATCTGTTAAAAAAACCTTGCCTTGATTTTAGCTCAGCGCTCGCCACAATCTGTTTGTACATCAGCACAGATTAGAACTTCATTCTGAATATTAATTTGATTAGAACTTCATTCTGAATGTTAAATGTATTAGAACTTTACTCTTTTAATTTGGAGAACACTTTGAGGGAACTCAGAAAACTATCAGGATCACTTAGGCCAAAATGTGCCAGCCAGAAAACTAGGCCTAGGTCAAAGATCATAGATTCTGCAGATGCTGCAGAAACCCTGCAGACAATCAAGAGGACATCACTGACAGGACATACCTGTCATACAAGTGTCTGGTGGATGTCATTTCTGGTTTGCCACAGAATGCCAGGTCTCTGGGTTTGAATGTCCCCCCTGTTGTTTATTTCACTAAAGTGTTGCATCAGTCACACAAAACAGAGAAGTCAAATATGACACAGCACCGTCATCACACCGTCACCTCTGCTGTCTTCAAAACCTCAGATGATGCCCTGAACGTAAAGCTTTGTTAAAACGAAACAGAAAATCAGATTTTTTATAAGTTCCTATTTCTTTCTAGCCAACTAGTGTGCAGTAATTCTGCTGGTACTGCACAAATGTTCACCACTGGACTTCAAATTCAGAAAGGTCAAATGACCATTTCAAGTGCATGTTTGAAGTCACTCATAACATTAGACCTCATTAATATCTGCAACATCCACAATATCATCAACCCCATCTGCTCAAAGCTTTTAAAGTAGGGCGGGGCTTTCTGTGTGTATGCTCACCATGTTACGTGTTAGAAGTTTTATAATGTCGGTTTATAATGTCTCTGATATCACCCTGCACTACGGCCATTGCAGGAAACACTGGTACGGCAGATTTTGCCTTCGTCCACGTGTTGTTAAGCTCCATCTATGTCAGTAGGTATCAGTCATAGGTATTAGTGTCCCCATAGATAATACGATAGCGTCTCAAGCTTCAGTACTGGTGCAGCATTAGACATGCTTGTCTTTTTCTTCAGCGCTTTTCAAAACAAGGTGATGCCCCTGGTCATTGATAGGTTGGTAGTTGTCTGTCCGGTCAAGATTGGCTTTGAAAGAGGATGAAAAGAGATGGATGCCTTTTATGGACTGTGTAGTGCTTGGCTGTGCATGTGACGTAAGCAAGGACGGGCCTTATCACTGCACCTGACTGACCCAACGAGTCCATGTGTGGAGGCACCGTGGACAGATAGATAAGATATATATATATATATGGGTGTGTGTCTGTTTATCTATCTATCTATCTATATATATGAAAATAAACTTTATTATTACCTGGGAAACACACATATTATCAGTTTCATTGTTACTGCTCTGTCATTGTTCAGCTTGGCGGGGTATCCCCAGTCATTCACATGCCTTCCCTGACGCTCATGGGAGGGTTGAAGTTGAGGAAGTATTTACTTTCAGTTTGTGAGTATAAAGTTCAAGTTACTGACTACAGCAGATTCCAGGCACGGAGCAGGAACCTTAAACAAGCTCGAATCATGGAAGACGTACTTCTGTTCCATTTCCCAGTATCAGCCAGCCTGCTCACCCTGCTCAGTACACTACTGTTTCTGCTGGATGTGGCGCTCGACTTGTGGGCTATCGTGTCGCTGTACGAGGAGGGGGAATATGTTTATATGGGAGTGTTAATAGCTCTGCTGCTCGGCTCCTCAATCGTACTTCATGTTTTCAGCTGGATCTGGTATGCGGACCCTGAAATCAGCCATGAAACCAACACAGACAAATTTGCGTCCAAGTACGGGTTAATAGGACCACTACACATCTTGCAGCTGGGAGTCTTCCTCAGGTATGTTTTTAAAGCTTCCTGTAGCTTTAATAATCTGGAAGTTTATTGAGTTTGATTCTGTTCTCCACCTGAACAGAATAATGACACTGACTAGTAAGCACAGCCTGCTGTTGCATGTCCTGTGTAATATATCCACTGTCTAGTATATAGGTCAACTCTGGGAATTTAGGGAAGTAACACAGATGCTTGATCCTGTACTGATCAGCCATGCTATTTACTAGATAGATAGATAGATAGATAGATAGATAGATAGATAGATGTGTAGATCTGTTTATTTTCCATTCTCTCATTAATCCCATTTGTTCCTTCCCTTGTAGGCTTGCCAGTGTGTTAGAAATTTCCCTACACAAGCTTGTACAGAGGTGTGACCACTTTCTGGACGGAGTGGCTGCATTTCTGAAGCATGACCTCAGCATGCTGCGGCTGTTTGAGACGTTTACTGAAAGTATCCCGCAGCTGGTTCTCATGATCACTCTCACCTTGCAGGAGCGGGAGCTGCATATGTTTACAGGTCAGATCAACATCTAAAACTCATCCCTGTCATTCGTTGTAAAGAATTCATCCTTCCATTAGTTCCTTTCATTCCCTTTACCAATGTATTTTTAGAGGTTAGGGCTAGAGGTTGGAGAAGTTGTAGGTTGGAGGTTGGGGGCGGTCGTGGTCTGGGGATCAGGGAATCAACCTTGTGACTGGGATGGTTGTTGATTCCTTGAACCAACAAGACATGACTTAAGTGCCCTGTGAGGTGGAGGATGGGCCAGTCATGAGCTGTAGGTTGAGACAGTCATGGGCTAGAGGTTGGGGTGGTCATGGCTAGAGGCTGGGGCAGTTGTGGGCTGGAGGTTAAGGAACAAGTCTTGTGACTGGATGGTCGTTGAACCATCAGGACATGACTGAAGTGCCCTTCAGCAAGGCACCTAACCCTCAATTACTCACCAGGCGCTGAAGGGCTTCCCTCTGCTCTGGCCAAGTGTGCTCAGGGTCCCCTGGTGTAGTAGTCATTTTAGCACAATGCAGAAGGCAAATCAGTCTGTGTGCGAGCAGGAAAAGTTCTAATTCTATGGCACCTATAAAACTATATCTCAAGTAGAAGTGTTTTTTGCCTACAATGTAAACAATAGCACATATAAGCATAAGGTAACAATCTTCTTATCCCATTTTGTTTCCTTTTCAGCTTCTAAAATAGCTGGTTCACTGATCTCCATCACCATCACTGTGCTGTTCTACCATCGGGACATGCGTGACTTTGTTCCTGAAGACCAGAAGATGGGATGGTCCTCCTCTGTCGTTTTCTTTCTGTGGAACCTGTTCCTTATCACCACACGGGTGTTTGCCATTGCCCTCTTCGCCTCTGTCCTGCCCTGCTACATCGGCGTTCACTTCCTGTGCTGGTGGTTTCTGCTGTTCATCTGTGCCTGCAACCAGAAGACAGACTTTATGGAGAACAAAGGAGGTGAATGGCTCTACCGGGCCACAGTAGGACTCATCTGGTACTTCAGCTGGTTTAACGTAGCAAGCGGAAGGACCAAGGTCAAGAGCATCATCTATCATGCCTGCATGATGGTTGACTTGGGGCTGCTTCTGGGCCTGTGGTTCTGGAAAAGGTCTGTGGAGTCAGCTCGTCTGGGTCCTCCGCCCATTAACCCCTACATAGTGATCGGTGGATTGCCTGCGCTTTATGCCATAGGACTCCTGCTGAGGCTGCTCTACTACTGGAAGTTCCATCCCAACCACCCACGTTTGAGATTCGAGCCCAGAGATGAGACGCCACGGATGAACTTATGTAGGATAGCTGCAACAGCGAATACTTTGGTGGAGACAGATTCCCCAAGCCCAGTGCAGCAACAACTGGCCACTGGTGCCAACAAGAGGATGAGAAACATGGCTGCTCATTTCTACAGCTGATTCAGACTTTATAAAATCTATGGCTGGATTCCTAGACCCAGATTAGGCCTAAGCCTGATAGTGCTACCCAGCTGGCATCACAGGTTAGGCCAAGACACAAGGCCAGTGTCTGTATATAAAGACTATGTTTATATGTGTTGCTATCAGGTGGAAGCCTTATAGTGTTAGTGTTAATGATGTTTATTAAGCTATGTGTTTATAGAGGTTTTTTTACCACTTATTTATTAAAAGTCTATATAGTAAATAATGTGCTGCCAGTCGATGTTTAAAATATCTTTGGGTTGTCTTAATGTTCTTGTATTATTGGTTCTGATGTGCAATTTCTTCAGGCTGTTTTGCAACACCAACAGTACTCTTCATGCGTAGGTTGAATAACAGCCACGAGTGCACATTGGACCCAACAGCTGGAAATGTTCAACCAGCAGTATTGCTGTCTGCAGGAAGGGTTATGTCCTGAAGGACTGCACACTGATATAAAAGATATATATATATATATATATAATGTATCTCCAAATTAGCAACTTTACAGGAGAGGCCAAAACCCAATTCATTGGAACCAGACCTTTTCCAAGCGATCTTTGGGCCATATCTGTTGGTCCATTCATCATGAAATTCACACACAGTGTAAACAGCAGCTCATGTGATCAAATGATACATAAAAGTGAAAATCGTAAAAAATGGAGATACATGTTTTTCATTGGACAGCAACGATATATATAATGATATATTTTATATTAGTGTACAGTCCTTCAGGGCATAACCCTCCCTCCATATCTATATGTACTGTATATAGTAGATATATATATAGTATATATTAGTAGAGTTTTTCTCACAGGGAAAGATTGGATGTATTTATTGAATGTTTTTGGGAAGGAAGATAAAGGTTACCAGGAACAATAAATGATACATTTAGACTGATATGGAGAACATTTATTGAGCTACACATACAGAAGTAGTCTCTCAGTATGTCATTGGGCCGCCAAGTTTGCAACACGGCAGATGTCTCGGCATTGAGCTGTAGAGGTTCCTAATGGGGCCCTGTGATAATCCATCCCATGCATCTTGAATATTCTCACACAGTTCCAGCAGATTGTGCGGTAGGGGTGGAGGTGGAGTGACACCAGGATTCGTTGGTCGCCTCCACCAGGACAGAAGCAGGACTTGTCACTGAAGATAACCCGCTGCCATTCTGAGTCACTCCACGTCAGTCTGGCACGACACTATTGCTGTCTTTGGTGACGTTGACGTGGTGTTAAGGACAGTTGTAATGGTCTGCATGCATGTAATCCTGCATCATGTAACCATCTGCCAATTGTGCTGGGACTAATAGGATGACTCATGGAGGGTATCACCGCTCGCTGAATCAAGGCTGTTGGCTCTGCAGCACATAGGGTCATTCGTGTTAATATCACATGCACGGCTGAGTGTGAAACCTCAGTTCTCATGGTGTTTACATTAACTTATACAGTGTCTAACTTACCCACCAAATTTCATTCCTGTTGGTTGCAAGTAAAGTAGGCGGAGGGTTGAGGATGTCTGTAAATGGCAATCTTAAGGTACATTCCACAAGCATGAAGTCCAAACACAAGGCAGTAAGGAAAGTCCCTGTGCTGTTAATGGAATAATCTTTGACTCTAATGCATCTCGCATGGAGCAACAAGTGGACTTGGAGTAAGAACCCGCTTTTGTTTAACTAGCTAACAAGTTAAAAGAACATCACTTGAACATCTTACATGCTTCAGTGGTCAGTGTAGCATCAGACCCAGGTTAAACCTCAAATGCCTCCATGCTCCTCATATTAGAGCATATTGCATTTTTGGAATTGCTGTTGGGCTGAAGGGGGCTGTCAGAAATTTGTTTGTCCGGGGGACAACAGGGAGAGTGTTTGGGACACATGTGCTCCTGGCCTTGAGTCTTAAGCCTTACCTTTAACTCCTTTCCTGAAAAACTCTCCTGTTTCATGCTCAGATGTTGGAGGTTAAATAGATTCTGTGTACCCCTTAGTGAAGGGAGGTTACATAGATTCTGTGTACCCCTTAGTGAAGGGAGGTTACATAGATTCTGTGTACCCCTTAGTGAAGGGAGGTTACATAGATTCTGTGTACCCCTTAGTGAAGGGAGGTTACATAGATTCTGTGTACCCCTTAGTGAAGGGAGGTTACATAGATTCTGTGTACCCCTTAGTGAAGGGAGGTTACATAGATTCTGTGTACCCCTTAGTGAAGGGAGGTTACATAGATTCTGTGTACCCCTTAGTGAAGGGAGGTTACATAGATTCTGTGTACCCCTTAGTGAAGGGAGGTTACATAGATTCTGTGTACCCCTTAGTGAAGGGAGGTTACATAGATTCTGTGTACCCCTTAGTGAAGGGAGGTTACATAGATTCTGTGTACCCCTTAGTGAAGGGAGGTTACATAGATTCTGTGTACCCCTTAGTGAAGGGAGGTTACATAGATTCTGTGTACCCCTTAGTGGAGGTTACATAGATTCTGTGTACCCCTTAGTGGAGGTTACATAGATTCTGTGTACCCCTTAGTGGAGGTTACATAGATTCTGTGTACCCCTTAGTGAAGGGAGGTTACATAGATTTTGTGTACCCCTTAGTGGAGGTTACATAGATTCTGTGTACCCCTTAGTGGAGGTTACATAGATTCTGTGTACCCCTTAGTGGAGGTTACATAGATTCTGTGTACCCCTTAGTGAAGGGAGGTTACATAGATTCTGTGTACCCCTTAGTGGAGGTTACATAGATTCTGTGTACCCCTTAGTGGAGGGAGGTTACATAGATTCTGTGTACCCCTCAGTGGAGGGAGGTTACATAGATTCCACAAAGAGTAAAATATGTACAGTATGTTTATAAATTAAGAAAATGTATGTTGTGTCTGTGTGTAGGCATATATCAGAACACATCAGTGACAGAGGTGTGCAATAGCAGCCACATATCTACCATTATTAGTATTATTAGAGTTATTAGCGTTATTAGTGTTATTATTGTTATTGGCGTTATTAGTATTGTTATTGTTATTAGTACTATGAGCGTTATTAGTACTGTTATTGTTATTAGCATTATTTGTATTATTAGTATTATTGGTGTTATTAGTGTTATTAGCGTTATTAGTGTTATTAGTATTAGTGTTATTAGACTGCACTTAACTCTGCAACATACCGTATTGTTATACAATATCTATTCTTCTTCTCCTTCTTATCTGTCGTCTTCTCCTTAATCTTCTTCTCCTCCTCTTCCTTCTTTTCCTTCTTCTCCTTCTTATCTGTCGTCTTCTCCTTAATCTTCTTCTCCTCCTCTTCCTTCTTTTCCTTCTTCTCCTTCGTCTTCTTCTCCATCTCTTTCTTCATGTTCTTCTCCTTCTAATTTTTCTTCTTCTTCATTTTCTACTCCTCCTCCTTCTTCTTCTCCTTCATCTTCTTCTCCTTCTCCTTCTTCTTCTCCTTTTTCTTCACCTTCTTGTCCTTCTCCTTCATTTTCTACTCCTCCTCATTCTTCTTCTCCTTCGTCTTCTTTTTCTTCTTCTTCTTCTTCTTCTCCTTCTTCCTCTCCTTCTTCCTCTCCTTCTTCTTCTTCTTCATCTTAGTTAGCACAGCAAACTGGTTTTAGATCAGAGAAATTGATTGGCAATGTGATTGGTACCTTTAAAGCCTCTTTGACTCTGAGCCTAAAGGCCTTTGTGGACCATGTGCAGGCTGGTGGTCTGACCCACATCCCCTTTCCAGAGGTATACATCACCCCTTGAGTCCCTGAGGGTTAGAGGCCTTCATGGAGCATACTGCATCTTCTGTAATGAGCCAGATTCTGTGTTCCACACCTTCTCTGAATGCTCCCAGCTGGACCCACTGTTTGAGCTCAGGGCTGAGCTCCTACTGGACTGGGATTTGGTGGAATCGCGGTTAAGGGTGGAGTTTGGGTTCTACCATGGTTGTCACAATGTCTCTGGATTTGAACAGAAGTGGTGTGTTGGTGGGGGTGTTGCATCTGTTGATGATTCGGGTGTGTTACAGTTTCACTGGTGAATTAAAGCTATGTGTCTCTGTGTGATGATTTAATAAAGGGGGTTTAAAGTCTAAAGTCTTTGTAGCATTTTCTCCTTCTTCTCCTTTTCCTTCTTCTTCTTCTGCTTCTTCTTCTAATTCGTCTCATCGTCCTCCTCATTGTTCTTCTCCTTCTTCTTCTCCTCCTCTCCTCCCTCTTCTTCTTGTACTTAATAATCTGATAATGGCAAAAATAGCTGTACCCAGAAAAAATCAAACCACAGGAATGAAACTTGGTGGGCAGGTTTGACATTGTAAGACATGCTGTTGTTATTAGCACTATGAATACTACTACTACTACTACTAACAACAACAACAACAACAACAACAACAACAATAATAACAATAGTAATACTGATAATAATAATAATAATGAGAATATGTTCTTCTTCTTTTTCTTCTTCTTCTTAATAATAATAACAATAATAATAATGATCATAATAATAATGACAACATTATTAATAATATTAATAATAGTAATAACAACAACAACAACAACAACAATAATAATAATAATAATAATAATAATAATAATAATAATAATGATAGGTAATAATAACAACACAATAATAATAATAAAAATAATAACTAATTAATTAATACTTATTATTATTGTTTTTTTATTGTTATTATTATTATTATTATTATTATTATTATTATTATGTGTTGTTATCATTACTATGTATACTACTACTACTAATAATAATAAAAATAATAAAATGATTGGTGATACATCCTTTGTGTGTGTGTGTGTGTGTGTGTTTAAGGAATGGTCCATTGAATACAGTGAGCTGCTGGAAGATGTCATCATACAAGATAGCTTTCACTTTCAGTTTGTGCTCAGTGCACATCGTTCTCCTCAGAACCAAGGCTGGACTAAGGTCAGGGACAGTATTGATGCAAGCTTATACCATGGCAGAGGACTTCACTTTCACGTTTCCATCCGTACTGCATTCTCTGCTGGGTTTAATCCTTTTCCTGGGGGACGTGGTGCTGGATGTGTGGAATATTGTGTCGCTGTATCAGAATGGGGATTATGTTTATGTGGGTGTGTTAATAGCCCTGCTGCTGGCCTCCTCAATCCTAGCACAAGTGTACAGCTGGATGTGGTATTCGGATCATAAGTGCCAAGAAACCAGCGTGGAGATATTTGCAAGCCAGCACAGTTTAATTGGACCTCTGCATGTCCTGCAGCTGGGAATATTCCTCAGGTTTGTCTCTTTGCCTTCTGTATAGTATTCAGACAGATCAGTTACAATTGATAATCCAAGCAGAACTAACATAGCACTATCATTACCTAATAGGACTGTTGGTTTTCTTAAGAGAGATGCTATTTACTGCATGTGTCCTCTGCACAAGCTACCTAAATCTGTGCCTATTTCGATTTTTACCATGATTTACCTCCATCTCTTTCTCCATCTCTATTGTTGTATTGTACTGCTATCTGAATGTTTTCTCCATCTCTATCGTTCAGTGTGCTTCTCTCTGGATGTTTTCTCCATCTCTGTCATTCAGTGTGCTGCTCTCTGAATGTTTTCTCCATCTCTGTCGTTCAGTGTGCTGCTCTCTGAATGTTTTCTCCATCTCTATCATTCAGTGTGCTGCTCTCTGAATGTTTTCTCCATCTCTATCATTCAGTGTGCTGCTCTCTGAATGTTTTCTCCATCTCTGTCGTTCAGTGTGCTGCTCTCTGAATGTTTTCTCCATCTCTATCATTCAGTGTGCTGCTCTCTGAATGTTTTCTCCATCTCTATCATTCAGTGTGCTGCTCTCTGAATGTTTTCTCCATCTCTATCATTCAGTGTGCTGCTCTCTGAATGTTTTCTCTATCGTTCAGTGTGCTGCTCTCTGAATGTTTTCTCCATCTCTATCGTTCAGTGTGCTTCTCTCTGGATGTTTTCTCCATCTCTGTCATTCAGTGTGCTGCTCTCTGAATGTTTTCTCCATCTCTATCATTCAGTGTGCTGCTCTCTGAATGTTTTCTCCATCTCTGTCATTCAGTGTGCTGCTCTCTGAATGTTTTCTCCATCTCTATCATTCAGTGTGCTGCTCTCTGAATGTTTTCTCCATCTCTATCATTCAGTGTGCTGCTCTCTGAATGTTTTCTCTATCGTTCAGTGTGCTGCTCTCTGAATGTTTTCTCCATCTCTATCATTCAGTGTGCTGCTCTCTGAATGTTTTCTCCATCTCTGTCATTCAGTGTGCTGCTCTCTGAATGTTTTCTCCATCTCTGTCGTTCAGTGTGCTGCTCTCTGAATGTTTTCTCCATCTCTATCATTCAGTGTGCTGCTCTCTGAATGTTTTCTCCATCTCTGTCGTTCAGTGTGCTGCTCTCTGAATGTTTTCTCCATCTCTGTCGTTCAGTGTGCTGCTCTCTGAATGTTTTCTCCATCTCTGTCGTTCAGTGTGCTGCTCTCTGAATGTTTTCTCCATCTCTGTCATTCAGTGTGCTGCTCTCTGAATGTTTTCTCCATCTCTATCATTCAGTGTGCTGCTCTCTGAATGTTTTCTCCATCTCTGTCATTCAGTGTGCTGCTCTCTGAATGTTTTCTCCATCTCTATCATTCAGTGTGCTGCTCTCTGAATGTTTTCTCCATCTCTGTCATTCAGTGTGCTGCTCTCTGAATGTTTTCTCTATCGTTCAGTGTGCTGCTCTCTGAATGTTTTCTCCATCTCTATCATTCAGTGTGCTGCTCTCTGAATGTTTTCTCCATCTCTATCGTTCAGTGTGCTGCTCTCTGAATGTTTTCTCCATCTCTATCATTCAGTGTGCTGCTCTCTGAATGTTTTCTCCATCTCTGTCGTTCAGTGTGCTGCTCTCTGAATGTTTTCTCCATCTCTGTCGTTCAGTGTGCTGCTCTCTGAATGTTTTCTCCATCTCTGTTGTTCAGTGTGCTGCTCTTTGAATGTTTTCTCCATCTCTGTCGTTCAGTGTGCTGCTCTCTGAATGTTTTCTCCATCTCTGTCGTTCAGTGTGCTGCTTTCTGGATGTTTTCTCCATCTCTATCATTTAGTGTGCTGCTCTCTGGATGTTTTCTCCATCTCTGTCGTTCAGTGTGCTGCTCTCTGAATGTTTTCTCCATCTCTATCATTCAGTGTGCTGCTCTCTGAATGTTTTCTCCATCTCTATGGTTCAGTGTGCTGCTCTCTGAATGTTTTCTCCATCTCTGTTGTTCAGTGTGCTGCTCTCTGAATGTTTTCTCCATCTCTATCATTCAGTGTGCTGCTCTCTGAATGTTTTCTCCATCTCTATCATTCAGTGTGCTGCTCTCTGAATGTTTTCTCAATCTCTATCATTCAGTGTGCTGCTCTCTGAATGTTTTCTCCATCTCTGTCGTTTAGTGTGCTGCTCTCTGAATGTTTTCTCCATCTCTGTCGTTCAGTGTGCTGCTCTCTGAGTGTTTTCTCTATCGTTCAGTGTGCTGCTCTCTGAATGTTTTCTCCATCTGTATCATTCAGTGTGCTGCTCTCTGAATGTTTTCTCCATCTCTGTCGTTCAGTGTGCTGCTCTCTGAATGTTTTCTCCATCTCTATCATTCAGTGTGCTGCTCTCTGAATGTTTTCTCCATCTCTGTCGTTCAGTGTGCTGCTCTCTGAATGTTTTCTCCATCTCTGTCGTTCAGTGTGCTGCTCTCTGAATGTTTTCTCCATCTCTGTTGTTCAGTGTGCTGCTCTCTGAATGTTTTCTCCATCTCTATCATTCAGTGTGCTGCTCTCTGAATGTTTTCTCCATCTCTATCATTCAGTGTGCTGCTCTCTGAATGTTTTCTCCATCTCTATCATTCAGTGTGCTGCTCTCTGAATGTTTTCTCCATCTCTATCATTCAGTGTGCTGCTCTCTGAATGTTTTCTCCATCTCTCTCTTTCAGTGTGCTGCTCTCTGAATGTTTTCTCCATCTCTATCATTCAGTGTGCTGCTCTCTGAATGTTTTCTCCATCTCTATCATTCAGTGTGCTGCTCTCTGAATGTTTTCTCTATCGTTCAGTGTGCTGCTCTCTGAATGTTTTCTCCATCTCTATCATTCAGTGTGCTGCTCTCTGAATGTTTTCTCCATCTCTATCATTCAGTGTGCTGCTCTCTGAATGTTTTCTCCATCTCTATGGTTCAGTGTGCTGCTCTCTGAATGTTTCCTTCATCTCTATCGTTCAGTGTGCTGCTCTCTGAATGTTCTCTCCATCTCTATCGTTCAGTGTGCTGCTCTCTGAATGTTTTCTCCATCTCTATCATTCAGTGTGCTGCTCTCTGAATGTTTTCTCCATCTCTGTCGTTTAGTGTGCTGCTCTCTGAACGTTTTCTCCATCTCTGTCGTTCAGTGTGCTGCTCTCTGAACGTTTTCTCCATCTCTGTCGTTTAGTGTGCTGCTCTCTGAACGTTTTCTCCATCTCTGTCGTTCAGTGTGCTGCTCTCTGATTGTTTTCTTTATCTCTATCATTTCATGTGCTGCTGTCTGAGCATTTTCTCGCCTTTTATTGTTTAGTGTGCTGCTCTTTGAGTATTTCCTTACTCGCTTCCATTCAGTGTGCAGCTTTCTCAATGTTTCCTCATTTCCATTGTTCAATGTGCTGCTCTCTGAGCTTTATCCTTCTTTTATCATGTGCTTCTAATTGACCATTTCCTCCTTTTGTTGTTCGGTGTGCTACTCTCTGAGCATTTCCTCCTGCTAGTGTTCCATGTGCTGCTCTCTGTGTTTCTACTTCTTCTATCATTCAGTGTGTGGCTCTCTAAGAGCTTCATCTTGCTCTTTTACAGTTAATTAATTTATTTATATATAAATCCACTAATTACTTCACTCATTCATTTGTTATGTAGGTTTGCAGGTGTGGTGGAGACCAGCATACGCAAGCAGAAACAAAACATCAGTGTTCAGAACTGCACAGACATGAGCATGTTGCGTCTCTTTGAGGCATTTTCTGAAAGCGCCCCACAACTGATTATCCTAATCACCATCACTATACAGAAGCAGGAGCTGCAGCTCTTAAATGGTAAGATTGGCATGTAAAATGGCTTTCTGTCCTTTTTTGATAGAATTAAGACAGGATTAACCAATTTGCATTTAATAACTTTGGAATATAGCATCGCAATGTTGCCTGTAATAATGTGCAAGATCACTAAGGAACCCGGGGTAAATTATAAATAGAGGCCACTCCCAAAGTGTTTAATAATAATGTCCATAGGTCCACATTGAGAATACTAAATTATATGCATGGCAGGAGTCCCATATGTGAAACATGGTGGTGGTAGTAACATGGTATGGGCCTGTTTTGCTGCATCTGGGCCAGGATGGCTTGCAATCACTGATGGAGCAAAGAATACTGAATTATACCAGCAATTTCTGAAGGAAGATGTCAGGATGCCTGTCAGTGAGCTGAATCTCAGGAGAACACCAGTTATGCAGTAAGACAACTACCCTAAGCACACCCCTTTGTGGTTCTACCAAAGAACAGTTAAAGAAGAATAACGCTAATGTTGTGGTATGGCCGAGTCTAGACCAGTATAGTAGAAGTGCTGTAGAAGAGTGAAGTGGGCAGTTCATGGGAGGAAACCCATCAACATTATAGAGCTGAAGCTGTTCTGTAGGGAGGAACAGGCTAAAACTCCTTCAAGCTGATATGAAGGACTAATCAGCAGTTACCAGAAACGTTTAATTGCTGCACAAGGAGATCACACCAGATAGTGAAAGCACAGGCTTACAGATATGAAGTATTAGATCATATTCCTAAATTAATAAATCACCTATTTATTTAATAGGGTTCTTTTGGCTATCTTTTTGGACTGTGTGTGAAAATCTGATGACATTTTAGATCATATTTATGATGAAATATAGAAAATTAAACTTTCTAAAATACTTTCAAGCACCACTGTATGTCTGAGCAAGCAAGTACATAAAGAGCCTCAGTTCTGATCATATCATAATTTGGCACAGCATATTCAAAATTACCCTGCAGCTCTGTGATGTATGGTTCCTCTCAGTGTTTCTCCCTCATCAAGCACATTGTACATTAACCTGTACTGACTGTTCAACACTGTCCTCATTTTTTTCTTTCAGGTCTCAAAATTGCTGCTTCGCTTGGTGCCATTGCCAGCTGTTTACTATCCTATCATCGGGACATGCGTGCATTTGTCAAGGAAGAAGACCAGAAGATGGGATGGTCCTCCTCTGCAGTCTTCTTCCTGTGGAACCTGTTCCTGATCGCCCCACGGGTGCTTGCCATTGCGCTCTTTACATCCATCCTGCCCTTTTACATCGCTGTTCACTTCCTGTGCTGGTGGTTGCTGCTGTTTCTCTGGGCCTGCAGCCAGAAGACAGACTTCATGGACACTAAAGGAAGTGAATGGCTCTACCGGGCCACAGTAGGACTCATCTGGTACTTCAGCTGGTTTAATGTATCAAGCGGAAGGACCATGGTCAAGAACATCATCTACCATACCTGCATGGTGGCTGACTTGGGGCTGCTTCTGGGCCTGTGGTTCTGGAAAAGTGGTTCTGTGGAGTCAGCTTGTCTGGGTCCTCTATGCATCAACCCCGATTATGTACTGATTGGTGGATTGCCTGCACTGTATGTCACTGGACTCCTCCTAAAGCTGCTCTACTACTGCAAGTTCCATCCCAACCATCCACATTTGATAACTGATGTGAAAGATGAGATTGAGGTATGTTGTAGAGTTGAGGAAATGGAAGGTTTGAAAGAGCTTAGCATCATCTCAGCTGAACCCAAGAAAGTTCATCACCAGTCAGACGCTGGCATCCACAAGAGGATGAAAAACATGGCTGATAACTTCTATAAATGAGTTAGACTTTATCTCATCTATGGTTAGTGTCCCAGACATAGGCATAAGCCTAAACTAAACAGTATTTCTTCAGTGAAACACCATTGGCATTGTGAAGTAGTCCTAGTCCAAGACCTGAGTCTGTATATGCTATAGATGTGTTACTTATTTTTGAAACTCTGTTGACTGGAATGGTTTTAAGACTCTACTAAACATACACTACCAGTCAAAAGTTAAGACACAGCCCTCTAAATGGATGATGCTGGTGGTCTTAAAGACTCTACGGTCTTACACTTAACAGCTCCAACTGATGAGAGTCTGAAACAGTGCATATCCTGATATACCCCATAGACTCTTGATGTAGCACAGTATTATATTTCTCCATATCTCCCCCTCTAATATATATTTAGAGGTGTAAACACTTTGATCTTGTTTTCTGCACAGTGTAAAAACTCTAGTTCTTTTAGTGAATATTCATGATGGACAGACCAACAGAATTGCTCCAAAACTGCTTAGAAGTAAACCTTGTTCTATATCAGCCTCAACTGCAGGTTAAAAAGGCTGGTTCATCCTCCTGTTCCATAGTGGACTGCATAATATGGTTTATTTTGTAAATTCTACAGTAGAGCATTAAGAACAACGAGGAGAAACTTCTATAAGTAGCCGTGGCTTTTGACTCTTGACTGGTACTGTATGTTATAATATACTGCCAATAGAGATATAAGAGCATGAAAATGTAATTGTAGTAAGAATGATGTCACTACTATCATGGTATTGTTAAGACGTGCTGTTTAAAAAAATTGTGAACTGAAATCATTTTATCATTTTGTATATTTTACCTGCATTTTTGTCAGCATTAGAGTATGATAATAGCAACATAATCAAGGCCTTATGTAAACAAGTGAAACCATATCAAATGTGCATTAACATTTAAAGTGTGTCACGCCCCAGGTCTCCCTGACACCACTGATCTCTCGAACTCCGTTTCCCAGAACGCACTCTGACGATGACGTCTTTAGGCATGTTTCTACCCTGACAGAGCTAACCCAGCATCCTTATACCCCGGGGGGGTGGGTTTGAGTAACACCACTGAGCTTCCACCACTGCGTCAGCCTCTAGTGTGCAGACACCCCGAGTTGTTATATTAACTACAGCACCGTTAAAGGTGGAACAGGAAAATTCAAACCAGAAGCTGGTGAATGAGAAACTGTCTACATAGTTTTAATGCTGGTAGACTCTCAGACCATCCAACCTCAAACTTTATGTAGGGAGTTGCCTATAAAAGCTGTCCATTTGGCATAGTAGCCCAACTTGTTGGGCCACATCCGCTGTAAGGTTGTGGGTGGTGGTCATGAAGATGAATCATAAGATGTGTTGCCTTTTTTTTTACATTCTGCAGTATTATAAACACCAGCATACACCACACTTTAAACCTAGACAGCTGAAACATCTCCGTAGCACTGTCACTGGCTTTCCTCATGCTTCCCCTCTCACGAAAGCCAGTGACAGTGCTACGGAGATGTTTCAGCTGTCTAGGTTTAAAGTGTGGTGTATGCTGGTGTTTATAATACTGCAGAATGTAAGTATTATAAACACCAGCTCTTTGGGTGCGTGCTGCGCCCAAAGATGAAATGATTAAACAAGAGTCAGGTGTTCTCCTGCTTGTTTGTAGAGAAAACCTGTAGCCCCACCAACCCTTTGCAGGTAGGGTTGGACAACCCTGGAGTACAGAAACCTCTAAACTGTGCTGGTCATGGACCTTGTAAGTCGCTCTGGATATGAACGTCAGCTAAATGCCGAAGATGCTAGGCCTGGAGTTGTGCACCCCTGGTTTAATGAGTCTTTGTGTTGGTGTGTCTAGACCCTGCTTCTGGCAAGAAGCTGAACGTTTTCCCCTCTGCAAATTATAAACCAAAGAACAACAGATGTTGAGAACTCTGAAGAGAACCTTCGCTCTTCATGCATTGCTGGATTGCCTGATTCAGTGGCTCAGCCATGGGAAGTGCACACCGGAGCCCACAGACTTAAATGAGCTAAACACATGCCAGTCACATGCCAGTCACATGCCAGGCTAAAACTAGTAAAGCATTTCTCTTATTAATGTTTCCAGACAGTCAGCAGTTATGAGGCAGGCGATGGAGCGCAGTGATGCACCATGCCTCTTGGATGTCATTTGAATTTTCTGTGCCAATTCAGCTTCCAAGTTTTGATTCCAATAATATGAAAAAAGCTGGCAGAGGTTTAGACCGCTGTAAATGAGCTGCTGTTATGAAGTTAAATAAGCACATATTGTTTGTATGTCATTTTGCTGACTATGTATGTCTGTATGTTAGCTTGTGTGGCTTTGCTATCTACCATGTACAGCTAAAAGAGACCTGCCTGCTTCCCAGCCATGTCAGCATGTCATCTGTGATCAATAATAGAGCATTCAATTAAACCTCTGTGTCCCGCATATACTGACACCACAATAAATGAAAGACCCTTCATGAAAATGAGCTAAAATAAGTGTGATAAATAAACCACACATGCAAGGTGTGCTATTTTGGGCTGAAACCAATGCTGCATACCTTTTTCAGTATATCGTCGCTGTCTAATGAAAAACAAGTATCTCCAAAATATTAACTTTACAGGAGAGCCCAAAACCTAGTTTAATTATAATGTAAGTCAATGGAACCATATAGTTGTCCGAACAGTTTTGGACCATTTCTGTTGGTCCAGTCATCATGAAATATTTGCACAATGTAAATGGCAGATTTTGTGATGAAATGATGCATAAAAGTAAAAATCAATAAAAATGGAGATACATGTTTTTTATTGGACAGCGACGATATATTTCTTTTTCATATTCAGTTGAATTCATTACGCCACTGATTACCCCTGGGTAGCAATGAAACTTGATGGTAGGTTGGACATCATGAGACATGCAAGAGATTCAGAGATTCACGTAAGCAAGGACGGGCCTTATCACTGTATTCCTTGTAGACTGGGATTTTAGTCACTGCTGCTAGACATCGACATCAGAGGAAGTCGTCTCTGTCTTTCAATTTAATCTTATTGTTTAGGGAAGGGAGGGGAAGGCAGGGAAGGCATCCACTAAATCTGGCCCAACTGCATAATTCGTTGACGTAACAGTGTCTGAACATTGATGTGGTCTACATCCAGAAGCTTGTCCAGAACATGCTAACTCCAATCACAGCTGGTATTGGTGCTCATGGACACATTACACAGTGTTTTGAACTGTTTGGAATGTTTGGAATTTCTTAAGCTGTGGCATTGGCAGAAATCCATTTTCAGGTGGCGCTGTTGTTGTGCCTTCTGTTTGTAAATAAGAATCACACGGGTCGTGGATGACAAGCAGGTTTACTCATCATTTCAAGCAGCATGGCTTTCCACAGAATGCCTTCTTTTCCATTTTTTCCTGTCTCCCCCACCCACCCCCCACCATTTCGTTGCTAAACCCCCAATAAACTATAGCACCCCCTTGTGGTGAAATCAAGTAAGGACATAACACCTGTGAAAAAGGTAGTTGGGTAAACTTAGTAAGTACCTGTGGGGTGTTTTTTCAGGTAACGAGAACAGAAAGGCAAGGATGCTGGTTAGTGAGTTTATCTGTAATGGTTAATTATATTACAGCACTGCAATGTGCACAAGGCAAACTTCTCGAGGATCCGAGACTCTACATCTAAAGTGATTCTGTGAGATGGTGGTGATAGAGTGGGCATCTGGAGGAGGCTTTGATCATGCAGAAGGGTTGCATGATAAGAATGGCTACTGAGGCAAAGGGGATGAAGCTCAGGCTTCCTGTTCTTTTACAGTGGACAGTAGCAATACATCTAGTGTGTCCATAGTGACATTTCTCTGGACCAGCCAGATGCCACAGTAACAAGTCAGTATCTGTACTGAATTTCAATGACTGGCATTGTTTTGGTCAGTCTGGCATTTTCTCTGTGTTGGCCATTTTACTCATATTCACACAACTGGCCAGTTACATATAAGGCTTAGTCTTACAGACAAGAGGAAACATGCTCTTTGATAGGCTAACAAACCACCAGACAGCACTGATAGGCCAAACTCTGATAGTTAGCCAATACTGAGGTCAGGACAACTTCATGGACCCCCACCCCCCCAAGCCTCTGATAGGCCAACAAGTCAGGAACACTGCTATTCCTCTGTGTTGGTCATCTCACTGAAATGTTGCATCACACACACTGGCCAGTTACATATGACACTCATGTCCTGCAGGCACAGTCTGGGCTTCATTCAGCCGCTCATTAACTACTTTCTAAACAGTGGTCTTGTCAAGTTTGGTTTAATCCTGCTCTTCCTTTATTCCGTACTCGTATCTCCATCACTATGCTGTCGGTGCTGCTGCTTCATCTGCCTGGACTGTAAGCCCACTGCTTGCCATCTGATGACCCTGCTATTTAATCACAAACTAATCAGACATTTCTTCCTTTGCCTCGCAAAACGCTCAACACTTCTCCTACTCTTTCTAATACACCATCATCTTAGTCTTCTACCAGCAGTGGATGTTCAAGCTTACAGTGGTCACTAGTCTCACTGGTCTCACTGGTAACAGTGACTGAGGTTCATTCAGTCTTCCAGGTCTGGTTCTCACTGTAACTCTCATAAGACTCTAACAGTTACTGGGTATTCAATACATGAGAGATTAAGCACCAAGCTTCAGGGAGCTACATGCAAAACTCAACTATTATTGATCTCCTAAAATAACATATATAAATATTAATAACAGTAATTTAATATCAGTGGCACCTTAAACATCATAACAAGACAACGCAGACGCTATATCAAATGCATCAAATACATCAAATGAGTTACAGGCATGCATTTATGAAATTTGACCTCTGAGCTTGACAGTCTAGAGTTACCTTCCCCTCTGGACCTTTCTAGGGGTAAAAGGGGAACAACATGGAGCATGTGAGGTGGAAGGGAAGGGAAGGACATGGAGGACAGATACTGCTTTTAGATGACGGCTTACTTATGGAAAAAAGGAGTGTATAATACACCATTGCGCAACCACGAGAGCTTCATCCAGACTCTGTTAACACGCAGCAGCTATGTAGCAGGCTAACTAGGCTGATCTGTGAATACTAATGCAACGGAGAAGACTTGTAAGTGCTTCCAAATGAGACTCTAGCAGCAGGTGGAATTTGGCACTAAGTGTCAAAGGTTAGAACATATCAAAACCTGCTTAACCAGAGCCATCCTGCACAGAAGCACAGCAGGTGGCACTCGCCCTCTTACCTAATGTGTCTATACACAGAGGTGTTACCGTGGTGAGGAGTGTGAAGGCACGCCCAAACTACCACACATTACGCAGGGAAGGAGATAAGAGAGGGAGCAACCAAAATGGGGCCAAGGGGAAAACACAACTTTACTGCGTCTCTTAAACCAGCGTAGCTCGCAATAATAACACTCCCCAACAAGCTCGCAATGATAATACCCAATGCTCTCTCCACCTGTGCCCAGGTGGAGGATTTTAACCCCAGAGCCCTGCCCCCAATAAATCAGCAGAAGCATGAACTGGTGAACGAGGGTTCAGCAGCTGAGTTGTGACTGGAGGACTGATGCACCAGCCAAATGCCAGCTGCAGCATTTGTTGAAACTCAACCTGTGAAATGAGTTGGTAGAGGGAATAGGGAAAAAAAAAGGAAAGACGAACGACAAAAGCATGAGTGCCCCTCTGGCGTGTAACACACGGTTTAGAAGCAGACCTTCTCTTCTTCTTCAAACTCTTCATCTTTTCTGTGTTTTAAGGAAGGTAAAAGTATTTGGACACCCACCCGACCATCTCATTTCAAAAACCACGGACATTAATACAGATTAATGAGTGCAAATGCCACCCCCCCATAACAGTCTCCACTCTCCTGGGAAGGCTTTTCACAAGGCTGTGGGAATTGTGTCCATTCAGTCAAGTCACAGAAGCTGATACTGGACTACAGCAACAACAAAGAAGAAAGAACATACAGTACCAAGTACACTGGGTTCACATCTCACAGTCATGGTCTCATCCACCTCAGATGCCTAGGGGACTTCAGACCGCCCTCCGAAGTGCTAGCCCTAACAACTACACCCACACCATCAAAAGCATCCTTACAGGGAATATCACAGACTGGTTTGGGAACAGCACCAAGTAGGACAGATAGGTTCTCACAGGTTGGAACATAAACTTGACTGGCCTTCACCTCAACCCGATAGAACACCTTTGGGATGAATTAGAGTGGAGACTGTGAGCCAGGCCTTCTCGTCCAACATCAGTGTCTGACCTCACAAATGCGCTTCTGGAAGAATGGTCAGAAATTCCCATGAACACATTCCTGAACCTTGTGGAAAGAATTCCCAGAAGAGCTGAAGCAGTTATAGCTGCAAAGGGTGACATCTTATTAAACCCTATGGATTAAGAATGGGATTGTAGGATTCGGCTGGTGCTTTATTCAAAATATAAGTCAGACTATTGATATGAAAGACAGATCATTCCCTAAGACGTGACCACCGACCACCATCTTCTCTCTTTCCAACGGACGTCAGTTAGAGAACAGAAACCACAGATAGTGGCCTTTACAGGAGATCTTGCTCGGACACGCTGTAACAGACATCCTGTCCGCTAGTGGCCTATGAGATTAAACACCCCAATCTACGACTTGTGAAATCACCAGCCAAAGGAGAAAGTTGCAAACTCAGCAGTGTGTCAGCAAAGGCCTCCTACTTCAATTAAGGGGTCATGCCACAGAGACCCTCGTGACTTGCAAACTCAGCAGTGTATAAACACCAAAGGCGCCAGAGACAGATGACATTTCCCCCTCCATAATCAAGCAGTGTTAGTACTGCTCTGTTAACTGTTGTTCAGTATAGGTCTGTATAGGTTATGAGTCTTTAACTGCAACCCAGTTTCTTTTATCAATATTATTAATAACCCTTTCTTACATTATGCTTCTCCCATTGTAGAGGTAGTTTAGATTCTCACATGTAATTGTAGTTATTGGAACTGTGTTGACTGAATCACGAATTAGAACATGCTCGCCTGAACTATGTTTTACCTCATGGATTGTAATAGCTTTCTCCCTGTTTGTAACTATGGTATTCTTTATTCCCATGTAACCTCTCAGCAGCAGGATTGTTAAAGGTTAAAGCCATTTGAAACCCTAATACAATGTGGGTATACTTATTAACCTTAGGATATATGAAATGTGTGAGATTATAGATCAAATGTTATATACTTCCTATTTTTCGGTTAACCATAATATGAGTTCATTCTACACATGAAATGCTTGTTTTATTAATGATACAACCATGCCTTGAAAATTTGTATGAGGATATTTTAGACACTCTTGTGGAAGAATGAGCACACTCATATAGTGCATATTCATGACCATGACTGGCCCCTGCTGGTTCTTTTTTTTTTTAGCTTTTTGAGTTCTCTATGGAGTTATTCCCCGCCGAGTTCTCATCCAGAAGTTCTCTCTGAAATCTCCCTGAGGCTCGCTCCGATCTCAGGAAAGCTGAAGACCTGAAGAACTCAATTCCAAGCAGAGCTGAGAAGATGACCAATGGAAGATAGGTCTAGAAGCAGACTCAGCCAGAATCAGAGTCCCTTCAAAAGAGCCCTTGAACGTGAATGCAACCTCTGGCCATTTACTGCAGTAGTCTGTCAGGGTCAGTGCGAACCGACAGTCCTGTGCTGTCCCCTACAATGTCCATTGCTAGTTTCTCCCATGGTCCAGAAGGTAGAGGAACCGGCTGAAGTGGAACCAACTGGGGGCTTGGCACTCTTATCAGACGATTGGCAAATTTGGCTGGTAGCAACCTTTTCTATAAAAAGAGCATCCATGTTAGGCCACTGGTACAAATCACACAGGTGTTGCTTTGTTCTCACAATGCCTTGGTGGCCTTCATGAGCAATGCTGACTAACCTGTCACGCATACCTCTTGGGATTACCAGATGGGAGCCTCTGAAAACAAAGTCATCCTGCACACTAAACTGTCGTAACTTAAAATAGCAACATAAGGCTGGGGCCAGAGCAGCAGAGGAGGGAGGCCAGCTATTCCAAATCTGCCCAGGCAACACAGAAAGCTCAGGACAGCAGACAGAAGCAGCAGCAAACTCACCATGAGGTATGGCAGCCAAGGCAGTGGACAGCAGAGCCACAACCTCTGGTTAAACTTCAGGCTCGGTAGGCAGTGGCAGTCAGGACAAACAATCAGAAGTACAATTCTGTGACCCAGGGCGATACTGCACAGTATGATCAAAGCATAGCAAACGAGCTGCCCATCGAGCTATACACACGCCAGCTTTATCTGTCACTTACGTGGTCAGCAGACTAGTTAAGTCTTGGTGATCTGTGACCCCAGAGATGAGTTCTCCACTTTTCAACTGCCCAAGCTCAACCCAAAGCCTCCTTTTCTACAATGGAATATTTCCGTTCCACAGGACTGAGTGTTCTGGAAGCAAAAGCAACAGTACGCTCAGTGCCATCAGAATGGACTTAGGAGAACACGGCACTCAGTCCATAATCTGATGCATCTGTAGAAATTACAGTAGGCAGGTCTGGGTTGAAAAGAGCAAGTTTTTACCAGCAGCTGTTGAACCTCACTGAAGCTTTTCTGAGCTGCTTCCAACCAAGCAAATCCAGTCTCCGTTTACAGGCACGCACGTAACTGCTCAACCACTGTGGGAAGGTTTGGAATGAATTTGTTGTACCATGATAGGAGCCCCAGAAAAGAACTCAGCTGAACAGCATCAGCAGGAACAGGTGCATCAAGAGTAGCAGTCGGGTGTTCCTGGTCTGGCCGAATTCCTTGTGCTGTTACTGTGTGGCTAAGAAGGCGTAGGCTCTGTTGACTGAAATTGCATTTAGATGTATTTAACTGCAGTCCGGCATCTTTAAGACGAGCCAGTACTGCTTGGAAAGCTTCATCATGTTCCTGTGGTGTGCGACCCCAGACAGTGATGTCATCAATGTAGTTTGCCACATTTGGAAGCCCCTGCAGAATGACAACCATCATTTTCTGGAAAGCCGAGGGAGCGGAAGCCAAACCATATGGTACCCTGCAGTGCCTAAACAGTCCATCATGTGTAATAAAAGCTGTTAGGACCCTGCTCTGTTCATGAAGAGGTACCTGGTCATAAGCACTTTCCAGGTCTTTCGTCGAAAAAACTGTAGCACCTTCAAGCAGTGAGAGCATTTCCTCCATGTGTGGCAGAGGGCACCTGCCCATTACGACTGCTTTATTAGGCTCACGCAAATCGACACACATACGAATCCCTCCTGATTTTTTCTGAACCACAACGATCGGTGACATGGAGATGCATCAGTCCTCTCAATCACGCCAGCACAGGGGGATCGGTCAAGTTCTGCAGAAACAGACTCTCTCACTGAGAAAGGTAAGTGCCTCAGCTTCTGACAAACCGGAACAACGGAGTCTGAAATTTTAACCTTGTGGGTAAAGTTCTTTACACAGCCCAGGTCAGAGTGGTGCGATGGAGGAATGGGGAGGGCATGTACCATGGGCAGATTTGGGCAGTAGAACACAATGTCCATCAAAACGGAGCCGGAGACCCTTTATTAAGTCCATGCCCAGGAGTGCAGTACCAGACTCAACTGTGAAGAAGTCTGCAGCACAGGAAAAGCCATACTTGGACACGGGCAGACACAGGCAGACAACCGAGCACTGGGATTGGCTGATGTGAGTATGAAACCAGATGTGCAGAAGGTGGTTTTAGAGGCATGGCGTGAAAGTGCTTGTCCTACACATGCTTAGGAAGAATAGATAGATCAGCTCCACCAACACATTCTCAGCAGCACCAGTTTAAATGATCACATCCTACAATACGATCAGACGGTCCTGGCAAATGAAGAACACGGACATCAGGCAAGTCAATTTCATGCACTGGGCGAGTGCGAGCAGAATGGCAGACTCGATCAAAGTGTCCGTGTTTACATTTTTGCATTTAGCAGACACAGCAGGGCACGTCTAGGCATTGCCAGATGCTTATCAGAGCCACAGCGGCATTAGACTGTTGTCAGACATGGATTTTGCTTGAGCATCAGCAGCTTCCATTTGTGTTGCAATGGTAATAGCACTCTCAAGTGTTAACTTTGATGCCAGCAACAGCCCTTTATGAATTTACAACCCTCTCAACCATGCGATCTCACAACATATCATCCAAACCGCCAGCAAATTGACACATAGAGGTGTCTCTAGAAGTCTCCTAAAGCAGCCATGTACTAAAGTACTGTCTCCTGTGCTCTCTGAGCACGCTTTCGGAAGGCATGGCGTTCTACAACAACATTCTTCCGTGGGGTGAAATGGGTTTCTACTCCTGTAAAGGCTTCATCAAAACTGTTACCTGTTTCTGGCAAGGTATAAAACAGGCAGTGAAGAAGTGAGGCCTGTTTTCTAGCATCCGGCCAGGCATTTCCAGCTGCATTATTGACCAGCAGGTAGTTCTGGAACATCTTCAACCATGTAGCAAAAGGTAGAAAAGGATCACCTAGCACTGGCAGAAACGGACAAAGCAATGGAGCGCTTACAGACGCCATTTTCACAAAATCCTGCTGAAATATATGCAAAAAACTTGTCACCAATTTTACATCTGTGGCATTTAGCTGACACTCTTATCCAGAGCGACTTACAAGGTTAATCATATTACAGGTAGGCCAATGTAATGTTAGGAGTCTTGCCCAAGGACTCTTATTGGTGTGGCACAGCATAGTCACCTAGACTGGGATTCGAACCCCAGTCTCCCACGTGTGGTGTTGGCTCCGGGGTGGGTAGTGGTCTTATCCGCTGAGCTACAACAAACCAATTTTGTTGTGGCATCTGTTCGTAAAAAGGAATCACACCGGTCGTGGATATCAAGAGAGTTTACTGATCATTTCAAGCTGCATGGCTTTTTCACAGAATGCCTTCTTTACATTTCTTCTCGACTGGAGGAGGATGGCTAACACTGTCTCAATAGACATCAGTCTCTAGCTGTGCACCAGGCAGGAGGAAGTGAGTGGTTCTATGAAGTCAGTTCATATCAGGGTTATTATAATGATTAGCTTTGGTCTTATTAACATGCATGCCATCAATTCTTCCTCCAGCTGCTTTTTACCCCGAGGGCAAGACGTGCGTGTATCATAACAGGCAAGACAGAACATGTAAAACATAGCATAGAACGGGATGCCCCACCCAATACCGAAAATATAGGCTGCATCTCAGTCGTGTATTACACACTGATACTGCACAGCGGGCTAAGATCAGCAGGCCAGTGCACACCTTATTAGCATAACACATCGTTTCTTAGTCACAGGAAGTGATGAATGACTGCTGGAGGTTTTCCTACAAGACACTAACACAAAAAATGAACGAATAAATACATGGATGAATTAATGAATGAATCAATCAATTAATCAATGAAAGAATAAATGAACGAATTAAGGGATCAATTAAATAAAAAATAAATCAATAAACTGTGGGAAAAAATGAGCACATGACGGAGCAGCGGCTCCAGCACACAGAACTTTTTCCTGAAGGATCAGGATCTCCAGCAGTAGTCAGACCTCACTTTCACTTTTACAGCCCTGGGGCGGTGTCTGGGAGCAGCTCGGAGTGGATCAGACTGCAGCTAAAGGCATTCAGCCAGTTATCTTTGGACTTTAGAGAAGACGTGTCTCCAGAACCAGCTCCAGCTCTGCTGAGGTTCCAGAGTTTCGGCTGAGGTGGAGAAACCCCAGGTTCTCCTTTCGCTTTTCCACAAAGGAGAACCTTCACCGCGTGGTGGTTTGATGGTTGTGTCAGAGCTGACAGGCGTGCCAGGTGCGTAAAAACCGTGTCTCAGTGTTTCACATTGTTTACTCACATGACGCCCTCTGACCTTGTTTTAACTTGTTTGCTCAGTTTAAAGCACGTACCTGTACTGAGGGGTGGGCTCTGAGGTCCTGCCTCCCTTCCTGTCATTAGGTGGTGTTGAAATCTGGCTCCTGTGTTCAAACTGAGTACGTGCTCTCAGACACCTGTGGCTGCAGTGGAGTACAGAGACCTGATACCATGAGAGAAAACTTCCTTCGCTTACTGCTCTCCGTTGCGTTCCCTCTGGGGGGGTTGCTCCTGTTCCTGCTGGACGTGGTGCTGGACATATGGACAGTTGTGTCTCTCTATCAGACGGGGCAGTATGTGTATATGGGGCTGTTAATAGCCCTGCTGCTCTGCTCCTCGGTCCTAGTGCACACGTTCAGCTGGATGTTCTACGTAGATACTTTGAAACCACCAGATCTCCTGAAACCGGACAGTGAAGATTCGGAAGTGGACAACTGGAAAAGATGTATAGCAAAAAGAGGATTGATACGGAAGCTGCACATCCTCCAGCTGGGAATGTTTTTCAGGTATGTGTCAGGTCTTGTTGTTTCTTTGCTGTTTGTATTTGGAAAAAGTGACGGAAATCTCAATTACTCTGGCTTATTTACTGAAGTCCAGAGAGGCCATGAGGTAGTGGTCTGGGCATGAGGTAGGTATCTTGCAATCACACTTTTAACCTTTATCTTGTGATCTCAAGATACCCTCATGGCTTCTCTGGATGTCTGTACTTAGCGCTACTTGGGAGGGAATTATTTAGGGAAGCTATAAAAGCATAAAAGACGGTCTTTGTACTTGGAAGCTGAGCTGTCACTGTTTCGATTTGAAAATCCCTGATTGCCTTTTCATTGTGTGCTAAAGCCATGACGAACAGACCAAAAGAGATGACCCAAAATGACCTAGAAAGACTCCTGCTTCCAATGACTTCCAATGACTGGTTTTGTTCCGACAGCAGCCATATATGTGAGCAATATTTGAACAAATGCCATCATCTCTGCTGAATATGCAAATCTAGAAGTTATTTCTGGCACCTGTTGTGAATAGCTGCTGGGGGTGGAATATGTGCAAAGGTTACAACATGTAACATGAGCGAGAAGAGTCTGGCAGGTTGCTGCAAGCATAATGAAATCTGTACTATCCAATGTCATTTTAAACTGTGCATTACGTCATTCATATTCCAGTCTGCTTAACATTCTGGGGGCACTCATTGGGCAGAAGGCAGAAATCAGCCTGGACAAGCCACAAGTCCATCAAACACACACACTATATGGGAGGATATGGGCTTCTTTCACTGAGTCTGTTTAGAGGCGCTTAAAAATCTGAGCATAATCTGATTTCTGCTGTTATCTGATTATTCAAGCGGTTAAATAAATAGCAGACTCTCTCAGCATGATTTCTCCGATCAGACTAAGGTGCAGAAATCTGCAGGATTTCAGCTCAGTAATGGGGTTTTTGGTGCATGTACCTACTCTGATTTCTTTCGTTTTTTCTTGTGCTGGAAGCATTTAGCGCAGCAGAGTTTATTGGCTTGTTGTGAAGCAAAAATCCAACTACTGCCAGACTCATATGGACTCAGAGTTTCTCCTTTGTCCTTAAAAACAGTGAATGGATTGCTAATTATTAAGTGCATGTAAACATACTTATTGTGTGCTTCAGTAGCAAAACCGGAGTCAAGCTTCTATATATTGTCCAAGGTTTGGTCCAACTCTAGAGTAAAACGTGCAGCCTGCATTAAAGTTGTCCGGGATCCTGTTAAGGATGTGGGAGCGGAAGTTCCTATTCACCAGCAAATTTTTCATTCTGCTTTAAATGGTGCTGCAGGTCACATTCATCATCAAAAGAATAGCTGTACCCAGAAGGAAGTCTGGGATTGCAGTGCTTTGGGGAAGGAAGATAAAGGTTACCAGGAGCAGTAAATGATGATACATTTAAACTGATACGGAGAATACTTATTGCGCTACACATACAGAAGTAGTGTCTATCAGTATGGCACTGGACGTCATGTAGAAGCGCCATTGTGCAGGTGCTCACCGGAATCCTGGACGGTGCTGTAATGTCATCAGCCACTACCACTACACCAGCAGGGTCTGGCTGAGTAACATCACCAGGACTGCTGATGTGCCACAAACTAGAGACAGGTGAGGGATGTAACACATGGGCGGAGACGGAGAAGTTATGCACCAAAACAAACAAAAGATAAACAAAGGCAGAAACAGACTAAGACAGAAGCAGGGCAAGCTGTGACAAAGAACTACAGTGTGTGAGGTTCACGGTATGTCACCTCTATGTACTGAACCCTCCTTATTCAGCTCTCACAGTGTACATACATTTCATATTCTTATTCATTTCTTCTTTTATTCATTCTTTCACTTCAGATTCACCGTCTTCATCTGGAAATTAATCATATTAAAGAAGAAAAAGAAAAAGAGTGGCTATATAGATCAGCTCATGATGCATGACCTGAGAATGCTGGGTCTGTTCGAGACGTTTTCTGAGAGCATCCCGCAGCTTGTTCTCATGCTCACCTTGGTCATGCAGGAGCAGGAGCTGCAGCTTTTTACAGGTTAGATCAACATTTAAATCCAACCTTTCTTTTCAGGATTAGAGTTAAAGCACCGTGTCCACTCACGGTCCACTCTATTAGACACTCCTGCCTTGCTGGTCCACCTTGTAGATGCACAATCAGAGATGATAGCTCATGTGCTGCTGCACAGTGCAGTGTTGGTCATCCTCCAGGCCTTCATCAGTGGGCACAGGACGCTGTGGCCCACATGGATGTATAGTTTTGGTTGGTGGACTATTCTCAGTCCTGATGATGATCCTGCTCTGTGGTGGTCCTGTGGGGGTCCTGACCATTGAAGAACAGGGTAATACAGTATACAGAGAAACAGATGGACTACAGTCTGTAACTGTAGAACTACAGAGTGCTCCTGTATGGTCAGTGGAGCTGATAACATGGACAGTGAGGGTAGATACACTATATTGCCATTGTCTGTCTTCACACGCATATGGACTTGAGTGACATCCCGTTCTTAATCCATAGGGTTTAATAGGATGTCGGCCCACCCTTTGCACCCATAGCAGCTATAACTGTTCTGGGAAGACTTTCCAAAGGTTTAGGAATGTGCTTATGGGACTTTTTTGACCATTCTTCCAGAAACGCATTTGTGAGGTCAGACACTGATGTTGGACAAAAAGACCTGGCTCACAGTCTCCGCTGTAATTCATACCAAAGGTGTTCTATTGGGTTTAGGTCAGGACCAGTGCAGGCCAGTCAAGTTGATTTCCAAGCGCTTCCACTTAGTTATAATCCCCCTGACATTTGTGGAATATTTAGACGTTTAGACGTAGTAGAGTTTAGATGTTCTCCCGCTGACTCCTTCTCCTCTCCTTTTTCAGGTTTTAAAATCGCTGGTTCACTTGCTTCCATCTGCTGTTCTCTGCTGTCTTACCACATAGGCATGCGCAAACTTCGTGTTTCAAAACAGAAAATGAAATGGACGTCCTCTGCAGCCTTCTTCCTGTGGAACCTATTCCTTATCGTCCCACGGGTGCTTGCCGTTGCCCTTTTTGCCTCTGTCCTGCCCTCCTACATCAGCGTTCACTTCCTGTGCTGGTGGGTGCTCCTATTCATCTGTGCCTGCATCCAGAAAACTGACTTAATGGAGAACAAAGGAGGTGAATGGCTCTACCGGGCCACCGTAGGACTCATCTGGTACTTCAGCTGGTATAACGTATCAAAAGGAAAGACCAGAATCACAAGCACCATCTATCATGCCTGTATGATGGTCGACATGGCGCTACTTCTGGGCCTGTGGTTCTGGAAAAGGTCTGTGGAGTCAGCTCGTCTGGGTCCTCTATGCATTAATCCATATGTACTGATTGGTGGATTGCCTGTGCTGTATGTTATTGGACTCCTCCTGAAGCTGCTTTACTACTGGAAGTTCCACCCTAGAGTCGAAGAAGACATGCCTGATAAGGCTGATGGGTCAAACCAAATATTCCATAAAAGAGCTGCAGCTGCTGACTCTAGTCCTGACTCATCTGGAGAGGCTGAACCAGCCAGCAGTGAGTCATATACACCTATAGCACCAGATGATCAGAATTCGGCCTCCCCTGTTATCCACCACAAGAGGATGAGAAACATGAGACCACTTTAGACTTTAGGCACCATGCACGGGTCAGTTTCCCCCATGAAGCTTTAACACCTCCATGTTTTCTATGCCGGTTATTCCTGATCTTTTGGGGCAGCAGAATGCATACATGGACCACGAATACATGCTGAATGCTAATGTAAGCCCGCCAGACAAAAAATGAGTCCCCTGTGACTGAAATGCACCTCATAGCGCCCTCCACCAGCACCAATAACAGCTGTGATTGAATTCGGCACGTCCATACCAAAGGTTTCTGGATGTGGGCCATATCAATGTTCAGACACTCTTGATCAAAGAATTGTGCAGGTGGGCCGGATCCTACAGAATTCCCTGTAGACTGGGATTTTAGTCACTGCTGGTAGACCCGTATGGCTGTACACCTCCATAAAGCTGCAGATTATTTACATTTAAGGCATTTAGCAGACACTCTTATCCAGAGCAACTTACAACCGTGCCTAGTGTTCCATTGGATAATGTTTCCAAGCTAGTACAGGCTAGTTACAGCCTAAAACTCACCATGAGCTCAGACACTGCCCAAACAAGCTTTACGAAGATATAAGTCTTTAGTCTGCATTTGAAGACCGCGAGCGACTCTGCTGTTTGGACGCCCAGTGGGACTTCATCCCACCATCTGGGAGCCAGGACAGAGAAGAGTCTGGACGCTTGTCTTCCATGTGTCCTCAGGGATGGCGGTTTGAGTCGAGCTGTACTTGAAGCTCGAAGGGCTCGAAGTACAGATCGACTCTTCACCATTGCCATAAGGTAGTCGAGCTGCTGCATTCTGGACCAGTTGCAAGAGCCTGATGGCCTGTAGAGGAAGACCAGCCAGGCGCGAGTTGCAGTAGTCTAGCCTTGAAATGACCAGAGACTGGACAAGCAGCTGGTTGGCCTCCTGAGAGAGGAAGGGTCGTATCCTCTGGATGTTGTAGAGGAGGAATCTGCATGATCAAGTCAGGTTCGCTATATGAGCTGAGAACGATAACTGGCCATCCAGAATCACTCCAAGACAAGATTCAGCTACATCCTTCACACTATGGTCTTTGGCACACCCAAATGCTGTCACTCCTTTTAGCCAATCAGTAACATCTGCTTTGGAGCCATTTTCCACACATGGAGTGAGACATTCACTGCACTGTACCACCTCTTCTCAATCTATGGATCCCATCACTCACACCCCACAAGTATTTATAGCCCCATCACCCTCGTACAGTGCAGTCTGCAAGTTACTGCCACCTTAAACACACAAGGTGACTCATTTTTTGTCTGGTGAGATTACGTAAACATGTTCCCATGACATCACAGAAGGAATAAACAGGCTGTTTTTCTTCATTTTATTCTCGGTTTACTCCACTACATTATGGCCAAATCGGTCCGTCATTTTGGCTTATGTGAGAATATAAACATAACGTCCAAACGAAAGAAGCATGAAGAGAGTCCACCAATCAGGATATCAGGGACTTTGTTTTGACCTGTTGAACAAAGCTTGGTTCTAGCTAATAGAACCTGTTCTCCTTCAGTGTTCTGGGCTTATGATCATTTGAATAGACGTCAGGGTCAGACTAATCAATGACCTTCTATTAAGTGGGAAGTCTAAGACTGGTGGGCTGAGAGACACTGAAATGACCTAAAATGAGCTGATGAGGAGTCTTGTTCCAGAAACGATAACAGGACATTAGAACCAAAATAAATCATGCTACTTGCTTGAATAGTTGACCACAGTGCCTACACACAAGGATTCGTTGGTCGTCTCCACCAAGACAAAAGCGGGACTCATCAGTGAAGATGACCTGCTGCCATTCTGAGTCACTCCATGACCGTCTTTGTTGACGTTGACGTGGTGATAAGGACAGTCTGTGTTCATGTCATCCCAGATCGTGCAGCCGTCTGCCAATGATGCTGGCACCAACAGGATGACTCATGAAGGCCATCAGTGCTCGCTGAATGTCTACAACTGAGGCTGTTGGGTCAGTCATAAGTAAGGCCTGTCCTTGCTAACATTACATACGTGGTCGAGCGTGTGACCTTAAATCATTCATGTCTCAATGTCAAACCTACCTACCAAGTTCCATTCCTGTGGATTGATTCCTTCAAGGTGCAGCTATTCCTTTGACAATGAGTTTATTTCATTACTATGTTTTTTTCACTTCGTATATATATCATTTCATATAACTTCATTGTATTATATGTATTTTTTTCCACTAAAGACAGCGTAAGTGAAAACTGAGATGCAGTACCATGTTTTTGTAGTTGATTGATGGTTTGTGGTCTGTTAAAAAATAAAATGCAACTTTTTGTACCATGTTAATTTGTATAGCATCGTGTTCTTTTGCGTCACGTGGTATTGAATCAGATCAAATTGCACTGTGTGGCATGTGCGGTTGCATCATTAGTATCTTTAACGTGTGGCAGTGTTGACACTTCATTGAGATGTACATCACATCAGCCCGAAGGGACGTCCCTTTTTTGGCGTCTTTGTTTTAGACGTCAGTGAAACTCACACAGCTATAAGCTAACAACCAAGCGACAGCTAACCCAGCCAGCATACTTGACCTATCAGACAAGTCTGTCCATCCATCTGTCTGCCTGACATGACAGTTCATCAAACTGGCTATGCTTACAGGCCACATCCAGGTGGACACTGCATGCACACTGCCACGCCAGCCTAATGCTAGTTTTTATGATGAAATAAGTAGATTATAAAGTGCTGCATTTATAATGACCTTTGGAGTGGACTAGGAGTGGATTATTTAAAGCTACGTGGCACTAAAGACACTGTACTTTGGAGTTCTCTTCTTAAGGCTATGATGCATACATATGGTTGTCATGACAACTTGCCATGACCCTATACAAATGCTTATTAATGCTTATTTCAATCAGTCTCATTTGCTTTAAAAGGTTATATGGTGAGAGTTAAAGTAATCTAAAAGTAGTCTTTATGACAGATGACTCTACTCATAAAGATATGATGCGTACATAAGGTTGTCATGACAACTTACCATAGTCCTATATGGATGTTTATTAGTGCTTATGTAGCTTAAGGTTACATTTGCCAGTTTTGATTAAGTTAGCTAAAGTGTTCTTTGACTGTCTTTACTCTACTGAAATAAGCATTTCTAAACATTCATGTAGAGTGTCATGACAAGTCATGTAGCCTTATAAACAGCACCCACCCTACAGTGTTACTAATGCTTATTTAATTCAAGGGAATCCTAGAATAAAGAGTTACAGGAATCTTTGTGCATCTCCAACAGAAAATACACCAGGTTCAACAACAGCCACCAGAAGACTGATTTATTAGCATTACTGCCAAGGGCAGTCAGTCGCCCAACCCTTTCCCGGAAACCTACTTCAGTTTCAGAGAAACCTTTGCCGGGATACGACTGACACTAAGCGGGCGTGGCAGACTGTGACTGGAATGTGATTCTCCACTGATCACGGCTAGAGTCGGTTAAGGCATTTGGTTTGTCTTCAGAAGCGTTATATCTGCTTTTGAAAAGCTCACAGGTTCACAAAGACTACAGCAATCCAAGAGCTTCCAGCCCGGGCTCCCTTTCAGTGACACTGCGAAACACCAGGTTCAGCTTTAAAATGATTTATTTACGTAGCCACAAACATTCGGAGAGTACACAGGAAACCTTCTCTGGGCCAAACAGTATTCCGGTCCCATACAAAAGAGGAAAAATTAAACATGAAGATTGCATCTCACTTGAGTACAATATTTATTAAACTTCCTACTTAAATTTCCTACTTAACAAGGTCAAGTTGAGCCAGTTATGTCAGCATATGTGCGAGGCTACGCGTCCTCACAACCGTCTATACTTGACAAAGAAATCATTCACACTTACACAGCAGCCATTCTGACCGACGAAATCATAGTATACACATCGCCTACACTAGATGGTTTGGTGGGCTGAATGGTTGTCGTAGCTGCGTAATGCTGAGGGACAGTGGCTTGGAGGCTTCATGGCGCGTTCCAAACACAAACTCTTCAACCCAAACTCACATCAGGCGGCGCATTTAAAGCTGATGCGCTTTTTCAAAATCACAGATGTATATAAAACCAAAGCCAAAAGTCACAGAGCCACGAGGACCTAAAGACAACATCAGGATCCCACGGACCGCAAGCACAAAGGCCTCTGCCTTGAAAACGAAACACAAACACTATGCCCACACTTTCACCACCTCCGAATGTGCCATCACCTTTAGCTGCTACGCTAAAGACTGAAAAGGTCCAACCCGAGACCCTACGAATTGCACAAAAGATGGATCTGTTGTACAGCTTCCGTGATTGTCCATGCGGTTAAGTCTCAAAGGGACTGAGTGAGGAAAAACATTGAGATCAGGATTTTACTCATCACTGTATACTCGGCATGAAAAGAACAGCACAGGGAGAACCAAGAAAACTAACGAACGCATTAGCACACTGAAGGAGAGAGAGAGACTCTGAACGGATTGATCGCAGCTTCAGCACCAACTGACAGGAAAGATACACTAAAGCATTTAAAAAAAAAAGGCATAATAAAAACAAAAAGAGGAGCACGTCCATACTCACACGCACACAAAACCTTAGAAGATATTCGTGTGCTCAGCAAATCCCTTTACGATGATACATTTATGAAGAGTTTATAGATAAAAGGCACGATATAAATAAGTACAGGAAGAGAAGGAGGAGGAGGAATGCACAGCGAACACTCAGACGCACAAAAAAGGAGAGTAACACATTCGTAATTGTCAAAGCTGCTTGTGTTAAAAAAAAAAAAGCTTTTTCCTAAGGCTCAGTATTGTTCAGTCGAAATCTCACAGCATCAACCCTCCTACTCTCATCACCGCCTCTTAAAGGGGAATCCCACCCATGTCACTCAAGTGTTAACAACGTAATCCAGGGTGGTTTGGAGTGAAGCGATCCCACTGATGTGCAGTGTTTGGTGTTGGGAACCAGGGGTCTCTATGTCTACAACACGGTTATAGACACTCTATTCGCTATCTAACCCACCAGTGAACCTACACGTGTCTTGATGATGATACTGATGATGATGACCGTAAGTTTAAAAAAGTAAGCTTTCTTTTTGGGGGTCAGGGGCTGGGGGGCTAATTTGCCTGTGCATGTATAATACAGTAAAACAGTGTCTCATATTAGTCAACATATTAATAACCAATTCATGTAATAGCTTTCTGTGAGCTTTTAGAGGTGGACGTCTGGTTCAATTCACCCCTACTGTAAACAGCTCTGGCTGACATATCTGAAGCCGTATCATGTAATGAACTGAGGGAGCTAACAGATGCAGTGAATGGTTCAGATGAGGTTCCCATCGCCACCACAGTGAGCAACTCTGATGGGTCCCTTAAATAGGCATAGCCGAAATAGCAAAATGACAAAAACATGAAACTTCAATGGGAGGTGGGAACAGACCAAACTAAAACTGTAGAGTCAGTTATAATTTAGTAATAATGAACTTATAACTGCAGTGATGTTTATTCAATGTTTTATTTTATGTCCAATTAAATAGGCCTAATTCCGCTCATTTCAACAGCACATACAATCAAGTCAGAGGTCTGACCACTCATGATATCCACTATATGCTTAGAAAAGTGTGCTAGGAGAGACGTTACCATGATAGCGGTAACATACCATCATACTGCCCGGCCAAAATCTACGATGACGCACCAAACCACTCTGAATTAATTGTTGACATGTCGAGCATGGTATTAACCAGGGATTCATAATAATTGGTGGAACTCCTCTTTAACACCCTTTTAATTGAAAGATTGAACATTAATTACCGACCAAAAAAAAAAAAAAGTATTGCACAGACAATTTCCTTCTCCCGTGACATGTGTCCTTAATGAGCTAGTTATGAGCCGGTGCTAAAGTATTTAAATGGCGAGCTACGCTTTCAGCTATGTCACTTTTTGGCTGTTCAAGATGTGTGGAGCTCTGCAAAAAACTCCTAAAAATCATATACGTCCTCATGAATGAGAAGTAAATAGTTGTGGCTTCTTCATGTGGTTGAGAGATTTTGTACAGTACTCACCAGATGGAGCACATGGTCAGCGTGACTGCCCCAGCTGTATAATGCTGCAGTGTCGACATACACACTGTAATAGTTGCGGCAGACGCTAAACTCTGGTTCGCCAAAGGCATAAATGCTTAATAAGAGGGTAGTCTCAGTTCCCTCAGAAGGACACTTCGGACTATGCTCAACAAAACAGGAAACTCCAATTCAGAATGACCGGAACAAATAACACCATCTATGTGGTCACCGTGGCCGGTCCTACTGCAATTTCAAATATACCACACAACCAAAACTCCAAATCATCTGCCTGCTGTCGACACTGAGGGGGTTTATGTACATGTAGACACGTGGCACATGAGGAACATTGAAAAAAGACACCGGAAATGAACTGAGGTCTACGGTAAACCCTGCAAGTACCTTTTGAGCACAGCTGTAGTAAAAAAAAAAACCTTGTAAATGGATAAAAGTATGAATAACAGAAAGCTTCTCTATCCAGGTTTCTTAACAGATCTGATTCTCTATACGTTTATGCTTTGGAATGAGTGCAAAATGATGTTTAAACAAATATATGCAAGACCAAGAACACAAACTAAAGAATAAAATCTTAAAGAAAATAAAAAAGCAAAAAATCACCCAAAAGCTTTCATGCCAGTGCAGACCTTTGGTCTTTCCTTTGGTGAATCCAGTTGTAATGGAGATGGTTATGCTAGCAGCCCTTTTGCAGTGGGCTGGCAGTAAGGGGGCCATGGTCATGTTCACATGGATCATGTCTCTGAAGATGTGTAGCAGTGCCAGGCTCAGCCCCAGGGAAACGTAGCTGCCTTAAATAGAGAGCCGAGGCTGAGGGGAGAGGGAAAAAAACAGAGCCTTCTGTCTTATCCAGTTTACAAGCACTGACTTTCCATGCTCAGCCTTAGTCAGCTCCCAGCAGGTGTCCGTAAGGTGAAGGGTGGATGTCCGTTATTTAGTGGCTGAGGCGTGACTGGAGACCTCTTTGCAACATGTGAGGTGATCTGTTGCCGTCCAGTTGCTCCAGCTCTATAAGAAGTCCAGCTCCAGAGCTTGGTGCAGTGACACCAGGTCCCCGTGAGCCGAGATCCGCCAGAAAGGCATGTTGTGCTGCAGAAACACAGAGCATTTCCTTCGTCATACACACGGTTTACGTTAGGGGAGGACATGGTTATTCAAATCACTTGGAGATTTTGCCCCGTCACCAGATCCCAGCACACATGAACCAAGCCTTGAAAATCACTTGAAAAGCTGGTACAGGAGTGGGGGTAAACGTGGGTTCACTGGACAGCCCTGAGGTCTAGTTTGAGTAGAACTTGAATATTTACTTTATAAATAGACTTTCAAATAACTTTTTCAAAGAAGTGCAAAGAATGTTGGGAAAAGCAGTTAAGCCAAAAGGTCATTGATGATACTGTCACTTCCTGTTCTGCAAGTCAGCTGACGGTATATTAAGTCACATGCATCTAAATCACCAAGAAAAATTACAAAATTAATCGGAGGATCAGGTGTAGTTAACTTCTTATACCAGCTGAATGCAGTAAACTAATGTTAAACTTTATGGGTTTGTTTTTCATTGATAACGATTAGTGCTGCTCCCTGAAAGTCAAGAATCAAGTCATCAGTTGACTGATGGTGGAGTTAATTAGTTTTTGTTTGTTTACACCTTAGATTTATTTATTATGTTTAAAAAAAAGTAATATGACAGTCCAATAAGCTCATCCTGACAAAAGACGAGACATTGTTTTCCAAAGCAGATGACGCCATGAATTAACTTTAAAAGCCTATTTTTACTTAAAATAACAATAACCCAAAAACGTGTTTTATTTGTAATTTGGAAAAAAATGGAAAATTCATTTTTACGTAAGGAAGTAGGCCTATCCCATTTAACATGGAAAAAGGGAACAAATACTTGAATCTTTGTAATTAACAAAAAAAACAAAATCTAATTCGACTGACAAAATACAAATACTCGTATCCAGTTTGTTTGAAGACATTCAAACAGTCACTATAAATGTCCACCTATAGTTTACTTTATGCATAAGGTGCATGTAGTATGACAGCTGTCTGCAGTTACAGTCTGTCAAAGTCAGAATAGTTATATGTATGATGGCCTGCTGTACCTGCTTAGCTGCAAACTCCTCCTCTCGGCCGTCTCCTATAACCACATAGGTCACCTTCTTCCCAAAGCGAGACACTATACGCTCAAAGCAGCTCTCTTTTCCTGTACATCAAAAGGAGTAAGTCAATATCCATAACAAAAAACAAAACAAAACAAAAAAAAAAACTACAAATAAGCTTCTTAAACATGAGTCTTTTTCAAGCATTGTTCATATGCACAGAGAAACTCTTTTTCCGCACCAGCTCTCGTACTACAAGTACTAACAATTGCGGTACTAATCTTAAATACTAAATGAAGAAACAAACATGACTAGAGGGGAAAAAACAGATATGTATGTACGGCACATTGATTAAGAAAATGTACACTGTATATGCTATATACAAGTCTGAATGACATAGAAGCAGAACAGTTGTACAGTACGCAGTACATAGTGTACATACGACAGTATCAATCTTTAAACTTAGCCTGTGCTCACACTAGGAGGCGACAAGTTGCCTATGTCACCCCAACATTGTCTCTTGTGGGTGTGTTTGAGGCCACTTGCGTTGTGGTTTTGAGTATCGCAGGGTTACTATCCAAGAGCTCCTACTCAGTAACAACTACTAAACCTGTCTGAGGGATTGATATGAGAGTGAGGCAATTAACGTCCAGCCTCTAACATAAGGAGTGCTGAGTGCTGGCCAGACAGTAAAGCCAAATTAGATAAAGGAATTCAATCCTCAATCAGCAGCCTCGCTCTACAAAGCGTTGTGAATTTGGACCACAGGACTAGCCAACAGATTTGCATGTTTAGAGGTACATATTAACAGATGGCTGTGTAATGTGTCATGACTGTACATAATAAGGAATGACTTACTGTGTCCATATAAAAACACTGAAAACATACAAACACAACACCAGTCGACTAAAGGCTACCACTCTCACATTGTACAAATCAAAACTGTAGCACATAGGAAGTGTTACAGAAAAGGGTTTTTACAAATAAAGTGTTAAACAAGAAGTTCAAGTTTATTTGCCACTTGTAGATTTAAGGTAATAAAACTAGCAACACTATATAGTGAATTTATTATGTGGCTAACTAACAAACACCCAGGCTTCAGGTTAACAGCTATGAGGCGAAATACATCCTGACAGGCACCATAATGCTGTGAGAACAGCTTAACAACATCTGCTAAGGTGAAAACAATTAGAGCATATCTGTCATCATAGAAACTTCAGATTGACAGCCACTTGTCACATACTATAGGTTTACAAATTTGAAAATCAAATTTGGCTTGAAATGTTACCTATTTTAGTGGCGCTGTAGATGCTGTCGACAGGGAAAACGTCCCCCAGGCCGTAGAGAAGAACCTTAGCTAGTGCCGGAACCAGCTGAGTGGTGGTGACCAAAACATTCATACATCTACCCCTGTGTATAAGAGCAAAGACCATGAGCACTCAAGCCAGCAAAACTTGCATGCATGTCAGTCCAGGTTATTTCCATTGATTTATTCATCATTAAATTGTGGCAATATTAAGTAAAAGTATAAGAAAAAAGTAACAAAAGTTAAGAAACATTCAAGAAATAATAAGTAACAAGTAACAAATTAAATCATATTAAGCAAGAAACAAGAGAGTGCTATGTGGTATATGACAAGACAAACAGTAGGAAAATACACTGCATAGTGTCTCCTAAATGCACTACAGTAACAATTTAACACTGGAAGCCATATCAGTGCATGTTTTATTATATATTTATTATCATGTCTTACTATTTGAGATTACATCTCAGAAATACAGACCACAAATGTTTTCACTTCATTTTGCATAGTCTAAATCGTCAAAGTATAATTCATAAAAGTCAATTTATCAATGGGCCACAGTGAAGGGTCTAAATATAGTACTTTCTATACCTCTTTTTTCCCCACAATGAAATCACAACATTAAGCGACAATAACACGCTCCACCCAGGGTTTAACGAAAACACTTGCACAGTAGAGATAAAGGATGTCCATGTGACAGCACAAAGAGAAGTGAACAACCACAAGTTGCTGGATACTGCATGTTTCCTAACCTAGACTGAATAAGGAGGAGGGATTTGATAGCGGTGCTCAGCCAGCCATCAGTCACTGTCTCAATCTCAGATCGCACCCGGAGCAGCAGCTCCCTCTTCAGGGGGCTCAGCAGAGCTGCGGAGAGGAAGAAAGACAGCACACAATGATTAGCTCATTTAATAACATTAGGAGGTAAATAAAGAAACCCCAAAGCAGAGCTGGAGCAGAGAGACTAAAGAAATGCTCTGAGTGAGAAGCGGAAACGTCTATCACTACACTTACATTTACACTGAAGTTTTAAGGAGTGTCGCAGCCTTGACTGCTTTTTGAATAAGGCACAGTCAATTGGTACATAGCTCAATTACCACCACATACATCATACACCACAACACAATCTGTTTAACTGTAAAGGATAAAGAGAGGTTGGAAAATTATCACGTATATGTTATAGACTAATATGGGCAATATGGCAAAACATAACTGAGAATATTCAATATGCTTCACAATATTTAGTATATTTGAGATTTTCACAAAATCAAATTGGACCTACTAGCGGGATATTTAAAATAACCTTTTTTCTTTTTTTAGGGATGGCCTGATTTGGGTGCAGGCAGGCTATATGTATTAACTTACATATTTATTCTATACATAAGTCACTTAATGGTGCTTAAAATGTTGTTTTGTTCAGGGGCATGTTTTGATCGAGTGTGGAAATAAGCCTGAGGATGCACACAAGGTCGATTTCAAGTCTGGAATGAGGCCTGACTCTGGCAGCAGGTCTCACCTCCTACGTTCCCTTTGTATCCATTGTAGATCTCTTTAAGACGCCGATACCTAAAGGCCAGCTTCCGCATCCACTCCACTCCTCCTGTGGTGGATCCCGACCCTCCTGCTCCTGCAGCTCCATTGAAGCCGTCGCTCGCAAAGTTATAGTTGCTAAATGAGAAGAGGTTTGCAAAAGTAAAAGTAAGAGTATGTATTTTTCTCATGATAACAACAAACACTCAAAAGAGAAATTGTTATATTAAAGTACATTTTGTACATAAAGATATAAAAATCAAGCCATAAAGAGAATAATTTGTGAATGTTTGCATATGTGCATGATCAAAGAGGACATATAATGTAGTGTTATTTTTAATATAGTACACACTATGACTAAAACGTCCTGCAGTCTTACCTTAGATCCTGACCGTTGTCATCCGAAGCAACATCTTCAACATGAACCTGATCACACTCCTGCACAGATCACACATCACAGGTAAAAATCCCCACAGATCCATTAAAAAAAAAAATAATAATAAAAATAAAAATCACCCTGGACCCAAAGAGAACAAGAGAAAGGGGCATTACCTCCAGATCATTGAAGAACAGATGTGTATCTGCCAGTTCAAAAATCAGCTCCTCCATCTGCAGTCCCAGGTTAAGGACTGTGGCCGGGTCCTGGAGGGGGCAAACAAAACATAAAGTGGTCAGTAGATATAGAGACTTTATCCCAACACAAGGCTGTCTGCATAACAGGAGACCAACCAGCAAAAGCAGCTTTCTAAACAGGTAATAATAGCCAACAACAATTTTGAAGGGTAATTGATAGGGAGTATGCGAGCTTAGATGTGTACTGACAAAAAAAAGAAAGAAAGAAAGAAAGAAAACAAACAACGACAATGTTAAAATCAGACGTTATGGCATATTAAAGATGTAACATTGTCTGTTTCTGCAATTTTACATTGTCACCCCACCACTGCTCAACTTTCAGCTGATGCATGACAGCAAGCTCTTAGAAGAACAGTTCAGTTTCAATGTGACCCTGTGTATCTAATCTCTTCTACCCTTTCTGTATTTTCAGTACCTTGCCAAACTTCTGTGCAAATGACCCCGTAAGGAGAGAGTGGAAAATGATGATGGTTTCATCCAAATCCCACAAGAAGATTCTCTATAAAAAGTAAAGGAACAAAAGATTCAGGTTTAAGCCCAAATTTAAAGAAGTTTTCATTATTATTTTTAACACATTCATGCCCAACCACTTTGTACCTCCAGGTCATTGTCTGCAGACTGGGCGCTGTCTGGTTTCTTGGCTTTGCCTTTAGCTTTGCTGGGAGGGTTCCTATGGGCGTTTTCATCCTGGTCTCGGGCTGAAGCAGGCAGCGGAGCTCCGGCAGGCAGAGACGCACTGGCTGTGAGGGTCACATCTGGAGAGGTGGCTAAGAAAGCAAACTTGGGTCAGGCTTAAAGAGGTTAAAGCATTACTCAAAGCACATTTTTGTCTACGTTTAATCTTGCTCAAATATTTTCTTAAAAAAAAAAAAAAGTCATATTTTCTTAATATAAAAAACTGATCGTTCTACAAGGACAGTGACATAGAATATACTCTTCGAATGGTTCTCAGAAAGAACTGTGCAATCTTTTGTCTCTGTGTAATTTTTTATTTCTTTTATGCAGCACATTTTGTTGAACTCCACTCATGGCCATGTCACTAGTTAGCTGAACGTGCCTGAAGAGCATTTACTTTTTACTTCTGTACAGGTGCCCTAACAGACACATGAAAAAGGTTAACATCATTCTGAATTAGAGAGGAATAAATCCAATCTCCCTCATATTAAAGGCAAACTTAAACTGGTTGTGCTAAGCTAAAGCATTTCCACTACATATCCCATTGATTTGGAGCACCCAGTACTATCAAAATAACTTGCTTTTAAAACATGAATCATGAAGATTAATAAACAGATTATAACTCAAATTTGAATATTTTTCTTTGTTTGAATCTGTTTGGCCTTTTTGTATAACTCTAATTACACCTGCATGGCATAAATTTTTTAGATCTTTTACTTCACTTTATTTTTTTATCTTAAAGCAACTTGTTTATTCATTTAATTTGTATAATTCCAATCTTTAGTTCATGTATAACAACATAAATAGTTTCAATTCTTCCACCTTTATGCTGATGGAATTATGTATCATCAATAGCTGAGTAAGAATGGGTGAGAAAGGGTAAGTCAGTTGTTTGTGTACGTGTGCGTTATGCGTGTAGAGTTCTACAGTTTTATATTTATGTTTATAGGAACCCATTAAAAAGAGACGCTCTCCAGCGTCCATCATGATGATAAATTAAATTTAAAAAAATTGTCCATAACTCAAATCAATTACAGCAGCCCTAGAAGGAACCTTCTTGGTCAAATAAGTCACTAGGTGGTCATTAGTGTTGTCCTGTTTCCCCTTTTGCTGGACAGTGCAATATATGATGGGGTAGTAAAGCTGAGGTGTACCTGTGGTGCTGGGGAGGCCTGCCGAGGTACTGTCCTCGGACTTGACGCCAGTATAATTCGGCCCCACCACACCTGCTCCATCCCCCTCACTACTGGGGGAAGCAGCCGGCAGGTAACTGGGAGGGGGGGCATAGTACTGGGGAAACTGGTTTTGTCCCAGAGAGTTATAGCTGGAAAATTCCTGAAATTGGAAAAGAAAAGAAACAAGGTTAATTGAAAAGTATACTTACTGTTGTCCTGTCACACTAACAGTCATTTCAACGTACTGAAGTCAATGGAATGCACAACATTAACGCTTATGTGCCAGTCAAATACAAAGGTTATTTTATCTGGCAAACATAATTACAGCTTATAATTAACAGGCAAGTCAAAACTGACTCGGGTTGCATAAATACTGTAAAAAATAGGTTTCTATAAAACACTGCCTTAAGCTATTTGATGTGCTGTAAAGTTATTATCATTATCCAATCTAAGCATGAGGACGGAGAACATCACAGAAATTTCAGGATGAAGATCAACTGGACGTTTATTAATCTTTTTCCTAAAGGCAGCTAAAAACTCACTTGATGTGGAACAGTGGCTGTAGCTGTCGTGACTGCGGTGGCCGAGGGCATGTTGGTGTACACACTGGATGTAGTGAAGCAGGAGCCTAAAGTGAAAACATAACACATCCCAGAGGACCCACATGGACATGAAGATACTGTTGCAGCAAAGTTCACAAGAACTATGATAAATAATAAAATGTGACATCAAATTACACATAAAACTGTGGTTTGATGGATGAATTATGAGAATGTCCTGAGAGGAACCAGTTTGTGCATTCACTCCTCACAGTGCAACTAATGGAACTGATACTGATAAAATGATTTAACCGTTGCCGATGTGGAGATGCACGATAGGCAGCAGATAAAAAAAAAAAAGAGTGGATTTCTCATTTCGAACTGAAAACAGTATTCATTAAAAAAAACACTTGTTAGTTTAAAATATATATATATATATTTGTTTGTAATTTCATAAAAAATCAATAATTATATTTCCTAAGGAAAGGAATAACAATCAAGATCAAAGATGTATTCCCATTTTAGGGCCAGTGGATGTTGCACTGTAATCTTAAAAAACAAAACAAAAAAAACAGCAGTATGTCAGACTGTAATCTGCTTTAAACAAGCCAGTGGTAAGCAGAGCAAACGGCAAGAAGGCAGGAAAACAGAAGGAGTGCAGCAGCAGGCTTGCCTTGGCTGGGGTAGGAGTAGTGTGCCTGGCCCTGCTGGGTTGCGGTATAGGCTGAGCTGAAGCTGAGAAACCCCGTCTGGCCAGCAGGGGGCACCTCGTGCAGCAGCCCCGGCTCGTTCTTAATGCCTGGCCACATGGCACCTACGGTCAGGCATGAATAGAGGCATGGCGGAGAGATGGTGCAACAGAAGACCAAACAAAAATAACAAAAAAATAAAAAAGAACAATAAGAGAGAAATGCAGAGAATGATTAGAGGGCAGAAAAGAGGTGAGCTTAAGTATAAACGAGGCAAAGTAGAGTGAGTGTATTAAATGATTTAAATGCAGAGTGAGCGTTCCTGTTACAGTGGCATGGCAGTGGAATCTGTGGAGTTGGCAGCTGAATTAAAAGAATGAAAGCAAAGGTGATGGCGTGAAGAGTAGGACCGACCGAATGGGGGCAGGCCGTACGTCTGGCCTGTTTGACTGAAGGTGCTGTACACAGCTGACTGGCCCAGAGAAGGGAACGCCACCTGGCTTCCATATGCGGTAACTGCAGGGCTGAAGAACAAAACAGGCAGATATTCTGAACATTGATTCCAACATGATAAAAACATAAGAGCCACAATATACGATTGATATAAGGCATAGAAGTCAATACACATAATTACAGAATGTGGAATCAAAAATGCAACAACCTGGATTAACATGACAGAAACGTCATGTTATTATAAAATAACGTTTCATATTGTTACAAATAGAATAAGAGTGAAAGGCAGTTATTCGACTATTAGTAGTAATCCAGTAGTAGAAATAATCCAGTGTCATCTAATACCAGTTAGACACTATGATACATTCTTATATTTCTTTTTAGACTTAATCTTAAAATGCCAGAGCACACAGACGCAGCGGCACAGTGCTCTCACTCTAGATGTACTTTTTTGCTGCATTTGTACGTGTTGTCACTTGTCTTTACTACCTTCTGTCCAGCAAGAATTACCTACAGCCAGCATGATCTCCTAAAAACAGGAGTGTTGTGTGAAAAAAGGGTCACAGCAGTTTTTATACTTGCATGACAAACCCGCAGACATAGCAAGGAGTCCGGGCGCACCGTAAATTACTATCCCCGTGGGAAGGAGAAGACGGCGACGAAGTGAGAGAAAACAAAAGCGAGGCTGCCGGAAACAACCACATAACCCACCGCTTCCGAGGATTTTTCTTACTAACGCAAGATCATTCGCCAAAAAAATTGGATGAACTACAACTTCAGATAGCAACAAATAACATCACCAGAGACAGTTGCTTTCTGCTCATTACTGAAACCTGTCTACATTTATCTATCCCTGACTCGGCTACTGAGCTAATGGACCGTACAGTACAGAATCATGACAGAAACGCCTCTTGTAAAAAAAAAAGGTGGGGGTCTTTGTGTGCACATTCATAACAACTGGTGCACAAACCGGATCCCACTGGATGCTAATGCTAACTCGGTGCTAGCACTCTTGTAAAATTCTATCAGCACATAGTGTGCTACCAGAAGAGCTAAAACGTTGGACAAGGTTTATACAAATATCAAGATGGGTTACAGAGCTACACCACTACCACACCTGAGCCAGTCCTTGCTTTTAATCACAGCTTACTCCCTCCTCAAGAAAGGAGCTCCTATCACAACTAGAACTGTTAAAACCTGCCCTAAGTGAGCCTTACACGGCAGCTGCAGGACTGTTTAAGCAGTATATGTTTGGATGTTTTTGAGGATCAGGTCTTGGATTTGTTCACAGATAGTGTCTCATGCTACATAAAGTACTGCAGAGACATGGTCACAGTGGACAAACACATTTGAGTACAAATCAGCCCAAACTACTGCTTCACCGCTAGGCAAAGGCTGACTACAAAAAGAATGATCAACGACCATTAAGAAAGTAATAACAACAACAGGCAAATCTGGCAGGCAGTACAGCACCTCACAAACTTTAAGAACTGAGCTACGCTGGCAGAGGAGTTGAATGTTGAGGAAAAGCCGCAGGAAACCATCATACTGCAACCAGTGGTCAGCAGTAGCAGCGCTTTAACCTTCACAGTGAATGAGGATGTGGTGAGGTGCAAGCTGAAGTCCATCGTTCTGAAAAATGCAGTGGGCCCTGATGGTGTCACCAGGCGTGTGCTGAAAGACTGTGCTGATCAACTTGGGACTCTCTCTCAGTGTCAACCATTCCAGCCTGTTTAAAATCCTTAACCATACTCTAGCTACCAAAGAAATCTCAGATGATCTGCCTTAATGACTTCCAGGCCCCAGTGGTGATGAAATGCTTTGAGAAACTGGTTAGAAATCACATCCTGTCATTCCTTCCATCTTCCTTCGACCCACATAAGTTTGCATACAGGGCTGGCAGGTCTAGGGAGGACACAGTAGTTACTGCCCTTCATACAACCCTAAACCACCTGGAGCAGCAGGGAACCTACTCCCAGCTCCTTTTTGTGGATTATAGCTCTGCCTTTAACACCATCATCCCCCAAAGACTGATATTCTGATTCTGAAGTTGGAAGTGGCAAAACTGACCTTACAGAGCCACATAACATCTGGGCTAATGCTGATACCCAGTGATACTGTTATGTCATCTAAAAAAAATGGTCCTTGCACACAGTCTATTGTAATCTAGTAATTTCAAACACACTGAGATATTCAGGTCTGGACTATGAGATGGCCGGTCAATTTGTCTGTAAACAGCAGCTTCTTTGTTTGATTAGAATTTTTTTTGTCTGTTCCTATTCTTTTCTCAGTAGGGGCGTCTTGACCGCTACACAACATTTAAGACTCATGGCATCGTCTTCGCATCTACCTGTGAATTGTTCCAGATCCTAAGCAGGTTTTTTGGAACTCCTATTCTTTCCCTTATTTTCCATTTCCTAATCTCCTCAGAAATGTCTCCTGAAAAAAGGAAATAATCTAACTTGATGGCCATTTTGACTAGAAATAAGTCTGCTTACCATGCAAACAAAAACATATTGTCACTGTCCATCTCTGGTTCCTATACCACAACACTTTTCTTTCACTTTTCAATTCTTACTTGCTTCCTTGGTAGATCTGTGAGGTATATTCAGGTGGTGTGGCTGTGAGCTCTTTGCATGTTTCAACTAGAAAATAGAAGGGGAAAAAAACATTGTTAAACGCTTTCTGATTATATCCAAATTTGTATGATTTGAACAACAACAACAACAACAACAACAACAACAACAACAATACCTTTATCACTATAGGAGCCATCTGTGTCACAGGTCTTGTTTCTTGATACTTCTTGGTTTGACTGATCCTGACTTCCAGGAACTGACAAAAATTGAAAGACATTTAAAATGCATGTGTATGACTAATATCGGCTTAGAATCATCCTGCTATGTCTCTATCATGGAGGACAAACCAGAACTTCACTCACTTGTACTTAGGTGAGTGGCCGATGTTGGAGGGTATGCAGTGACATCTGATCCTAAAACAGCTGAATCACTCCTGTCAGAGGAGTTACTGTTGTCATAAGCAACCTCACCCCTGCAAAACGACCACTATTATATATTAAACATGTCATAATGTCATTAGTTAAAGGTCATTAGTTAAAATACAGTTCAAGTGATAAAATAACAGGCCAACAAAGCTGTGCATATATTATATGTATCTGAGAAAACATAGCATTTAAAGCAATTTATCAGGCACACTCATTTAATTGGATGCGGTTGGTAATCTTAAAGAATTTACAGTCTTACACTTCTAAAAGCGTCTGAGACACTACATACCGATATACCACGTATACTCTTGATGTACCACAGAATGATATTTCTCCATATCTCCACCTCTAATATATATTTAGTCGCATAACAACTTGATCTCTGATTTCTGCACAGTTTAAAAGTTTTAGTTCTCCATTCAGTTTAGTGAATACTCGTGATGGACAGACCAGTCCAAAATTGATCAAAATAAAGCCTGTTCTATCAGCCTCCACTCCAGGTTAAGAAAGCTCCATTTTGGAGGGTTTTAAGGTGGACTGTACAATTTTATAAGTGCTATTTTTAGTTTGATGTCCTCACTTTTATTATACAGTAAAACATATGGAGAACCTGCTATGAGGAGCCGTGTCTGAACTTCTGACTGCCTGTGTATCAATTACTTTTTTTATTTATTTATTTATTTTTTTTTTATAATTTTCATTTTGTGCTTTTATGGCAAAAACATACAGATAAAATTTGTCAGTCTAAGCTTTTTGCAGGGTACTACATGTGACCAAGTGTCTCTGCCAAAAAGGAATGCGGACTATTAAAACTGATTAAGGCTGCAGGAGACAATTCCCAGCACAGTGTAATAGAGATTAAATGAATTGCCATCTCGGTTTTCAATTACCTTGTAGAGAATAATCAGTTGAACTACTTCCATCTCAGTGTTTCAAAACAGGCGGCTTGCTTTGGTTAGAGTCTGTCTACTGACTGTACATTATATGATCCCCAACCCCCCAAAAATATTAAAACAAATAGAAATAAAATCTGAACAGAAAAACAAATCTGAATAAAGAGGGGAAATAAGAAAAACATGAACGCACCTCGGAACCTCCTCCTGAATGACTTTAGGGTCATGCCGGGCTTTCTTTGCCTAATAAATGAACATAAAAGATAAAACGAAACTGAAATAATCTTCCATATAATTTTCTTTTGCTGTAACAGCTTTTCCAGTTACAATTGAACACCACACAAATGTCTACAAAAAAAGAGTCTGTTGTAAATACAGGACATACATAAATACATGTACATTGCTGATTAACAAGAACAACAGCATTATCATTGCAGTCAGCAGTGATTTACAGTGGCACCTAAAGTCTAAACAAGGCACCATAAGGCACACTATATGTCCAAAAGTCTTCAGACACTTTTATAAAGTGTTGACACAGGTGCTCAGCTGAGCACACACAGCTTGTGCAATCTCAATAGAAAAGAACTGACCCATAGAAAGGGAAACTCTGGAGCAGCTGTACGTGAGCCTAAGGTCAGCATGCCTAATGTCAATGTCAAAATGTGGTCTACAGGGGTATAAAGCTTTTAAAGCAGCCAGTGTTAGGCTGAGAAGTGGTGAAGCTGCATTTTGTGGAGTAATGAAGCTCTATCCAAAAGCTTTTGGGGTGATTTAGAGTGCCATTTCAGATCTAGAACTAATCATCTCGCTAAACTTCATTATAAATGTTATACAAATTTTGAAGTCATTGGAGAATCACTACAGCTCTGCTCATCATTTTGGTTCTCCATTTGTAACAGCTTCCTACAAATTACAGGACCTACAGGTCCAAGCACAGTATCTTGAGGCATGGAAGTTCATTTCTTTGTCATGTGTGGAAGCAGACAGTTAACTGACTAAGCATATGGGAGCAGGACAACACATAAATGTAAAAATAAAATGGTAATATTTACAATGCATGATAAATCTATAGGGAAATCTGCTAAACAATCAATAAGGAAATAATAAATCCATTCTAAATATACCAGACAGAGAGAAATGTTGTTAGAGTTTTTACTCATCACTGTCACTGTTAAGTCCATCACCCAAAAATATCTAGCCACAAGGTGACTGATCATAAATCAAAGACTAAAGCAGAGGTTAGGTATTCAAGCAATCCCAGTCTTGGTGTCTCCATGCACTACAAATTTCCCCCCTTCTCTACAGATCTGTCTTGGAGCACAAAGAACTGTTATATCTTAAATCTGGTGCGCCAGATGAGACAAAGCACAGAATATCGCAGACTTTAGGGAGGCTACACTGAATTGGCAATTGATTGTAAAAAGAAACAAGACAATCTAGACCAGGAGAGGGCAATTATGATCCCAAGGAGAAATTGAAACGGTTTTAGAGGACCAGACTAACATTCTTAACTCAGTTCTGCCAAATACATATATACTGAATACAGAACACATAACATCCCTTTATAAAACACAGTACATGAAACATTACAATGATACAATGAAAATGTGGAGAACAAAACAATACCATTATTTAATGAACTTTTAGTTTTAGTGATTGTTCAGTTTAGAAAACTGTAAAATTTTGCAATGTTTAAAAAAAGCTAGCACCGACATAAAATAGCAGGTTTTTAAAAGATGAGGACCACTTTAACTTAAGAGCAGTAAATGCAACACTACAATGGTGCAATAAAAATGTGGAGCACAGAATTATAGCCATATTTAACCAACATTTATAAAAACAGGTTTGAAAATGTGCATCTTTTGCAGCATTTAAACTAGTGTCAGAACTTTACGCAAAACAAATCAAGTTTTTAAAGACCAGCGTCACTTTAACTTTATACAAAAAAGAAGCAGGTTTGGGTTAAGGGTATTGGGGTTAGGTTTAAGGTTTGGGTTAGGAATATTAGGGTTAGGTTTAAATGGACCGAACTTTATTAGGTGTTATAGGCGTTGTAGTTACACATTTACTTTTGATTTCTAATTTACCAACGATCTCACAGCTGGTCAGAGATAGTCAGAGGGCTGGATGTGGCCCACACGTCGTATAATGCCTGAGTCTGATCTAGAGCCTTGTGTTGGCTACACACACGCCCTTTTCCTTTCAATTTACGCTTTTGTCTTTAATGCTCAGGGTACTACACTCTCTACAAACAGGGCCTCTAGTGGCACATACAGTAACAAAAAAGGGGGGTGACCAGCATGCATCTCAGTAAATGTGACAGTGCCATTTGACATATACTTACCGGAAGTTCTGACACATCCTGTGGCTCCTCCATGAAGGCGGTGAAGTGCTCACTCTCTTGCCCTGAAGTATCTGCTCACTCACTCTCTACTGATGCTTCTGCTTTCTTGCAGGCCCTGGAACAAAAGCACAAAGACATGCTCAGGCAGTGTGGATGCTTCTTTCTTTATATAGCCTCCCTCTCTTCTCATACTGCATGACTCTTGACTTATCAAATGTTTGATCATGAAGCTGAATATGTGGGAGCTCTCTGCAGCGAAAGGAGGAAATGCATATCTGCTGGCTGCTAATCCTCTGCACTCTTTGGACAGGTGACGCACGTGCTGGTCAACCATCAGAAAGGCACTCACCTGATGCTTCTTTACTTTTTTTTTTTTTTCTTCTATCTTTCAGGGATTACAAACTCGCGTCTGCTTACACGAGCACTAACCTACTTTCAGGGGAAAACTAGCCGCCGTGTATTTTTCATGGACGTCGTCAGCGGCATTAAGTGTTTATCCACAAGCTGTCATATCAAAAGGTGGTCGTGATAAGATCTAATCTTGATTTCAATTTCACAGGAGGCCCACCCAACATTTATATAATTGGTGTGTAAGTGAAGGAGGGAAAATGGGTCAGGAGGTCATTTAATCCCGTTTACAGATGAGAGAGGGAATGAGTTTATGCAACCCTAGGATTGTTGAGTATGAAATCTGAACAGCAGCCATTTAGTCACAGGGATCTTAGTTTCATGCACCAGACACCAACACTGAACATACACTAAATGACCACCTTATTACCTCCACGCACTGTACACTTCATCGGCTCCACTGACCATATATCAGCACTCTGTAGTTCTACAGTTACAGACTGCAGTCCATCTGTTTCTCTGTACTTTATTACCCTGTTCTTTAGTGGTCAGGACCCCCCACAGAACCACCACAGAACAGGCATTATGTGGGTGGAGGATTATTCTGAGCACTGTAGTGACACTGACATGGTGGTGATGTGTTAGGGTGGTGTGAGTGGATCAGACACAGCAGTGCTGCTATAGTGTCCACTCACTGTCCACTCTATTAGACACTCCTACTTTGCCGGTCCACCTTGTAGATGTACAGTCAGAGACGATAGCTCATCTGCTGCTGCACAGTCATCCTGTTGTCCATCAGCTTCTGATCACAGGGCGCTATTATCTGGAGGACTATTATCATCGCCTCGTTTGGGAATTGCAATGCCTCAGACAGAAAGACCCTACAGCGAATACTAAAGACAGCTGAGAAGATCATAGGGGTCTCTCTCCCCTCTGTCACAGACATTTACATCACACGCTGCACCTGTAATGCCATCAGCATTGCAAATGACCCCACTCATCCCTCACATGAACTTTTTTCACTGTTGCCGTCTGGCAGAATGTACAGGAGCATCTGTGCTGTCACTGCACGGTTCTGCAACAGCTTTGTCCCACAAGCAGTCAGACTTTTAAACACCAGAGACTGAACTAAACCCCCTCACCCCATAGCATTTGAAATCTGTGTGCACCCTATTTATCTTATTTATATATTCCACACTTTACTACCTCAGTGCTGTGTTTCATGAGCGATGTATGCTGTCTGCATATAACGTCACAGCATGCTAAATTTCCATGCACCTTATTACCAATACCTACTTGTTAAATATCATGCACCTTACACTCACTACCTCTACTCAGAATTGAGTCATATTTATTTTATTTATTTAAGACTCGCATGTTGCACTTTCTGCAGTCTGTCCTGTACTGTATTGTTTTTTGTTCTCGTTTTGTTCTATGTGGCCCCCTTGTTCCAGAAAAAAAACGTAATTTCATTTCGCTGTGTACTTGTACAGAGCTGAAATGGCAATAAAAGCCACTGAACTTGACCAGTGCACCACTTATCACCACGTCAGTGTCATGCAGTGCTGAGAATGATCCACCACCCACATAATACCTGCTCTGTGGTGGTCCTGACCATTGAAGAAAACAGGATAACAAAGTATACAAAGAAACAGAGGAGCTGATGAACTAAACAATGTGTGTGGACACGAAGCAGTGTTTCTAATATAGTGGCCAGTGACTGCAACAACACGTTCCACAGCTGTCTTCTACCCTAATGGACAGACAAAAATGAAGTATGAAGACAAAGCTGTGGCTCCTTACTCGCCAGCTATCCCGTTCCACCTTAAATGGTGAAGCAGTTCGCTGCAGCATTTAAGGTGGAACGAGAAAAAGGGAGCAAGAAGCTGGCGAATAAGATCTTTATCTTCGTCCTAAATAGCCTGCTCTGTTACTACAAACAGCTAAAATAACATTTAAAGTTGTGAAATGCTGTTCTAATTCAGCTACCGCGCACTACAATCCAACAATACAACTTTTTTAAGCTCAGCATGCTAGCGGCTAGCTAACTCCCATTCACACAGCATTAGCTTCAGCTAGTTAGCCTAGCCGCGTTAGCGCAGCGGGTGTTACTGAGCCAAACCGAACGCATTAAACTGATTTTTCAAATGCGGAATTTAAGCTAAAGTGCGGGTAAAACCGCGCGTTGAGCTTCTAAAAGAAAGAAACGCTTACCATGACACTGAGGCGTTCGTGTTATGCTAATGCTAACCGGCTAACGCCCTCGCGCGAGCTCCTCTGTGTTGTCAGGGACAACTGCGCAGCAGGAAGCTCAGACTGCGCATGCGCGGTTTTATTTTTTATAAGATATTTGTGTATAGATTTAAATATATTTATTTATTTATTCACACACACACACACACACACACACACACACACACACACACACACACATATATATATATATATATATATATATATATATATATATATAGGGGAATTATTATTATTATTATGATCATTATTATTATTATTATTATTATTATTATTATTATTATTATTAGCAGCAGCAGCAGCAGTTTATGAAATTATATATAAGATATAAGAACAATAATGCTAAGATTATGGCACGTATGTACAATGATAGAGCTTAAGGGGCATAATGACCACAGATTTATCTATGTGCTCTAACTATTAGCACTTATATTATTCAATATCATTTTAATAAAAAACAGTATTTGCATTTGTGACATTGTTCTTTATTTCTGACAACCTTTCTAAACCTCTTTAACTCTATCAAATCTATCAGTTCATTATTTTATTCATTTATCATTGAAGATTATAAAGCTTATCTGCTTGTTCTGTTAAACACAAATCGGATTCCCACATGCAGACTGTAGAGCAGCCCAGTTTTCAGTGTCTTGTTAATGAAAGCATCCAGAGTGTAATTACAAATCCCTTAAGTACGTTTAATTTAACCCTTTTGTTGAATCTGATCTGTGCAGACAAGTCAGAAGTTAGCTTCATTGGGTTTACATTGGATACATCTTCATTACGTTTAAGTCGCATTCGCTTTGTAGCTCCTTTCAAAACTGAAGAAGCAAATGTCAGACAGCAAACCGTATTGGCAGAATGACTATATGTGGGATGATAAAGCAAACGGTGTATACTGAATTATTCAGTGGACTGTTCCTTTAACCTAGCTCTTACGATAGACCCACTGCTTAGTGTAGTTATTATCCCCTCCCTGCATGAAAACGAGGAAGTATCATTAATTTAAAACCTTCCTGTTATTGAGCCCAGGTTGCTGGTCTTAGTCATTGTTTTGTATGGCATCGACCTACAGGTTGATCTTGGCTGTGTTGCTACTGAAACAGTTTCATAATGATCATTTATGCTTCTGCAAGGTGCTCAAAGAGCTAGAAGATTTGGATGGGCCATCCAATCCCAGTACCACCTCCACCCGCTCCCCCCCTTAAAAAAGAAGCAATAAACAAATCAGGAACATATCTGTAACCACCCAGACACGGGTGTCTGTTAAAGTATTTATTTAACATTTAATAAAGATCACAATTAAATATTTCATAATTCTAAGGGATCAAAAACCACAGTATAGTACATCATGGCATGTAAATAAATATACATGAGAAAAAGTATAAAATAAAGCCATAACTTCCAAATATGGAAGAAAATAAACTCTGTACCGTGTTGCATTTTTAGAGGAGGTGAGGAGTATTATTGGTCCAATGGTGAAAACCACACAAGTAAAATGCACGCTCGTGGTATGACGTGCATGACAATGGTGCCCCTAGAAAAAGGCCTTGTCTAGGTCATTTATACTTCATACTACCTTCCCTACTGCAACATCCCCTGATCTGAGAAGCAGTCACTGCCTACAGGTCAAGTTTATTGTTCAGTGTATTCATTGCATGGCAGTTTCTGTCCGAAATGAAAAACCAGACAGGCTTGTTTGGGAACAGAGGGGACAAAACACACAGACACACATACAGGAAGATCACAATGTGCATCAGTTACCTGGACAGGCACGCCCTGTGAAGGAGAGGCCAGTCAAAGTTCTTTCTGTGCTAGCAGAGCTGAATATGACCCATACAGTGGTCAGTCGAGTCAGAAAGGGCAGGTGACAACTGTTGTAAAATGATAGCAATATGTAAATATGAATCCTCACTGGTATAAAATATACAGACCGTCCTCTGGTTTTTAATGATAAAGTGATTTTATATATCTCTATCAACAAGCAAAACAATGACCTATTACACGGTATATTAACACGGTATAAAAGTGCTGGCTTTGGAGAAAGACAGGAGAAGAAAGTACGTGTAAGACACAAAAGCTCCAAGGGTCTCTAATCATCTACCCATTCTACTGTGAGGAGAAGGCTTCTGCTAATCACAGCTTCTGATAATGGAAGAAATCTGATATCATTAGGGCAAGCAAGATGCAATAAAGCCTTATCTTATTTAGCCTCCATGTTTTTGGGCAAACAATTTGGGGTTGTAGGCATTAGCGCGTGCACAGGCTGGGATGTGCCATGTGCCGCGATGCTAAAACATGAATGAGTAGCAAAAGTGAGGCCTGTGGTTACTACAGAAGAACAGCTAGCATTAGCCTATAAGATGTCACTCTAGTTGAGTCGTACTTCTCTTGATCCTTTTAATCCCCAGTGTGCAAGGATGCAAAACAGTACCATGCGTTTGACTTCACATCTTGAGTACTTGTCATAAGCGTCCCCAACAGTTTGATCTTTTGCAAACCCCCCCTCTGCCCACCCCCCCAAAAGAAAAGTCAGAAAGGCATCTCGCCCAGTAGCTGGTGCCATCATCACAGGGCCACGCAGCCCAAAGTGGCCCAAAGCCTTGTCATTATTGTTTCATGTTCTTTTCAACTGTTCAGGCACTTTCCATCCATTGTGCTCAGTCCTGTTCAACAGTGGTCAGAGGATGTACAAGTCCCTGACGCAAACTTGGCACACACAGCATCTGCTCTAGAAGCGGTCCGAGATATGACATCCATAAAGGAGGATTAAAGACACCCACAAAGAGTCAACCTCCATCATCCATACAGTACACGTGATCAGAATTGCAGGAAGGTCAAACAATCCGAATGACAGGAAATGCTAACAGCGTTTTCCTCCTCCGTGGTCCCTCAGGTGCACTGATGAAGCCTCCCTTAGTCTTTCTAGTAGTCCGGAATGGGGTGGGGTGGGGGGCGCATGAAGTGTGCGTCAGGAGGAGCATGCTGGATGTTGGATGGTGCTACTGGAAGGCAATGTCAGCTGGAGGTCCGTAGGAAAAGCCCGGGAAAGCTCCGGCCGCCTCTCGGACGCTGCTGGTCACATGCAGGTTGTCGGTGTTGAACAGGGAGGTGGACACAGGCAGGTGTGTGAACTCAGGGTCAAAGTGCCGGAGGTCAGTGGGACCGGTCTGTGAATGGAATACAAGACGTATATTTAGCATGTACTATATAGTCATGTATAGTCTTGAATTGTGCTGAGCTCACTGATGTACACCTCATTATGCATGCACGCACAAGCAGATGAAAGCATCTCTCTTACCACTGAGGGGACAAACGGAGGGGTGATTTTTCTGGCCATCAGGTCGTCCCAGTTGATGGGAGAGAAGAAGCTGTGGTACTTGAGTTCCAGCTGTGGACACAAATAGGACAGTCAGGTCGCTCTGCACTACACATATAAGTATAGGCTGTCAGGATGAGGTGTGGACTGGATGCTTACAAAATCGTCCTTGGCCCCCAGCCTCTTGGTCCGGTCCTTCTGCAGCAGACCCTCAAGCAGCTCGCGTCCAGCATTGGACACGTTGGGTTTCAGCACCAGAGACTTGTGGAGGATGTTGTTGTACATCTCCGCTGTGTTGCGACTGTAGAAAGGAGGCTAAAGAAAGAGAGAGAGAGACGGTCCTGTTCAGACTTGAAGACTTGAAGGTGGTAATAAGGTGGCATTGTGTACTACTGATCTACTATACTCACCAATCCATATAGCATCTCATACAGGACTGACCCAAGGCACCACCAGTCCACTGTGCGGTCATAGGCTTGTTTCTGTAGGACCTCAGGTGCCAAATACTGTGGAGACATTGTGATTTTAATGTACAACTCAAAATAGAATTGCTATTCAAATGTAAATATGATTAAATATTAATTCATATATTCCACTGATAATGGATTCTATGTGTAATTCTAATATTCTTAATTTTATATGCTTATATTTGGAGCAAGTATAAATGAGCTAGACTAGTTTACCTCCGGAGTTCCACAGAATGTAGTCGTCGTCCCGTTGGGCTCCAGTCCCTCCTTGCACAAGCCAAAATCGGTCAGCACAATATGGCCCTGAGAGTCCAGCAGGATGTTCTCCGGCTTGAGGTCTCTGTGAATAACAGTAAACATGTGGTCAGATGCCAAAGCTGCCACACAGACAGCTAATTCGACCGCACTGAAAACTGGGCCAGGCCAGTCTGTCTGCCAGCTTGCTACCAATGTCATCCACTAGGGGGCGGCCTGGGAACGTACCTGTAAACGATGTGGAGCGAGTGGAGATAGCCGAGAGCGCTGGCGATCTCAGCGGCGTAGAACCTGGCTCTGGGCTCCAGGAAAATTCTCTCACGCTGGAGATGGTAGAACAGCTACAACAGAGAGGAGCAGCCTGTTGTTATTGTGAGCTCTTCACACGTGTTCTGAGTTCTGAGGGTCCGATATGCCTTCATTGTTGTTGGTTTACTAATGGTTTCCCACTCACCTCGCCTCCGTTGACATAGTCCAGCACAAAGTAGAGCTTGTCGGTGGTCTGGAAGGAGTAATGCAGGCCCACCAGGAATGGGTGTTTGATGTTCTTCATCAGAACGCTACGTTCAGCCATGATATGCTTTTGCTGGAAGATGAAAAGATGGAAGGCTGTTAATGTGGCTTACATGGACTAGCTCAATTATAGCTGCTGTGTTTTTGACTCAGGTAACAAGGAGATCCTTTGGAGTGTCTGGTGTTAGAAAAGCAGCAGGCCTCACCTCCTTCTTCTTCAGAATGATTTTCTTCTGTAGCACCTTCACAGCGTAGTACTGCTCAGTCTCCTTGTGTCTGGCCAGCAGAACCTGACAGGAGAGAAGTCTCAGTGATGAGTCTGAGTTTATTATCATTATAATAATAATAATAATTATTATTATTATTAATATGATAAAGGTATAAACCCAACTCACCTTTCCAAAACTCCCTTTGCCAATGATCTTCAGGTAGTCAAAGTCAGATGGTTTGATCCTGTTGGACACAAGAACACAAAGCCTGTAAGCTGACTGAATGCAATTACTGAATGAATGAATGAATGGGAGTGAAAGGAGATTTGCAGAGTGGCTACTTACTGAATCTCCTCGGCTAGTGAGCTCCTGGGGGAGTCCAAGCAAAACTGGTTCAAGAGAACACAGAAGAGGTGTTATTTTAAGCCCTTCCAGACATATGAGCTACATATAACCTGCACTAATACAGCATCACTGTCCAAACGGAACCAAAACCTTGTATCTCCGTAAAAAAATGGAAGCTTTATTCTAGGAAGCCATTCGGGATATGAATATCGAGATACATGATTGGGTTTTACTGGGACATATGACACTGCATGAAGGTAAACATCATGCTCACCGGGTCTCTCCCCAGTTCCTCATTCTGGTTCTCGTCGATCTTCAGGAAGGATCCTACCTGAGAACTAAAGAGCAGATCATGATTATTAGACGCTGTGGCTTTGGCCACCAGTAGATGGCAGCATTAACAATGTTTGTAATGAATTGTGGTTCTTAGTCCAGAAGGCCACAAATGTACTGTGATAGGTAATTAAGTTGGGCTTGTTTACACTCGGCTAGCCCACATTGGCCAGCCTCTCTAGGACTGCTTGGAAGGTGACAGCCTTCAGCAAAGTGCAGGGGTTAACTCTTAACTCAAGAGTGTGTCGGCACACACTTAACACTCTGGGATATTCTCCCATAGGTGGCAGATGAGGCAGTAGGGGAATTTTCCACTGGGGCAACCTACATGGCCCACACCAAACGAGACCAAGTGAGCCGGTCGCTATTCAGGCTTAATACAATTAGACGGTTATCCTAGTCTAGGGGACATGGAGGATTTGCTGAAAGATGCTTACTGCGCGGTGGCGGCGCAAGAGGAGGCTGGGCCGCTTGGCTGGGAAGCAGGCACTATTCTGGTGCTGGCTTTGTGGCGTAAGACAAGAGATTAGACTATTAACGGAACGTACAGCCGCACTCTGGTACAGTTGCTTGGTTCTAACAGGATTACTGCGCTACTGAACACTGACCTGGGTTCCTCTGTATAGATAGACAGACTCATTAGGTCGTTCTAAGTAGCCCAGCTGAATGAACTACATGAATGGAAGATTTTCCAGTGCGCCGGCCGAAAGATGTGGGCTAAGGCCTCATGTCATGTACAGCGCAATATTGGCACCCGGTTTGCATGTGTGCACACAGACATTTGCATCTCATCCGAGCAGGAAATCAGCTACTTACTGTTGGCAGATATGAGGGCTGGAGACCAGCTTCTGAATGAAGTCGTTTAAGCCCATCTTCCTCTCTTTGATGAAAGCTGCAGTTGGAAGAGATGGATCTACGTCAGTTGGGAAGCCAACAGAGGAGCCACACATACACCCCTCCCCATCCCAGCACAAGCAAATGTTGAAATGTACGCTGAAAGGAGGATTTGTACAATCCGTTTATGATAATCCCAATTATACAGGTTCTACAAAAATGTTACAGACTGTGAGAACCCTCCTGTTATACCGCGCTTTATGTCTGGATTATGCAACACTGAGGAAATTCCTTCCTGCAGTGGGATACTCGCAGCGACCACAGAGCTTCAACCACTGTACTACACTGTACAACACCCCTCATCACTATATATATAAAAATATATGTGTATATATGTAAATATACATAAACACAAAAACATGTATATATAAACACAAAACAGTAGCATTAACTTGACCCTCAGTGGATCAATAATCAGTCCAGTGTACATCAATGGGACCCGATGCCTCAGTCTGAATGAGAGCAAGCTTCTCACTCACCACAACATCACAATATTCCATATTACTGCTATTATATAAACACCACTGCCACCCACTTCCTGCTATTATACACATATTAACAACCTCTACAACCACAGACATATAAATAAACACCTTTTTAATCCCAGTTTCAATCATTACTGCTACTTTTAGTATCATCCTCTCTTATAGGTACCCTCTCTGATTTTCCCACTACTATATTATGCACCTATGATTATCATTATTATTATAAAAATAACTGTTATTATGATCACTATTATGTGAATTATAACTAATTCCCCTCGTGGTTTCTCTCCTGTACATACCGGTGAGGACGGACACGATGCCCCTCATCCTGCAGTAGGTTAAATCGCAGCGAGCCTCGGTCACAGCCATACTGATAAACACACAGACTTCTAAAATCCAGTAGCGGCAGCTGATCTGAGCTGATCTGAACGGAGCTGCTCTTACAGACGCACCGTGCTCCCTCACCGCCTCCTTCCTCTGTATCCTGCCCGCTGCTGCGCTCCGCGACTCTTTTATACCAAGCACGTGGTTTGTGGGCTCGCGCGGTGTTTTTTTTCGACTCTGGAGGCAAGGCTGTAACGTCACGGGCGTATCCGAGGCAACGGTAGGCTCCCGTGACGTCACGGGTGTCCCGCAGTTTCCCGCTCTGCCTGTAGGGGGCGCAGGGAGGCGGAGAGCAGAGGGGAGTAGAGCAGCAGCTTCTTTTACCACTGTATATCAGTGCATATGAATCTTACTCTCATTAATCTCTCTGGGAATCATAACTACTGCTGTTATATATCACATCACTCACCCTCTCTTATTGTCTCCATATTATTTATTATTTATTTATTTATAGTGCAGACATAGGGTGCTTCAGGACTCCCACAGGAGCTGCTCCAACAAGAGCACTAGTACTAAAATGGGGGTGTGGACCAGAACACACAGTAACAGAGACCACCAGCACTACCCTTTGGTCATCAGTATCTTGAGCACTGCATGAAGATGTTAAGGCTAATCAGTATCTACATACATACATACATACATACATACACACACATACACACACACATACATACATACATACATACATACATACATACATACACACACACACACACACACACACACACACACACACACACATACATACATACACACACACATACACACATACATACACACTACACACACATATTACATAACACACGACACATACATGACATACACACATACCTAGATAATACATACATACATACATTACTACACCATAATACATCATACATACATCACACACATACACAACACACATACATACAATACATCATACATACATACACACACACACATACATACATACAATACATACTGACACACATACATACACATACATACATACATACCACACATACACCGCACCACATACTATCACACATACATACATACATACATACATACATACACTACATACATACATCATACATACATACACACACACATACATACACACATACTACATACCACACATACATACATAATACATACATACATACACACATACATACACACATACATAACATACATACATACATACATACACACACACATACACCACATACACACTATACATACATACATACAGACACACACATACATACATACATACACCAACATACATACATACATACACACAAATACATACACACACACATACATACATCACATACATACATACACACATACATACACACATCGACATACATACACATACATACATACACACGTACATACACACACACACATACATACATATCCAATACATACATACACACATACATACATACACACATACGCATACCACACCCCCACACATACATACAATACATACATACATACCACACATACATACATACACACAACAGTACATACATACATACATACATACACACATACATACTACATACCACACATACATACATACACACACATACATACATACACACACACACACATACACTACATACATACATCACCATACATACATACATACACACATACATACATACATACATACACACATACATACATGATACATACATACACACATACATACATACATACATACACACATACATACATACATAACATACACACATACACACATACTACACACACACACACACACACACACATACATTACATACATACAACACACATACAATACATACATACATACACACATACATACATACATACGCCACATACATACATACATAGCATACACACATACAACATACACACATACACACATACACCATACATTACACATACATACACATACACATACATACACATCAATGCCATACATACATACATACACACATACACATAACATACATACTATACACACATACATACAATTACATACAGAACATACATACATAGACATACATACATACACACATACATACATACATAAACATACATACACACATACACACATATATACACACATACATACATAACTACACACATACACGCCACACACATACATACATACACACACACACACACACATACATACATACATACATACAATACACTACACATAATACACACATACATACATACAACTAACATAACAGGACATACACACATACATAGCCACACATACATACATACATACATACACCATACATTACATTACATTACACACATACCACACATACATACATACATACATACATGACTATACACACACACACACACCACACTACAAAACAATACACACAACATACACACATAAACATATTCATACATACATACATACATACATATACAACACACAACACACATACACACACTACACAGCATACATACATACTACATACATACATACATAACATACATACATATATACATTAACATACCCACATACAATATCAGATAATTACATACAATACATACGTCCATACATACACACACATACAATACATACTACACACAAAATACATACACACACATACAATACATACTACACACAAATATATCATACATACATACATACCATACATCGCTACATACATTACGATGAATATCATACATACACATACACAACATACACCACACCACACGGAATACAACAAAATACCACATACATTACATACGCTACATACAAAACATACTACAATACACAACACCACATCACATACATACATTACCAATACACACTACCATACAACATACACACATTACAGCCTACATATTACATACATACACATACATACATACGTATACATACATACGATAACTATATACAATACATACACAACTACATACAATTAGGCTACATAGCAGGGTACAGACATACATGACAACATGCCACATGGTACACAATTACGTCTACATAGTCAATACATACAGACATACATTTTAAGTATATCACTACATACATACACGGTTTACACAACGAACATACAGTGACATACATACACAAATATCTAACTAGACCACGTACAGCACATATTGCACAGCTACATACCAGTACATACATGACATACCTTCCACCAAGTAAGGACTATTGAGAACTTTTTCACCGGTACATCATATCATACCCGACCTACTAAAGCTTAACTTACAGATCAATACATAAACCTGCCGTAAGCTTCTCTACTATATTCATAACATTAACACCTTCAGTGCCAAAGGTACTGTGAGGGATCCATTACTGACCATTGGGCTACATGTAAACATGTTTAGGAAAAGCACTAGAAATACGAGCCTTCTCTGGTCACCCCCTGGCCATGACAGCTACAGATGTGCATTTTGCGTCCACTGACCCTATAAGTTATATATATCACAGTACTGTATTAGACATACAATGCTCTCACCGTGCATATGGAGGTGGTGCATGCTGGTGGTCTACGATACCTTCTAAATACATTAAGTGTCTTTAATATCACAGATGCTGCAGCGAGTGGGTGAGGATTTCATACAATAGGAAAACTTGCAGTCAACATGCTGTAGGAACGCATAAAGCTATAACATAAAGCTGCTTACCTTAGTGATGCTGGCCGAGCGCTTAATGAGCTACAATGATGAGATGTCGCCACAGACACTCCTGAACAGGTTGCATCAAGGAAAAGTGTCTTTAGATAACTGGCGTCCATGAACCCAAATGTCTGCCTGAGCACTACAATGACACTACGATTACTTCTCTACCATCACACTAAACGCAATACAATACACTGGAGTTCTTTACCTACATAGCGATTAACTGCATACACAGTACATTCTATAACATACATACACTTACTGAGGTGCTGTACACCAATCACACTGAGCTATACAGGTAGTACACTAAGCACAGATGTGCTTACGGGTTACTAAGTAAGGGTGGTCCGCAACACTGTGTTACTTACGCGATACACATATGCACTGAACTTAATGTTACAGCATACAAACTGCACAACACACACTTACATGTACACTCTACACATTACACTTACGCTGAGTTACTGTACACCAATACACCGCTACTATACAGTACACTAACGGCATGTTACACTTAACTGAGGTACTGTACACCAACACACTATCTTACAGTGTACACTAACAACATTACACTTAACTGAGTTTAAGTTACTGTACGAACTACCAACACAACTAACTACAGTACACTAACACCATTACACTTTACTGAGGTTTACTGCTACACCAACACACTACTTACAGTACACTAACACATTACACTTTACTGAGATTACTGTTACACCAACACACTGCTTACAGTTACCACTAAACGCGTGCATTTACACTTACTGGGTTACTGTACACCAACTACACTTACTTACCAGTACACTAAACCCATTACACTTACTGAGGTTACTGTCACACCATAATCACACTACTATACAGTACACTAACACATTACACTTAACTGAGTTACTTGTACAACCAACACACTTTAGCTTACAGTACACGCACTTAACACAATTACACTTTACTGAGTTACGGTGTACCACCAACAGCGCTACTTACAGTACACTAACACATTACACTTACTGGGTTTTACTGTATACACCAACCACACTGCTTACAGTACACTAACACATTACACTATTATCACGTCTTACTGAGTGTACTGTACGTTCACCAACACACTACGCTTACAGTACACACTAACTAACATTTACACCTACACTGAGTTACTGTTACACCACACACAACTACTTACAGTATTACACTAACAGCATTACACTTACTGGTTTCTTACTGTAACCACCAACACACTAACTTACAGGTTACACTATTCGTATAACTACATTACACTTACTGTACGTGTATGAGAAGCTACACCACCAACACACTGCTTACAGTACCAAACACTAACACATGTAACACCTTACTGGGTTACCTGTGTACACCAACCACACACAGTACTTACAGTACACCTAACACACATTACACTTACTGTGAGTTTACTGTACACCGAACCACAAACTATCACTTACAGTAACACTAATACACATTAACACTTACTTATGTTTTACTGTACACCAACACCACTACTTACAGCTACACACTAACAACATTACACTTACTGAGTTACTGTACACGTACACAACAACAGCTGCTTACAGTACACTAAACACATTTACACTTACTGAGTTTACTAGTGTCAGTGTGCCAACACACCATTTACTTGTACAGTACAAACTAACACCAATACACTTACTGCAAGTTTAACTGTAATCACACCAGCACATCTACTTACAGTACACTAACAGACACTACACTGAACTGAGGTTACTGGTATCACAACCAACACACTGCTTACACTACGTACATAACACACTTACACTTTTACTGAGTTTACTGTAACACTACAACACAACACTGCTTACAGTACCACTGAAACACACATTTACACTTACTGAGTTACTGTGCTACAACCAACACACTACTTACAGTATTAACTAACACATTACACTTTACTGAGTTTACTGGTACTACCACCAACCACACTATTGCTCTACAGTACACATCTAAGCACACATTACACTTACTGAGTTACTGTGTACACCCAACACACTACTTTACATGTACACTAACACATTACACTTACTGAGGTTACTGTACACCAAACACACTACTTACAGTACACTAACACATTACCACTTACTGAGTTCGTAGCACTCAACTGTACTCTATCAGCCACACTAACAGCTACTACCCTTACTGAGTTTACAGTACACTTAATTTATCACACTACACTTACGCTTACACTGAGTTAAGCTGTACACCAACAGTACACTAACACTTACTTACAGCTTCTGTACACTAACAACCACTACCAACTTACTTACTATTTACTGTAGCACCAACACACGTACTTACAAGTATCACTAACACATTACACTTACTTGTACCCAGGTTACTGGTACACCAACACCACTACTTACTATGTACAGCACAATAACACACTTCACTTACTGAGCACTGTACACCAACACACTTACGAGTACACTAAAGCATTACACTTACTGTACTTTTACTGTACACCACTACACTACTTACAGTTACCCTAACACATTACACTTACTGAGTACTGTACATCCAACACACACTACTTACAGTCACACTAACACATTACACGTGTACTGAGTTACTGTACACCAACACACTACTTACAGCACACTAACACATTACACTTACTGAGTTACTGTACACCAACACACTACTTACAGCACACTAACACATTACACTTACTGAGTTACTGTACACCAACACACTACTTACAGCACACTAACACATTACCCTTACTGAGTTACTGTACACCAACACACTACTTACAGCACACTAACACATTACACTTACTGAGTTACTGTACACCATTGAGTTTAAAATAAAAGGGTCAGTCATGTAACTCATATTAGCACTCGCAGTCTTTGTCGGAAGTGGTTCAGATCTGTATTGAGATATGACAGTATGTGGGCCACGCAGTTGGTACACATGACGTTGGGTAGTGTCAGTGGTGGCAGCACCGCCTTATTTCTGCCAGAAGTGGCCCAGATCTGTTTTGGCACACATGGGCTTAATAAGCTTTTTAATATTAGCCAGTACTGACTCACGTGCAGACTACGAGCCAGCAGTGCCAGTCTTTGCCAGAAGTGGCCCCCATGCTGTCTGGGTAGAATGAAGTTGTTTGTCACTCAACTGGTCAAATTCTGATTGGTTGATTTAGCTGGTTCCTAATGATGCTGGAAGTTAATCTAACACCAGATCAGCTCCTGAAATTCTGACTGATGAGAAAGCTCATCTGGCTGTCTCTCCAGGTGCCAATTTCTGCAGTATGTCACAAAGCTACAAACAATAGCTGCCAGTAGCAGCCTGAATGTATCTGTAGCTTTCAATCAGTGAGGGGTTTCTATCGTGAACACAAGTGTGTGGTGCTACGTGTACACAGAGCTGAAGTGTCTCTGCCAACGAAGCTCTGTGAGAGTGCCAGTGCTGGACTGACCTTAGACAATGAGCTTCAAGATGATGAGTTACACAAGGGCAAGATCAGGTCACATCATATCAGTAGAGCTAATTACACGCGGCCTTCGCGAGTCAGTAGGCCGGAGCAGGAAGAGTCTTCTCATGCTTTGCTAGTGTCAGGTGACGAGGAAAGTTCCCTTACGCACTGACATCTATTCTGGTTTCATTTCAAACAATACAGGCTCGACAGACAAAAGACCTCATGCAGAAACAGAGCGTAAATTCCCCAGAGCTTCCAACACAAACAGACAGCCTGAGATATGTATCTCCTGCTTATCTCTGAATCTGAATGGTGTTTATGTTAGTGTGGAGGATGAAAGCAGTTTAAGTGGTTTAGATTCACGTCAGTTCCAGATTGGTAAAATTTGTTGTACTGGTGTTTTAATATCTGGTATTTGTATGATTTCGTTTAAACCCCACACACCAGTAAAACTGGAGTTTTTACTGAAATGTTGACTGAAGCAGAAGAAAAGTATATTTTCCAGTGTTTTCTAACCGAGTGAATGTATCTGTATCGTCGCTTTAAGCTGATGATGTAAATGGTAACTCTTGCTACCTGCTTTTGAGTCTATGTAAAATCAACAAGGAGCCTTTATCTTGCACGTCTGTGTCATATTCACCACATTTCATCATATCATAACATTAACTTGGCTATTTGATAAATGTTGGCATGGTACCCCAGGCAGTTGCTAACGTGTTGCTAGGTGGTTGCTAGCAGGTTGCTTGCGGGTTGCTATTGTATACCAGGTAGTTGCTTAGGCTGTCTGCCGGTGATGGATTGCCAGCCTGTCCAATGTATTTCCTGCCTTCTGCCCAGTGAGTGCTGGTATAGACATCAGCACATCCCACGACCCAGAAGGATAAAGCGGTTTAGAGGATGAGTGAGTGAGTGGTTGCTGAAGATGTTGGTAGCCAGTACCTAGAGTGTTTCTGAATGAATGCTTTGGTATTTTAGGTGATTGCTAAGGTATTGACACATTGACAGGCATGTGCTAAGGTATTGCTTAGGTGGTTGCTTGGGAGTTGTTAGGAGATTACTGTTCTATCCCAGGTGGTTGCTAGGATGTTGCTAGGCAGCTGCTATGGTGTTCCTGAATGGTTACTATGCTATTTTACTTGTTTGCTAGTGTTAATAAAGGGTTGCTATCATATCCCAGGCAGTTGCTAGGATGTTGCCAAGGTGTTGCTAGGATGTTATTAGAGTGTTGCTGAATGGTTACCATGGTATTTTAGGTAGCTGTTGTTTTGTTGATAAAGGTATGCTATGGTATCGCTGAAATTTGCTAGGAAGTTGCTATGCAGTTGCCATGGCATTAAATAGTGATGTTAAATAATTGCTATATTTTAGGATGTTGCTAATATGTTGATAATGGATTACTATGGTACTGCAGCTGGTTTCTAGGATATGGTTTTGCTCGGTGGTTGCTGGGGTGTTGCTAGAAGGTTACTTTGGTATCCCAGGTGGTTGCTAGGATGTTGCTAGTCCATTGCTTGGGTGTTCCTGAGTGGGTATTATGGTATTTTAGATGGTTGCTAAGTTGTTGATTAACGATTGCTATAGTATGCTAGGTGGTTGCTAAAATGCTGATAGGAGATAGCATATTGCTAGGCGGTTGTTATTGTATCCTAGGTGGTTGCTAGAATGTTACTAGGGAGTTGCTAGGGTGTTCCAGAGTGGTTATTATGGTATTTTATAAATGGTTACTATAGTATGCCAGGCGGTTGTTAGAATGTTGCTAGGTGGTTGCAATGGTGTTGCTAGGGGATATGCTATAGTGGATGCTATAGTGTCCCTGGGTGTTGCTTGGATGTTGCTAGGCAGTTTCATCATATCATATAATTTTAAAGGCAACTTTTTTTAAGTGTAGATGGAATAAAATTTGAAAACTCTGAAAATCTGTTCTACTCATCACTGTGCACCAGTGGGCAGAGGACCATAATATTAACCAATGGTTTTGTGTTTCACTTCCCTCTCCCAACAATTACAGAGAGAAAACGAGTTCAGCTGGTTCAGAGACCCTGCCCTCAAAACTGTCATTCACCCACCAATATGTTACAGTACAGAAGCAGGAGTTATGATTGACTATTCTCGCTAATGTTGATACACTGAGGCATAACCAAAATATCAGTCTTACAGCTGCAGCATGCAGGTTATATAAGAAAGACCTGAACTCAGTAAACTGCTCTAGTCTCTCAGTAAACCTGAGCTTTCAGTGCCTCCAGAAGCTTCTGTGTCCTTTACTCAGATCATATTACTGTGTGTGGGAGTGCCAAATGTCTGGAAGGCCTCTCAACTCTTATTACACCTCCTTCTCTCTCCCCCCTCCCTCTATCCCTCACTCTTTTACACTCTCAGGGAGAAACTCCTTATCAGTTGCAGAGTGAATCTGCCGTCACAGTCAGACTTCCGGCGAGCTCTCTCGCTGTTTCCATGGAGTCAGGCCCCTCTGCCGCATTTGCATAACGCAGTCAGTGCAGTGTGTCGGTGAGTCATACACACACTGCTGCTGCTGCTAGGATGCTCAGGGCGAGGGGCTGGCTTAGTGGTGGTGTTGGCGGGGGGGATTTCAGTAGGATTCCCCTCCATGATGCCTACCCTCAGGGGAGGGTCCCTAAAGCCCCGGCCCAGTGACTCATACCCATGCCCAGAATTTTCACAGCTACACCTGCCTACATGCGGAGGCTTGAGGGTCTTTAGAGGGTCTTTGATTCTCTAAATGTTCATTTCATGCCTCTCCTACCTCTTTCACTCTCTCTCTCATATCACCTCTCTCTAAAGCTCCCCACTAAATTCCTTAAGTCATAGTCAAACACTATTATTTGCCAACAGAGCCTATCTTTCCCTCCCTCAATATATACACCCATCAGCCTCCTTTCATCAGCTCCACTGTCCATATAGCAGCACTCTGTAGTTCTACAGTTACAGACTGCAGTCCATCTGTTTCTCTGTATACTGTATTACCCTGTTCTTCAATGGTCAGGACCCCCACAGGACCACCACAGAGTAGGTAGTATGTGGGTGGTGGATTATTCTCAGCACTGCAGTGACACTGACGTGGTGGTGGTGTGTTAGTGTGTGTTGTGCTGGTGTGAGGGGATCAGACACAGCAGTGCGGCTGGAGTGTTTAAACACTGTGTCCACTCACTGTCCACTCTGTTAGACACTCTTACCTTGCTGGTGGACCTTGTAGATGTACAGTCATAAATGTTGGCTCATCTGCTGCTGCACAGTGCAGTGTTGGTCATCCTCTAGACATTCATGAATGGTCACAGGATGCTGCCCACAGGACGCTACCCACAAAAAACTGCCCACAGGATGCCGTTGACTGGATAGTTTTGGTTGGTGGACGATTCTCAGTCCAGCAGTGACACTGAGGTGTCCAGCAGCACTGCTGTATCTGATCCACTCACACCAGGACAACACAGACTAACACACCACCGTCAGTGTCACTTCAGTGCTGAGAACGATCCACCACCCACTGTGTCCTGACCATTAAAGAACAGGGTAATAAGGTATACTGAGAAACAGATGGACTACAGTCTGTAACTATAGAACTAGAGTGCTCCTACATGGTCAGTGGAGTGTAGATACAAGGAGGTGGTCAGTGTGTACAGACAAACAGGGCTTTACACATATTTGCATTAGGATTAGTTTAAATGCGGGCAGTTTATTGTTAGCCTGTTGCACATCATTTACCAGCACATCCAGTAACCAGGAGTGGCTGAACTTTTTGTCCTGGGGGGTGTATGTGCAATGTTTGTGGTGTGAGGCCAGTGCCAAGATTTGTTGTCACAGGTCACACGTCCAGAAGGCCTGGTGTCACTCTACCTTCACCACTACCGCACATCTGCAGGAACTGTGTGAGAATATTCAAGCTGCATGGGATGGATTATCACAGGACTCCATTAGGAACCTCTACATCTCCATGCTGAGACGTCTGGTGTGTTGGGTTAGCAAACATGGTGGCCCAACGCCATACTGAGAAACACTACTTCTGTATGTGTAGCTCAATAAACATTGTCCTCATCATTTATTGTTCCTGGTGACCTTTATCTTCCTTCAACATAGCATTAAAATCTGACTCGTCCTGCAGCCCACCAGTGTGTTGAAGATTACCATGTTGTCATTAGCACAGAGCTGCTGTGTGATAAACGAAACCTTCGGTGTACAGGACATTTGTTTCTGTGGTGGTGCTTTCTGAGCTAATGTCCTTCCAAGCTGAGCTGAGCTGTGGATGTGTAATAGCTGCTGAAGCTGGACCTGTGAGTCTGTGGGAGTTCAGTGGGTACTCATCTCCTCCTCCTCCTCCTCCTCCGTGCCACTCGTTCCTTCAGGCACACTTGTCCAAACCCCACAAAAATGAATTTTAAATGAACATGATTCACTCCCAGTCTGTGACTCGAAGGCTGGTCATTTCAAAATCATAAACCATCCCTCGAAATATACATATCATTTGCATTATGCAAATATGAACAAGCTCCAGAGTCGAAAGACTGGTGTCCAGTAGTGAGTGACTTGTATAAGACACGCTTTAATTACAAGCGGGAACAGTTTAATGTGTGTAGTAGTCAGTTTATTGAACACAACCTTCGCATACCTTTTGTGTTTGTATTGGGTTCTGGAATGGTGGGCTTGTGTGCAGATTTTTGATTGGACATATGAGTTTCGCACCATTATCATTACATCGCAATCATTTATTTCCACCATAGGATTTAATGGTGGGGGGCAAGGTTTGTGGACCCAGTGTATATCACAATGATCCATGTTAGTTAGAAACAACCTGGAGTGTAACGTCCTCTCCTCCAACAGATCCTCACAAATTTGTATTAAGACGCTCACCCATAGTGTTCCGGTTCATATAGTGACCTGGATCACATTGCTAGCCTTCAGGAAACTGAAGATATGAAGGCCAGACTTCCCAGGCTCCTTACCTGTTGCCTTTACTGTGGCCTTTATGTTGTTAGTGCTGTAATCAGCTTCATACTCCAAACACAGTTCATACAAACACATAAACCTAACAACCACCTGGGGTACTATAGCAGCCACCTAGCAACATCCTAGCAAGCATACGTTGCATCATCACTGCGTGTATATGTTCAGGAAATACACTCCCCTAGCCAGTGTGTTAAGTGTTATTGTGATAGTGATGCTTTGCTCTGCATCTTCTGGGCAGCCTGCTGGTGGGTCAGGAGAGTTTTAGATCAAATGCCATTTTTCATCCCTCTGATTCTTCCATCATCTCCTACTTTCATTTTCCTCTAGAAATGAGTTTAGTAGATCGTTTTGTCACTAACAACTTTTCATCAGACCTATTCAGTTTCTGTATTTCAGTTATTTGCACTATTTGTCTCAGTCCATGTTCTAATATTAAAGGCCTGTACAGGTCTTGTACACAGGACAGTAATCTAGGTGGTCCCAGGGTAGACCAGCAGTGATGAACAGTCAGCAAGGTGCTGATCTGATCACGCCAGTGGACCGATATCTCCTTGCTATCTGGGTAAGCACTTCTGCATTTGCAGTACACATTATTACTCACTTAAGCTGCATTATTTTCATTGTAGATAAGTATTATTTAAATATAAATATATGAATTGTATTAATCCATTCACCACAATACAGTAAAATGTGTTATATGTAACCTGTTGTCTCTGTGTAAAACATGTTGGCCAAGGAAAATAATAACATTGTTAATGAGCTTCGAGATATATGATCGTATGACCTGAATAGGCTATAATTACATTTGTGTGTGAGGTAAGACTAGGCTCTTAAACCTCTGACATCACCTTGCTAATAGACCCGACTGTTCAGCCCAGCTGACCTGCTTCAAACCAGACTCAGTGTAAAGGAGAATTCAGCTTTACCAGCTCCTGAAACCAGAAACCACTATGAGTCAGGGATCTCCATACAGGCAGAACTTGAGAGGTTGTTTCCCATTGTGCTCTGGTTATTTAGCGAACCTTTCATTGACCTAATTGACTAATTGACTCTATTTAATACTGACAAACTAATAATCCTATTGACCTATCCGTGATACGCTTGTAAATGTGTTTATAGCAACTGGCAATTTAACTGGACAAGCCTTACATGACCATGACTAAACTGTACTAAAGCTTAATTGGAGAATGTGCTGTTTTGGATGTTCTGTGAAGCTTGTCCACAGTAGCTGTGGAAGAACCCATTTGTCAGTGTAGCTACAGGTCAACTGTTTTTATTGATCTCCATTGATCGGTAATTAATGGAGTTATCAGCTCGCTGATCTCTGCCAAACTAAAAGGGATGTTCTCACCATGTTGTTTTATTAATCCGCTCAGCACAGAACAGTAAAAATGTGTTACTTGTAACCCTTAATCTTACTGTAAACACGTCAACCAAGCAAAATAATAACATTAATAATGAGCCTAATAACGATCAAATGAGCTGCTAATCAGATTACGCTATCAAACCTCTGACATCACCCTGCTAACAGATACGACTGTTCAGCCCAGCTGACCTGCTTCAAAGCAGACTTGGTGTAAATGGAGAGTTCAGCTTTACCATCTTCAGAAACTAGAAACCACTGTGAGCCAGGGTATCTCATACAGGCAGAACCTTGAGAGGTTCCCCATTGTGCTCAGGTCAGCTAAGAGAACCTTTTCACTGACCTAATTGAACTCCATTTCTATACTGACAAACCCCATAATCCACTGATATACCCTGTCCATGTTACATTAGTAAATGTGTTCATATGGCAAACTGTTGCTAGATTGGACCAGGTAGTTGACCTATCCCACGCTATGCTAGTAAATGTGTTCATAGCAACTGTTGCTAGGTTGGACCAGGTAGTTGACCTATCCATGCTATGCTAGTAAATGTGTTCATAGCAACTGTTGCTAGGTTGGACAAGCTTTACAGACCATAGGCTAAACTCTACTAAAGCTAATGAGAAGCTGTTTGGATGGACAGAACACAGATCTGGTGAGTGAGAGTTTCCAGAGTTCTGTGAAGCTTGTCCACAGTAGCTGTGGAGGAACCCATTTGTCAGTGTAGCTATAGGTCAGCAGATAACTGAGTGTTTATTGATCTCCATTGATTGGCAATTAACGGAGTGATCAGCTCACAGATCTCTGCTGAACTAAAAGAAATATTCTCACCACATCAGGCAGCATTTAACACTTAACTGTGCAACTAATATTGATGACCACTGACTACAGACAGAGAGAGAAAGAGGAGAGGAAGGATAAGAGTGTGGCTGAGACAGAGGGTCTGAACAAAAAGAGGAGTAAGGTGAGAAAGAGAAGGAAAGGGAGAGAGAGGGAGAATATTGGATCAGCCTAAACTGGATTAAGCCTGAGGTTATGAATGGATGGATGGACACAGGAACCGATGGGTGGATAAAGGGATCAGGAGGAACCGGCTAATCTGTGGTTTCAAACACAATTACAATTCAGATTTCAAAGCAGTGTAGAGCTTGTTTGATTTCCACAGATTGCCATTTCCACTCATCTCTGTCCTTAGATATAATATATAACACTAACATATTACATATTACAGTACATATTATAATATACATGATTAGATATAATACTATACGCTATATTGTTATAGGTGTTTAAGGTTTAGTGACATGCTGCATGAGGATGATGGGGCTATAAATCCCGTGCCAAAGCCCATAGTGTGAAGGAAGTAGCTGAATCTGCAGGTGTATGGAAGCGTACAATCATACAGGTCTACCAGCAGTGGCTAAAATCCCAGTCTACAGGGAATTCTCCTCAGAATAGTGCCAGGCAAGGCATCCACCAAATCTGACCCAAATATACAATTCTTTGATGCAAGATTGTCTAAACATTGATCCAGAAACTTGTCCAGTACATGCCAAATGTAACCACAGCTGCTACGGACACTAAAAGGTATGTTTTAAGCGGCAGGGGACTCATTAGTATGAGCTTATGTTATTACAATATGAGCCACTGGCCTCTATTATATGGTAAGTGGGCCATTGTACCATTGTATTGGCAAACTGGATAGGAATACTGACGTGCCGTTATACTGGACGTCAGTACTGTGAACCACTGACTGTATCTCAAACAACAAATATTCATACAGTGGAATATAGGACACATTAATTTTAACGAATTAGCATAATTAAAATGGAGAAAACAAAGATCAATATATTGTTGGTTTATGGTTGTGTCTGTGCCATGCATTGTACTGAAGGAATCATTCGGTAATCCCAGGCAAGTACATTTCAAGCACATTACTGTGTGCTAAGTAGAAGTCCAATATATATATATATATATATATATATATATATATATATATATATATATATATATATATATATATATACAGACACACACATATACATATACATATATACAATATATATATATATATATATAAATATATAAATATATATATATTAGTATATTAGTATATTTAAGTATATTTGAATCTGCTACAACTGTACTTTAGTATGTACTTAAGATCTTAAAATGAATTTAAGAGGTGCCTTAATATAGTACAGTTAAGTACAGTTATTTCTATTTAAGTATATATTTAATAGCACTTATGATTATATTTAGCATACTAAGTACATAGTTAGTATATGAACACAGCACTCTTTCAATACAGTAATTAGAGTTCAAGGAAGTATACTAGGTACACTTAAATTAAGTATACTCCAGTAGAATGTGAGATAGTTAATACTTTAGACATAATGGCACAGTTATATCTTATATAGTGAGGCTAGGATACAGGATAGGAAATTCCAGCATAACCAGATCCCGAAGTTCCAGGGAGGTTTTTATAATGCGTAAAGCCAGGAGCAATATTTAATTTACAACCCAGGACTAAAACCAGGAAAGGACACCTTAATTGAGAAGTGAGTTCTTTATGAAATACATGCATCCTGGTTGAAGACATGAGTTGAGTGCATGCCTCTGTGGAATGAACCTTGAGATTATGGTAACAAGGCCTAGGTTGGAAATGTGTAATAAAGTGGGAGGGGCATTACACTCAAGGTTCAATCATTTATTGCCATATGCACAGAGAAACAAGCAGTTCCACTGTACAATAAAACTCTTAGTCTGCACCAGCTCCCGGACTATGAGTAATAACAATTACAGTATACATACTAAAAATAGAAATGTCTGTATATAAATGAAGCAAATGTACAATATATGCTATATAAGACAGGAGCAGAACATTTTGTACAGTATTCAGTATTAGTGCTAATACATCACCTCCTGAACACTGTACAAGCATGGAAGCTCTGTACCATATGGTGGCCATTGAACACAGTCCAGCCAGTAGAAAGCTCTTTAGCATACGCCTGACAATAAAGCGTGGAGCCTTCTCTCTTTAACCCAGAACCCAGCATCTGATGGTTCTGTTTAGGAGTCAGTTTAGTTAAGGTGTTAGTTTGGGTGTTGATGTCTGGTCAGCTGGAGTCACTAAACCCAGACATTCTCATGAACAATAAACGATTTGAACATGATTTCCTGATTTGGGGAAGCACTGTAAAATCTTTGACTCAGAACTCACTGATAACAGAACCTGAAGAGCATCTTTGTCTATTACACGTGTCTTTCTGGTGTACAGCTTCTTAGTAAAGTACCACCCCTGCCAGCTGGATCTTATTAGAACCAGGTCCTCTGTACTTTCACTGTGTACACCAAACCGCACTGTGCTGTATGGCACCGTATGCTACACATATAGAACCATTCTAGTTCATGTTCCTCTAATGGGTGTCATATTTAAAACACTGCATTAGTCAAATGTTCCTACCTATGAAGGACTTCTTGCCGGTCTTCATGTCTGTGGGAGGCTGCAGAGCTTCGTCTGGTGTTGAAGGTGAAGAAGGGAAGAAGGTTGTTCTCTGTTTACTTCTGTGTCCCTATAAGAGCATCACTGCACATCTGTAGTCCAGTTAGGGTAGATTCCTCACAGTGTAGAATACCGGTTTAGCCTTTTCCTTTACTTCACTATTGCTTCTCCTCTCCCTCTATCTCTCTCTATCGGTGCCTCCTGTCCCTGTGGCTCCGTGACGCACCTGTCCTCACCTGTTCCTCCGTCGCCACACCAACAAAGCAATTCTCCAGGTATCAGGTATCAGGGCGGCTCACCAGCATCACACACACACACCCTGGGGGGATGTCACCTGGTTACACACATACAGAGTTATACTGTACAAATCTCACAGCAATCTACAGGAGGTACAGAATGTTCACACTGACATCAGCAGAACCTTCACCTGGCTGCTACTGGTTCATTCAAAAGGGAAATCTACAAATCTACAAATCCTCTGTATGTCTGTATGTAACAGAGTAAAAAAAGCTATATATGGTTTTAATGTTATAATTACACAAAATTCATCTCTATAGGGTGGCTCGTATTGGTGCTGGGTAAGTTAAATTAGGACCGCCCCTTCCCTTCTCCTCTCAAGTCCCCTCCTCTTCCGCTGCCTCCTCCCTTTTGACTTCAGTCTGTATGAGGAGGTAGGTATCTGACTGCCTCAGGGTTAATCCTTATTAAGCTTACTTTTCTTAGTTCATAAAAATCTCGCCATATGTATATATATGTTCCTGGGTTCATTATCAGCACTTGTGTTGTAATAATAATTTCTGCGGATGGCCAATTTTAGAGTAGATTATACTGCTGGGGGGCACATATTGCTAGCGTCGTGCAGGCATGGCCTTCCGCAGTATAACCAGTCGGCTGAGCTAATTGTTTTACATTCTTTTCCTATGAGGAGTGAGGAGAGAGAGATTGATGCGCGGGGCTGCCCAGCACCTAAAACAGCCATATTATATTTCTGTTATCAGGTATGCCTATTATCCAATAGTATTAAGTTATACAAGTTAGAGATATTCTCACAAGCATTGCAGTTATGCTAGTGCAGCGGAGCGCCGTAGAGTGACGTCAATGCTATGTACGCTAGTCTGTAAATGAAGCAGTTATTTTATAATTATTAAGCTGCTGTTTCTGTAATGCTTTTTACATTCATATTGCATAATATTGTTATATTTGTTAAGCGCTGCCGCCCTTTTGACTTCAGTCTGTATGAGGAGTGAGGAGAGAGGTGATGCGCGGGCTGCCCAGCACTAAAACAGCCATATTATATTTCTGTTATCAGAATAAAAGTCCCACAACGAAACAACGCAGAGTCCCTTTGTCTGTTGGTGACAGTCGTATCTTCATCCACCGGTTACACTTGGTGCCGTGACCGTCCTGGATCCTGAGATCATCGCTCGTTTGGTCGCCGTGGGTTCCTCCTGCCGCTCGCCTCGCGCCTCTCTTCCCCCGCCCGCTACGGAGACGAGTTCCCCCCTCCCCTCCCGGCTCGCGCGCGGTGTGTGAGCGTGTGTGCATGTGAATCTGCGCTGGTGACGGACACTCTCTCCTATGCTCCGGGTTAACAGGGCAGTTAATTCAGGTAGCCACGTTTTGCACTGATGTTAGTATAAGCAGTACTTTGAGAAAATTAGAACTTGTTTAGTGATGTTTTTTTCTCAATGTGACCAGAATCTGACGTTCTTTTAATATCAATAGCTTGTCATTGGTTATTCAATAAGCAATATTTCAGAGCAGGCTGAGCTCAGAGTCTGTTTACAGTGGTGAAGACAGTCATATGTTGATAGCTATTTGTGTATTATCTTGCACATTGGTTAAATAAGATTTCAGTATGTCTCAGTTTGATGGTGCAAGTAGTGACATGGACAGTCCTGTTTCACACAACACAAGGTTTACGTTTGGGAGGGGTCAGCCAGTTCCAGGTTATGGGAGGGGCAGAGCAGCAGCACCTACCTTTATAGTAAATCAGGATGACACAGTTAATCAGTTTGTGTTGGACTGTCATGGAGGCCCAGCAGCAGTTTCCACCCCTGTGACTCATGGAGTTCCTCAGACCCCACCTCAAGTAGTTAGCACTGAAGTTTTAAGTGAGGTCATGGCTAATCTAGCTAAACAGATAAGTGAAAACATTACTGCCAGTATCCACACCATACACCAGCAAAGCAATTCCCAAGCGCAGTGTCACAGCCATCAATCACAGTCCGTCATTGATGCTTCAAAACTGAACATAACCGTCCAGTCAGATATTAAACCTCCGCCTTTCTTTCGAGGGGACGGTACAGACAACATCACAGTCCATGAGTGGGAGGATATGATGATGAGTTATCTCCGCCGTGTAAACCATGAAGAAGACAAAATGGGTAGTTTCATTATCAGCAGACTGACAGGTAAAGCAAGAGATATGGTGAAAGTTTCTCTGCGCAGCAACTCGCAGTTAAGCTCCTGCAGTCCTACTTCTGTGTTTGACATTCTGAAGAGGCATTTCAGTGAGCTAACATACTCCAATATGCCAATGAGAGATTTCTATAACACTGTTCCTATGGCTGGTGAGGGTGTTATGGATTATTGGATTCGTCTCAATAAAGCCATAGATGTAGCAGATGAGTGTCTAAGGAGGCGAGGTAAAAGTGTGGAGGACCCAAGTGCTGAAGTCGTCATGATGTTCATCTCTCACTGCCCGGATCCTGGTCTCGCTTTGTCTTTCTCTTTCAAGTCTGCTGAAAAATGGACTGCAGCTGAGGTCCAAGAGAAACTGGATGCCCACCAGAGGGATATGAGAAAGGGTACAGTGCATGCTCCACAGGCAACAGTAACAACACGCAGGATGGGTTTTGTGCCCATCACCCAAGCCATTATCAGACAGGATGATTCTCACCAATCAGTCCAAGCCCCTAGTCATGTGCAGCACAGCGGTGCTTCACCTGTACAATTAGCCCCATCTTCCGACCCTACAGCAGCTGAGCCTAGCTTTAAAGAGGTGGTTAGTATGCTTGACAAAGTCCTTTCCCTTTGCACAACGTCTCTCTCTCCATGTCAAGAGCAGCACAAGCAAGCCTATAGCTCCCAGGGACACACACGCCAGCCATGCAGAGTGTGTGGTAAACGAGAACACTCCACATATGATCATTGTAAACTTCATCGGCTGTGTCGCCACTGCCTAAAGCCTGGCCATTTCAAGAGTGAGTGTCCAGACGCTGCCAAGCCACAAGTGAGCAATGTGCAGACCTCTAGCAGTCCTTTAAACTAGCTAGCCCATGTGGTGAGAGGGGAAACATGGGCAGTGTTGCTGCTACCCTCATTGAGTCAGACTTTGAGGCAATCTATGTCAACAGCTGTGCTTTTTTACCAGCAGAGAAGACTGCAATTTTTGTGGGCTCACAGAAACTTGAAGGAGCCAGTGACCTGTTCTATACCCCAGTGATAGTCAGTGGCCAAGTTACATTAAACGGACTGTTGGATTCAGGTTCTATGTCATGTACAATTAGTGAAGAGGGTGAACAGAAACTGAAAAAGGCTGGCGTTCTTCCTCGCTCACAGCCAGCACCCAGTAACATTGTGCTCATCGGCTGTGGAGGTTTAACTACTCATCCAAAGTGCATATATGAATTAAACATTGAAGTGTGTCAGTCCAGGTTCATTGTGCCAGCTCTTGTCATTCCCGGCCAGCGTGATGAGTTCATCATTGGTACAAATGTGATTAAACCAATTATACAATCAATGAAATCTGATGAGAAGTACTGGCAACTCATATCATCCAGGACCAGAGATCCAGAATGTGAGCAGCTGCTTGAGTTACTGAGCTGTGTTTCACGGGGGACAGGCCTAGAGACGGCAAGTAAAGTTGGTACAGTAAAACTACGACAAGCAGTTACTCTCCTCCCGCAGAAGGAGCATCTGGTGTGGGGAAAGCTTCCGAACAACGTTACTGTTTCACCAGGAGCTACTGTCATAGTTGAGCCTACATCTTCTAGAGCAGGTCCCACATTCTGGTTGGGAGAGTCATAACACCAATGTGGGGAGATCGCTGGGTGCCACTGAGAGTTATGAATGCGTCCCTGCACACTGTTACTCTGAGGCGCAACACCAAGCTAGCCGATGTGTCCCACTGTCTTGCTGTTGAAGACCTACCTGTCACTCAAGGCTTATCTCGAAGTCATTCTGACACTTGTAACATTGTACCCCCAAGAGTGATGTCGTCTCCTGACACTAAGCAGCTGCTTAAGGATTGTGGATTGGGGGATATTGACGTTGATGCTTGTGAAGTTTCAGAAAAATGGAAAGCTGAGCTGGCTGAGCTGCTGGTGAGATACCAAGATGTCTTTTCTAAAGGCAAGCTGGACTGTGGTGAGGTGAAAGATTTTGTACATCGGATTCATCTGGCTGATGAACGCCCCTTTAGGCTTCCATACCGCAGGGTTCCACCTGCTCACTATTACAAGTTGAGGGAAGTGCTGAGTGAGATGGAAGAGAAAAACATCATTAGCAAATCAGTGAGTGAATATGCCTCGCCACTCGTTATGGTCTGGAAGAAGAATGGGGATCTACGAATCTGCACTGATTTTCGTTGGCTCAATGCCAAGACTGTTAAAGATGCTCATCCCTTGCCACATCAAGAAGACTGTCTAGCTGCGCTTGGTGGGAACACGTATTTCAGCACCATGGATTTAACATCAGGATTCTACAACATCCCTCTTCATGAGGCTGATAGGAAATACACCGCTTTTACCACGCCCTTAGGATTATACGAGTATAATCGCCTCCCACAAGGGCTTTCGAATAGCCCAGCTTCATTTATGAGAATGATGCTCTCCATCTTTGGGGACCTGAATTTTTCTACTCTTTTGTGCTACTTGGATGACTTGCTTTTGATGGCACCTTCGGAGGAGGAGGCACTGAAACGCCTTGAAGTGGTACTGAGTAGGCTTAGAGCAAACAACTTGAAGCTCTCTCCAAAAAAATGTCATTTTCTGCGCCAGTCTGTGCGATTTCTTGGCCATATCATTAACAGCGAAGGAGTGTCTGCTGACCAAGAGAAAGTGAAGGTCATCACTGATTTCACAGCTAGAGATCTAATGATGGAGGACGGCATCACCCCATCTCAGAAACGAATCAGATCCTTTTTAGGAATGGTGTTGTACTACCAGAATTTCATTCCTGGCTGTTCATCTATCGCAAAACCTTTGTTTGCCCTAACTGCTGGCCAAAAGCGAAAAGTTAGAGGCGATAGAGGCTGCAAGAGACCTGGCACCTTCCGTGAGCTTAAACCTGAGGATTGGACACCAGCTTGTGAGGCAGCGTTTGAGGGCCTGAAGAAAGCACTTATAGACAGCGTAGTACTGGCCCACCCCAATTTTGAAAAGCCTTTTCTCCTTTCCACTGATGCATCTCTTGATGGCCTTGGTGCGGTTTTATCACAAGTTCCAGATGGAGAAGACAGAGCTAGACCAATAGCCTTTGCTAGTAAATCTCTTAGTCGAAGTCAGGCCAATTATCCAGCGCATAGGCTTGAGTTCTTGGCGCTTAAGTGGTCTGTGTGTGACAAGTTTAGTCACTGGCTCAAAGGTCACAAATTCACGGTTTGGACAGACAACAATCCTCTCACATACATCATGACCAAACCAAAGTTAGATGCATGTGAGCAGCGGTGGATTTCCAAACTCGCTCCATACAGTTTTGAGATCAAGCATGTTCCAGGTACACAGAATACAGTGGCCGATGCCCTTAGCCGAGACCCCTTTGTGAAGCCTATGAGTGAGAGACTCTTGTCAGAATCTTACAGTGCACTAGTGGAGCAGGCAAGCAAAGTGGAGGACGAAGGTGTTCAAGAAGCTTTTCGTCTGTCGTGTCAGCCACAAATGATAGCTAACCTTCCTGCCTGTGATCCACAGTCCACAGTGTCCATGTCCAAGGATGATGTCTCTTGTCTCCTCACATCACATGAGTCTTGGGATGCTGGGTCTAGGCAGAGAGCTGCTTCCATAGTTGACCATGTAGAGGAATTGATTCCTAGTAGCCAAGACACCCTCCCAACATGGTCCATTGAGGAACTGAGGTCACATCAACTACAAGACACTTCAATAGCAAGAGCTCTGTTCTATGTTGAAAGGAAGCGTAGGCCAACCAGACGTGAGCGCTTCAATGAAACACCTGAGTCTTTGAAAATACTAAAACATTGGGAGAAGCTGACACTCATAAATGGCATTCTGTACAGAGTTTCCAAAGATCCAGCTACCAAGCACAAGAGATTTCAGTTTGTCTTGCCTGACTCGCTGAAGAAAGATGCCCTGACTGGTATTCATGATCTGGCTGGACACCAGGGTCAGCCACGTACACTTTCTCTTGCCCAACAGCGTTTTTTCTGGTGTAACATGGAGAAAGACATTAGGAACTATGTTAAGTCCTGTCAGAGGTGTGTTTTCAGCAAGACTCCAGAACCTTCAGCTAGAGCCCCGCTGGAGAGCATTAAAACTACTGCTCCACTGGAACTGGTCTGTATAGATTTTTGGTCAGCTGAAGACAACAACAACGAATCAGTAGATGTTTTGGTACTAACAGACCACTTCACCAAGTTAGCACATGCTTTTCCCTGCCAGGATCAAACGGCTAAGAAGGTAGCAAAAAAGCTCTGGGACAACTTCTTCTGCGTCTACGGATTCCCAGCACGTATCCATTCGGACCAGGGAGCAAATTTCGAAAGTGAGCTCATCGCTGAGCTTTTGGAGTTGGCTGGTGTTGTGAAGTCCAGGACCTCCCCTTACCACCCTATGGGTAATGGAGGCACAGAGAGGTTTAATAGGACACTGGGAAACATGTTGAGGTCCTTGCCCCCAAAGTCAAAGCAGAAGTGGCCCCAGATGATTCAAACATTAACGTTTGTGTACAACTGTACTGTACATGAGACATCTGGATTTGCTCCCTTTTATTTGATGTTTGGCAGGGTGCCAAGGCTTCCTGTTGACCTGATGTTTAGGAATGTGCTTCAGGATGAGAGGGTCTGTGACTATCACACGTATGTCAAATCGCTGGTGAGTGACCTTCAATCGGCCATGCAGTTAGCACAGAAAAATTCAGCTGTAAAACAGGATCACCAAGCCCAGCAATACAACAAGAAGGTCAAAGGCCTCTCTCTGTCAGTTGGTGACCAAGTCCTGGTAGCTAACAAAGGGTGCAGAGGGAAACGCAAGCTTGCTGACAAGTGGGGACCATGTATCTACACAATTGTGTCTTCCAAGCCGTCTCTGCACATTTACAAAGTTCGGGGTCGAGATGGAAACGAACGAGTGCTGCACAGAAATCTCCTCCTTCCAGTCAACTTTCTTCCCATAGACAGGACACAGAGTGAAGTGTCTGGTCTTGTCAATGACAGTGTGGAAAGCCAATCTCTATATACAGGGGATTCTGAACATGTTTACGATTCAGTTTTTCCAAACGCAACAGCTTCACCTTCCGTGGCCAGGGCCTTGTCCACAGTAGATAGCCTGGATGACAGCTGGACACTTTCTTGGGTTCAGGAGCACTCTACAAGACCGAGCAGAGCTGCTGGTCTGGCAGACGAAGAATTTGACATCCAGAGCCACAGTGAATTGCGGATGGACAGTCTTACCCAAGAGTTCCCTCATGACAACATTTCCCATTTGCCCAGCCCAAGTCCTAGACAATCCAGAGCAACAGATTGTTCCGATCAAAGCCATGACCATCTCACTTCTAGATTTGGGAGAGCTATAAAGCCAGTCCGCAGGTTGATAGAGTCAATGGTCCAGCTGGAAGCTATATTTGGTGTAGCTGTCCCTATCCCTGATGTTATTCAAGTCTAAGCTGATTAGAGAGTGAGCACTTTTCTTTCTGAGTTCCATGTATAGTCAGCTGTTGTATGGGTGTAAAAGGCACCTTGTGTATCTATGGACTGACCAGAGAACTGATCATTCTCTGTCTCTTCATAACCTTTAACTAGGTAGCTACTAAGCTGATAAACATGCCAGTTTTTTTTCAGTGGGTATGATGCTGGCTGGTTTGGATGTTTTTTTGTTTATTTTTATTTATTTATTTGTTTATTTTTGCCTCTGCTTATTTGACTTTCCATGTTTATTATTGTTCCCCATATGGTTCTGAATTTTGTGTAATTCTAGGGGGGTGAGTGTAACAGAGTAAAAAAAGCTATATATGGTTTTAATGTTATAATTACACAAAATTCATCTCTAAAGGGTGGCTCGTATTGGTGCTGGGTAAGTTAAATTAGGACCGCCCCTTCCCTTCTCCTCTCAAGTCCCCTCCTCTTCCGCTGCCTCCTCCCTTTTGACTTCAGTCTGTATGAGGAGGTAGGTATCTGACTGCCTCAGGGTTAATCCTTATTAAGCTTACTTTTCTTAGTTCATAAAAATCTCGCCATATGTATATATATGTTCCTGGGTTCATTATCAGCACTTGTGTTGTATTATATTCTGCGGATGGCCAATTTTAGAGTAGATTATACTGCTGCACATATTGCTAGCGTCGTGCAGCATGGCCTTCGCAGTATACCAGTCGGCTGAGCTAATTGTTTTACATTCTTTTCCTATGAGGAGTGAGGAGAGAGGTGATGCGCGGGCTGCCCAGCACTAAAACAGCCATATTATATTTCTGTTATCAGGTATGCCTATTTCATGTATTAAGTTATACAAGTTAGAGATATTCTCACAAGCATTGCAGTTATGCTAGTGCAGCGGAGCGCCGTAGAGTGACGTCAATGCTATGTACGCTAGTCTGTAAATGAAGCAGTTATTTTATAATTATTAAGCTGCTGTTTCTGTAATGCTTTTTACATTCATATTGCATAATATTGTTATATTTGTTAAGCGCTGCCGCCCTTTTGACTTCAGTCTGTATGAGGAGTGAGGAGAGAGGTGATGCGCGGGCTGCCCAGCACTAAAACAGCCATATTATATTTCTGTTATCAGAATAAAAGTCCCACAACGAAACAACGCAGAGTCCCTTTGTCTGTTGGTGACAGTCGTATCTTCATCCACCGGTTACATGTACATATTGAAGCATTGACAATAAAACGACTTGACTTGACTTACCGTGTTCATCTATACCTATACTTATCTATACCTATACGAGTACAGCTTGGCTTGACCTGCCATCCCTCAAGATGCATAGAAGACTAACGTGTAGAATCTTCTCTGTCCTGGAGTCTAGATGGTGGAATTAACTTTCACTGGCTGTCTGAACATTAGACTCACTCGCTGTCTTCAAACACAGACTGGATACCATCTCCTTGTAAAGCACCTCAGTGAGCACTAATAGATATACTGTATATATATTGAAATGCATTGGCCCTTATACTGAGATTAACGTTTTAGCTATCTAGCTTTGAGTGGGGTTGCCAGGTAGTGCTCTTATGGTGCATATAACTCTGTATATAATGTATTCTTCTCTCTTCTTCCCTTGTTCAGGCAGCGACTGAGCTCAAGGCAGGTTTTAGACCTTCTTGTACCAGCTGCTCTGTCAGAATGCTAAGTCGCTCTGCTAAGTGTCTTAAATGTAAACGTAAACTGGAACCAAATGGTGGTAGGAACAACACGTTCAGGGAGCAGAAGCTGGGGACCTCAGACCCCCATTTCTTCTTTGGATTGGTCCAAAGTATTTGTTAGGGCCAGTCGTTTTCAATGTCGCTTCACTGTGTCTTAAATTATTTGCATAAAGCTGAGAAAATCTAAACTCTGTTTGTGGCTTGTGGCTAAACCATAGCTACAAATTACGTACCCTCATAGGACATGACTGGTCCCTTGTCACTCCATCGTCTGCTAGTGAAATTATTAGTAGTGTATGTTCAACACCTGCTTTATCTGATCCAGACTTCTTTAGGTGAAGTCAGGTGTTCCTCTGATGGTATTGAACTTCCATGTAATAGCTGGAGATGTGGATTGTTTTCGAATGTGTTGATGAACAGATGGTTCTTTAAGGGTTCTTTAGCAAAGACAATGATTCTATAGATAGGAACAAAGTGTTACATAGAACCTCTGTCTTTCCTAAAGAACCCTCCTAAAGAGCGATCTGTTTTAAAGAGTGCAGGACTTTTGCCAAGGTCAGCATTTAAATCAGCTGCTAAATTTCCTCCCACCATCTAATAAACACACTTTCCGTCTTTTGTTCTTCCTCGGGACGCCGCGAACCGTCGAGTCAGCACCTCTCCAGCTCCTTCGCTCAGCTCAGCGTTTTCACAGCAGGTGAACATATAGGCACACCTGGAGTCCAGTAGCAAAAACATATCACTGATGGGCCATGAGAATCATCCACTAACCAAAACTGTCCAGCACAAAAGCATCCTGTGAGGAGCATCCTGTGGGCAGCATCCTGTGGGCAACATCCTGGGGACGATGTCTTGTGGGGCAGCATCTTGTGACCACTGATGAAGGACTATAGGATGACCAACACTGCACTGTGCAGCAGCAGATGAGCTATCGTCATTGAGTGTACAAGGTGGACCAGCAATGTTGGGGTGTCTAATAGAGTGGACAGTGAGTGGACACAGTGTTTAAACGCTCCAGCAGCACTGCTGTGTCGGATCCACTCACACCAGCACAACACACACTAACACACCACCCTCATGCCAGTATCAGAGTAACACATAATACCTGCTTTGTGGTGGTCTTGTGAGGTCCTGACCATTGAAGAATGTCGTTACTTCAATATGCTGTGTCATGTGTTCACATAAGACATTGAGTATAAGCAGGAGGGTGAGGAGTGCTGAGTGCCCACTTGCTGTATAGTTAGCACTGGGTGAGTTTCTGCAAATCCAGGTTTCTAATTGGTTCCTATAGATCTGCATCAGTGTTGAGGTGATGAAGTAAGCAGCGTGGCTAAAGTCTGGTGCAATGACATTGCAGATCATTAGCATGTTGTGCTTATGGTGCACGTTTGAACATTATGTGTTTCCCGGTCCGAAATCAAGTACCACTTCAGCCCTCAGTGCTAACCAGCACTCATTAGCTCTACCATTACTGGTTAGCTGCACTGGCTTAGTAGCTTCAGTGCTATGTCTTATACAGTAGCTGATCCAGGAAGTGCGGTCAAAGTGGGACACGGATTTCCTAATAGGGAATCCAATCTCCCGCTCGTTAAAATGATAAAGTCATCCTCAGACCACGGCCAGATAGATCTCTCACCCTTTTCACCAGTGACAATGAAATTCCTGATTACTTTGCCTCTATGCAGCCTATTCATATCTGCAGAATAGCTGGATTTTAATGGCCTGTGGGTAATGGAGAGCGACCGGTGTTACTGGGTGGAAATAGCTTCCGCCTGGCTGTGATATAAAGCAGCGGGGGGAGCTTTAATGAACCGCCAGCTCTATTATATCCACATTATCACCCACCTCCGTCCAAGGCTGTCTCAGTATTTATAACCCTGCTCCACTCCGCACAGGGGGGCTCGATGTGGCGAGGCAGCATAAACACAACTGCAGCAATAGCTTCTTCATCGACATCTGTGTCCTCAGGTCTAAATCATATTCTAGCTTACTGTACTCTCCACCAGAGCCTGGTAACTGCTGCAACGGGTGGTCTGTACTGCTGAGCAGATAACTGGGTGCTCACTCGCCCTTATCAGTGAACTGTTGACCTCTGAGGCTTTTTTCACATTGACTTCATTAGGATGAGTCCATGAAAGAGTTTGAGTTGTTATGTCACGTTTCCGTTTATATATGTAGTTGATATTGAAACTGAAATCTATGGTCATATTTTATGTCTGCCAGAAAGACATGAAAGGCAAAAATGATGGAAAACAATATTTAATCTTCTATAAGGTGTACAACGTGTGTGAGGTGTACACACAAGGTGTATCACAGTTCTTAATGAATGAAGAGTCTGTGCCATAGGCCTCGTTCTGGGCCCAGGTGCGTTCTGACCCTCGCACATCCTGCTGAATATGGACTGCAGGGGCGAAGCCTATACCCTGTACAACAGGCCCAGGGCCAAATTGGTGGTTTTGGGGGTGGGAGAACGTTAAAACATTGGCACCTGAAAGCTGCAGAACAGGACCGTAGGTTGAAACCTATGAAAGATGGTTCACTGCAATTCCTAGAGAGGAATGAAACAGTGAATGACGTAGTCTTGGAGTTTTGTAACCATGTACATTTGAGGAGAATAACTGAGACAATATTTACCAAGCTTTCTGTACTGTGCTGTACTCTGGTCTAACAGAGCTCAGGGGCTCTTTGTGCAGTCCACCAGGTGAATAAAAATATACTTAAGTACTTAGAATACTCAGTATACTTCCTTCGCTATAAATATAGTGTGCTATATTTGATGTACTATGTATTTAGTATGATAAATATAATAATTAGTTCAAATAAAATATACTTGAATAGAACCAATTATAATTAACTGTACTATATTAAGGCCCCCTTTGGATGTACCTAAGCACATCATAAAGTATATTTGTAGTACATTAAAATATACTTCATTTTTACATTATTTTAAATATTCTTCAAAAAACTAGAGCAAGTAGACTTATGTTTAGTAAACTAAAGCACTACCGAGGTAAAATGTACTTAGAATGATTATATGTGTTATTGTATATATATATATACAGTTGAAACCAAAAGTTTACATACACTATATAAAAAGACACATATGCATTTTTTTCTCACTGTCTGACATGAAATCAGAATAAACTTTTCCCTTTTTAGGTCAGTTAGGATTACCACAATTATTTCTATTTGCTAAATGTTAGAATAATGAGAGAGCAATTTTTATTACTTTCTTCAAGCTCAAAAGTTTAAATACATTTCATTAGTATTTGGTACTATTGCCCTTAAACTGTATGACTTGGGTCAAACGTTTTGGATATCCTTCCACAAGCTTTTCACAATAGTTGGCAGGAATTTTGGCCCATTCCTCCTGACAGAACTGGTGTAACTGAGCTATGTTTGCAGGCCGCCTTGCTCGCACATGCCGTTTCAGCTTCGCCCATAAATTTTCAATAGGATTGAGATCAGGGCTTTGTGATGGCCACTCCAAAACATTAACTTTGTTATCCTTAAGCCACTTTGTAACCAGTTTGGCAGTATGCTTTGGGTCATTGTCCATTTGGAAGATCCATTTGCACCCAAGCTTTAACTTCCTGGCTGATGTCTTGAGATGTTGCTTTAGTATTTCCACATAATGTTCTTTCCTCATGATGCCATCTGTTTTGTGAAGTGCACCAGTCCCTCCTGCAGCAAAACAACCCCACAACATGATGCTGCCACCCCCGTGTTTCACAGTTGGGATGATGTTCTTAGGTTTGCAAGCTTCCCCCTTTTTCCTCCAAACGTAACGATGGTCATTATGGCCAAACAGTTCAATTTTGATTTCATCAGACCACAGGACATGTCTCCAAAAATTAAGGTCTTTCTCCCTGTGTGCATTTGCAAACATTAATCTGGCTTTTTTATGTTTTGTTTGGAGTAATGGCTTCTTCCATGCAGAGTGGCCTTTCAGCCCATGTCGATACAGAACTCGTTTCACTGTGGATAATGATACACTCTTACCAGCTTCAGCCATCATGTTCACAAGGTCTTTTGGTTTTGCTCTTGGGTTGATATGCACACTTCGAACCAAAGCACGTTCATCTCTGGGACACAGAACCTTTTTCCTTCCTGAGCGGTATGATGGCTGGACATTACCATCTTGTTTGTACTTGCGTATAATTGTTTGTACAGATGAACGAGGCACCTTCAGGCATCTGGAAATTGCACCCAAGGATGAACCAGACTTGTGCAAGTCCACAATTCTCTTCCTGATATCTTGGCTGATTTCTTTCGACTTTCCCATGATGTTACTCAAAGAAGCAGCGTGTTTCAGGTGTGCCTTAAAATACATCCACAGGTGTGTCTTTAATTAACTCAGATGTTGCCAATAAACCTATAAGTAGCTTGCAAAGACATGACATCATCATATGGGCTGTCCCAAACTGTTTAAAGGCCTAGTAATCTTAGTGTATTTAAACTTTTGAGCTCGAAGAAAGTAATAAAAATTGCCTTAAAAAAATTCCTCTCTCATTATTCTAACATTTAGCAAATAATTGTGGTAATCCTAACCGACCTAAAAAGGGAAAAGTTTATTCTGATTTCATGTCAGACAGTGAGAAAAAAATGCATATGTGTCTTTTTATATAGTGTATGTAAACTTTTGGTTTCAACTGTATATATATATATATATAGTATATTGCATTCCCTTGCATTTTGCACACACCTTAAAAAACATTAATGTGCTTAAAATGTACTTACTGATATTAAACTACATTTCTAGTACATTAAAATATGCCTAATTTTTTTCTTGGTATGTGTTGTTGTACGTACGTGAGCAAACATAGTGGCAGTCATGAGAGGACACCCATTACAGTGGTTTTCCAGGTATTTGAGGATGGCTTGGAATGTGCCCCAGTCTCGTTTTAAAATTGAAACTAGTCCATTGTAATTACCCATTCACACCTCATTCATGTGTGAAATTCTGGAATTCCTCTGTTGTGGCCGGAGGCACAGGTAGAAATTTTGTTAGCAAGCCCTTTACCTCACCTCATTTCCTTAAACAAAGTCTACCACCAAATCTGGCCCAACTGCACAATTCTTGCAAGAGATGTAACAGTGTCTGAACACTGATGTTGCCTACATCCAGAAACCTGTTCAGAATATGCCAATTGCTGTCCACTTTGGAGCAGCGAGAGGAGAACATGGATCGTCTCCACCTCATCCAGGAGCTGAAACTTATTGCCTGCTGGGGTCCCAGCTGAGTTTAAACTGATGTTAGAGATGCAGCTCCACTAAACGAAGCATAAAACAAACAGGCTAAAATATCATTAGGCATAAATAGGATCAGATTCTGCCAGTGAAACGGACACTTGACTGCTGTCCATCTGGAAAAGAATTTTATTTAATTCATTTAGAATTTGAATTTAGAACCATTTGTGTTTGCACACAGAGGGATGTGTCTTCTGCACTGAACCCATCCGTGAAGTTAAACACCCACATACTCACAAGTGAAAGCACACACTAGGGGAGGAAAAAAGGGGGCACACCTGACCGGAGCTGTAGGAAGCCCTGTTCATGGCGCCCGTGCACAGTTTGTGGTTAGGTGCCTTCAGTCATGTCCTGGCGGTTCAGGGAATTAAACTGGCCCCACTGTGGTCACAAGGCTGGTTCCCTAACTTCCAGCCCATGAATGCGGGGAGGCTTCCGCATATATTGTAACTTAGTTTGTAGTCCAGTTTAAGCTGCTTTCAAAAGCTAAAGCCCAGCATTACGGCCCCTTCGATCCCTACCAGGCTGTTTACATTATCCCACCCTGTTCTTATGGCAACGACTGTCAAAGTAAAACATACTCCTTCATCCAGATCTAGGTCATAAAATTCAGTATGGGAACGCCTTAGTACCTTTGCAATGCTGCTTTCACTTCCAGGTTCAGCAGTTTAGTGGTCAAGACAACATGACGCTCAAACACAAACAGAAGGCGTGTTGCACTATTGACTTATGAAGAGAGAATCCTGAGCATTTAGTCCCGTCACATAACTTCTGCTCCAGCTACTAGTATAAGACTGCTGTGTACTAACAGAGTATGACTAAGTCTGTCTTCTCCGTTTCTGCTGTTTGTCACTGATTATGTAAGTTTATTTTGTGTTGTTTTAGTAGAGTGATGTCCAATACAGCACTGACATCTCTTTTAACAACGAGTCATGTTCCATAATGTGGTAATGTGGTTATTCAGATCAACAAACAAACTTACACTTGCATGTGAATGTTAAAAAAACCTGTTTGTTTAATTTGACAGCCATTTGTAAGATTGTGCAGTCAGTAAATTCATAGTCCAAAGAAACAGGGGGCAACATATCACTAGAAAGCAGTGTTCATTCCCGATCATATAAAAAATGAAATACACAGTCCCTCCTCCTCACTCTTCACTCCTTTCCAGTCTAATAGAACTGCTGTTCAGCATCAAACTTTCTCCCATTCCCATCCAAGAGTGTCTCCATCGGTGGGAAGCTCAAATGGTGTTTCTTTTATCTTTTATCCTAGGAGAATAAAAGTACACTGAAGTACCTAATTTCACTATACTTAGTATACTGCTCTGCACTCATGATTAATGTACTGAAAGTGCTGTTTTCATTTACATACTATGTACTTAGTATACTGAATATACTATATATCATTAGTACTATAAAAAATACTCTAATAGTACCAATTACACATAACTGCACTATTTGTACATGTACTTAGATATACTTATGTACATAGTAAAGCACATTTATAGTACATTAAAATATACTTTCAGTACCGCAGTACTGCTGAGGTAAAATGGACTTTAAATTATTAATTAATTTATTTATAATTTATAGTTTATTTATTAGTTTATTGTCTCATTTTACCTAATAATTATGTGTACTATGTATATAAATAATAATAATAATAATAATAATAATAATAATAATAATAATAATATATCGGCGGTGTCCAATGAAAACTATATATATCCAATTTGGTAGTTTTTATTTTTTTGGCATCATTTGATCACATGAGCTGCTGTTTACATTGGGTGGACATTTCATGATGAAAGGTTAGAAATAGAAATATCCAAAACATGCTTGGAGAAGCGTCTGGTTCCATTGACTTACATTCAAATTCAACAGGTTTTTGTCATCTCCTGTAAAGTTGCCAGTTTGGAGATACACGTTTTTCTTTGGACAGCGACGATATAGTCATCAAGACTTGCCATGCCATCTTCCCCATGAACCTTCATAGCTCTGTCATCTTCATAGCCTGTGGCCTTTCTTTTTTTTTTTGCCTTTCTTTCTTTTTGCCTTTTTTTTTTGCTGTTCACCGTTGAGATCTTCAGTTGGTCATCAGCATGACCTCACCTCACAAGCCTCTACAGGCCTGCACAAGCCAATATTGGGTTTCTACAGTGTGATGACAAAAGTAGCGATTTCACTCACATTCTACATCCTTCACCAAGTTTAGACTGAGATCTCTTTTTGAATTCTCTTTCAGTCATCTAATCAATCTACGACTCGATTCATCTACTCAGGGAAGGAGCCTGTACCACAGTCCACACAGCACCATGTTCTTCCATACGCTGTGTGCAATTACACATTTCCACCAGAGGAGTCTCCACATCTTACATAGTGCATCAAATAAACAACAAAAACATCTACAGCCGAACACCAGATAGAAAAGCATTAGGTCCAGTAAGCTGAGCTCATCTGAGTCAACAAAGGCTGCCTAACCGGACAGATATCCATCAGCCCTGAAAGGTGCTTTCAGGAAGTGTCATTTACATTCGCCTTCTAATCAGGCCATCAGCAAAATATGTAGATTAGAGTAGACCTGCTACGAACATCACAGCTTTCTCCGGAAAGAAAACAGTGGCCTTGTCTGTAACTGGATTTCGTTATTAGATTACCGTGAGGCTGATTAGAACAGCACTGCTATTACCGAGTTGGCTCTGGATAGAGGGAATTGGAGATGGCAATTCCCTTTGGAATGCTTACTTAACCGGCTTGTAAAAACTGTGGTCATTATCAACAAGCACTGGATTACAGTCACAGATGTTAGCCACTCAAATGACAGCACCTACCCAGGTACAACTAACCAAGCTCCAATAGGGCTTTAGAGTTGAATGGATTAAAATTAGAATAATTATTATCATTAGAACCAATGGGAAATTGTGCTTGCAAATTTTGTTTTTTGACCCACCTCCGCACATATACACACTAGCGAACACACACCCTAGGGGCCAGTTGCACCCTTATCCATGGCGCTGGTTAGCAACTGGGGTTTGGGTGCTTTGATCATGTGCACCCCTAGTTGGTTCAGGGGATGGAACCGGGGACCCTCTGGACACAAGGCTGGTTCACTAACCTTGGGGACTGAACCTCCATAGTGTATCAGTGAAGATATATTCCCATTATTCTAATTTTATTGGTCTAATTGGATGCTTTGCTGGAATCAGATGGGAGATAATAGGCATTCCACAGAATTATTGACTTCCTCATTATGACCACAGTCATTTCAGAAGAAGAAGAAGGCACGCCAGGGCCACATGCTTGTGAGGAGTTTCCTACTTCTATATTGACATTTGAACATCAATAAAATGCCTGATGGTCACATTTTGTTTCACTTTACTCACCACAGCCATGTGGGCTCTCTGAGCATGTGAACTGAAGCTGGGGGGAAAGTTCTGAAGCTTCTGCTTTAGTCAACTTCCTTGTTTTTCAGGATGACTATGGGTTTTTTTGGGGTCTGAAGTATTTCCCCACACATGACTGAACCTTATTCGTGTTAGAAAGCGGAAGAAGAACATGCTTCATTTCATTAGCCCATTGTAGTGTAAAGGATTGAGGGTGAAGCCCTATGAGGAACTGACACGTTTGTAAACAGATCAGATGATCTACTAACATATGGTAGGTAAATAAGTGAGAGTACAACTGGCATTCCAAAATGTAATAAAAGCTACAGAAAAATGTGACTCCTAACAACCACCTGGAAGACCTGGTCCATCACCAACAGTGTTCCTTCATACATTCATTCCTTTATCCATCACCAACATTGCTTCTTCATCCCTTCATTCATTTATCCATCACTAACAGTGTTCCTTCATCCCCTCATCCATCACACACACTTTTCCTTTATCAGTTCATTCCTTTATCCATCACCAACGTTGTTCCTTCATCCCTTCATTCCTTTATTCATCACCAACACTATTCTTTCATCTCTTCATTCCTTTATCCATTACCAACATTGTTCCTTCATCCGATCCTTGCTGTGTAGTTGTTCTAGAAGGTCCTTACTGAGAAAAGGAGACAGACAGATCAAACAAAGAAGCTGCTGGCGTTCTTAGAACAATGGATTAAGCACCCCAGAGTCCAGAACCTCAACACTACCTAATGCGCACTTGTTGGTTGAGGAGCTGGGAATGCTAAACCAGCTAATAAGACGGATATTTGGAGGTTGTGGCTGCAGACTGGAAGCTGTAATAAAGGACTAAATATGAAAAATAATATTATATTTACTTGTTTATTTGCTTTTTGCCCTGACACTGAACACCCTCACAGACTCTGCGATTGAGTCACATATATAAGACCGCAGTTCCACACGTTCTCTGAACCACTTGTGAAGTTCTCCCAGGTCCTCAGTGAGCGAGGGGCCGCACCCTGTTGTGGTATTGCTCACTCAAACAGAACCGAGCACTCGTCCAGCTCACTCAGACTGAAATACACAAACACTAGGCCATGTTTGTGTTTTGTCTGTGTGGTTAGGTGCTGCTGTCACTCTGCCAGGAATAGATTAGCAAAGCGGAGGTTTGCGGCTCCTGTAATGATTTAAAGTGAGTGTTGGTGGAACATGCAGGATTATTGTAGGTGTGATACAATGAAGGATGTTTATCTCTGTATGATCTTTATCTCACTGCAACACCAATACTACATATATATATATATATATATATATATATATACTGATATCTTATATATATATAGCCATAACATGTATTTGTGTGTGTGTTTGTGTGTGTTGAGTGTGTGTGTGTCGGTGTAGTGTGGTATACTACTATATATCGTTCCTCATTCAAGGGGGGTTATTGGAACAGGCTTTTTTACTAAGCATTTGTGGGGCATTCCTGTCAGTGCATTCAAGTATGTCAAAAAATCAAAAACAGCAATAATACTGTACTGATATGAGGGTGAGCTGTAATATGTATATATATATATATATATATATATATATTTCAAATACAGTAATAGTACTACTAGTATTACTATAGTAACATTATATAGTAATATTAGACAGATAATTATTTATCATTTTTTATTGCATTATTCTAACCAATTACGTCGTGATCATCTTTGACACCATTAACATGTTTGTATAACAAGTCAAAACGTTGTGCGTCGAGCTAAAGTTCTCAGTCTAACATTAATGCTTTAAAGCTCATTTGAATCTGAATTGAAGTCTGGAGGACACAGACGTACATAGCGGACTAGCTGAGCTGTTGAACGTTCATGGGGGGTCGGTGCGGTGAAAAGATTGAGTGGGAAGCTGTGTCAAGCAGCTACTGTAAATAGCTTTGTCCGGCGCATGTTAGACTTTCATTAGCTCAGTCGTATTTTGACTGAGCTCTAGCTCAGTCACCTTTAATTGCCTGACCTACTCTCTTCTCTTGACCACAGCTGTCTCAATGCCGCAACTACACTATACTGGCCAGTTTTTTTTTTTTTTGTTTTTTTTTATTTTTATTTGGTTCTTTATTTTTTTATTTTTTTTTTTTTATTTTATTTTTTTTTTTTTTTATTTAATTTAAACTGGAAATGCCTACTGTGATACCTCCACGCACTGATCCCCTTTATTGCGAACCTTGTGCTATCACTCACTGGCCACTGTTTTTTTAGAAACACCTACCTATTAGCTCATACACAGGTTTATATTTACATTAGTCACTATACAGTGGTTGTTACCATCACGTTGGTCGACCAGTGCACAAAAAAACTTCAATTTTAATTACTATTGCTGCATCCATATTAATATTATTTATTATTAATCTCATTGACCATTAAAGTTATATTCTTACTATATGCTACATATGTAAGGTACACTACAGCTACCATAATTTACAGCATCCTACATGTAAACCTACCATTACAGTCCATTATACTAGACATATATGATAATTACATATCTACCTTGCACCCTCTCCAATATGACTAGCTCTCAATCGGTGTGCGTACTATTACATA
>JAMWET010007742.1:0-12500 GCA_024036415.1 Prochilodus magdalenae
TTTGATGATGAGTCTATATAATATAGAGGCACAGAGGGTCTTGGTGATGATGATCCACTTGCAGCAAAGTATGTTTTACTGATCAGGTGAAGTGGATATTAGTGACACTATAATCCATAAAAAAAACAAATAGCATAATACATTACAGTACTGTTAACATTGTCTGTCATTTTCATAATTCTTACAGATGATCAAACAACAGACTGGTGTCCACACACAACTACAGAGATGAACTTCAAGCATATGTACATATGAGTTTATTTTTGGCCCACCATTGCTTTAACATAACTGGAGTCTTAGTGCCAATAAAACTCCAAACCTGCGACAAGAACACGCTATAGGAATGCTGGAGCTTCTATAAAGGATTGGAATTCCCTTATCGCTGTAGTTTTAGCAAACATGTGAACTTTAAATAGATGCAGCCCTGTGGGTGTGCCATTCCCGTTCACATGCCAACACTTCTTCTGGGTGGGTTTGCCTGCTTCTTGTTCCAGTCTGTCACGCTGGGTGAGGCAAGGAAGTCAATATTTGTGCTCTTTCTTGCAGCTAGCTGCTACTTGCCACGGGGAGCCTTGTTCCATGTGGAGCGGCCGGAGCCCATAAAGGTGCTGACTGTGCAGCAGGGCACGCACATACACACAAACAGACATTCATCACATTCATTAACTGCAGCCTAAATGTAACGCTGCAAAAATAAACAGGAAAATCTGAATTTTATGAATTTTTCCAGGAGCAAAAAATGTCTCTCCCAAAGGAGGCTCAAGATCCTTAATGGATCTTTCCATGATGATGGGATAATGAAAGGAAGAACCTTTTTGAAGAATCTCCACATGGGCTTACGGTTCTGCAGCAGGTTTCCCAGGCCAAGAACCATCTAGGAATCTTTATTATTAGTTGTTTCTTGCGTTAATTAAAAAGGACTGACTAAAAGTTTGTAGCCATAAAATTTAACTTACTGGTTCCTCAATACCTTAGCTCCTGGGTGATGTGGAAAGATGCTGGTTCATGCATCAACATCAGCAGATTCACACATGGAAATAGCTGGTTGAGGGCATATGGGCAATTCCAATATAGGAGCATCCCTAGATCTGCAATCTGCTCCACCCAATTTGCCCCAATCAGATGCCTCTGAGGGCTTGATAAAGTAGGTGTGCTCCGTGTGCTCTGGGGTTATCATTAAAAAGGAGCCAATGTAAGGGGCTAATGTAATGCACCACAGTAAGAGCACATTGCTGCAAAACCTGATTCCTTTCTAGCTCAACTTCTGTAATCATTCCATTCCTGTACTCAACATCACACTGCATCACTTGGACAAGTTAACTTTGCTGATCTATTACACCATTGAGACTCCCAGTGCCACCAGATGGTCAAACCCATCTACTCTGTACACACGTCTTCATTGTGAACTAGCACCCAGGATTGACTGCCTTAGAGGGAGAGTGCTTTTCCAAATACAGCTCAGTTTCCCCTAATTACAGCCCACACTGGCACAAGATGGCCACCCACCCTGGTTCTGCAGCCTGAGAAGAGTTCATGTTACTGCAACATATCACTTCGGTCTCAAAGCCAGAGACAGAAACAAAGCAAAGGAAGGAGCAGGAGAGGGTGCCAGCAAAGGCCCGACTCCCTGACGGCTTGCAGTTCTGACTTCATGGCTGCAGCCGTAGAAAGCATGAACTGAATGAAGGGAGCATGAAAAGGAACCAATAAAACTATAACACTGACCTGGAGCTAATCTAATCTCTCGTACAGGCATAGACACAGGCTGTATTCGAATAGCATACTACATACTACTCGTGTACTAAATCTGATTATAACTAGTATGTAGGATGTGAACAAACTAAAGATCTGTAGTGCACTGAAGATGTCTGGATGGTGTTCAACTGCAGTCAGATGTTCTAGTATACAGGGGGAAAGTAGGGAATGAGTTTCTCATACATACATACATACATACACAGTACATATACACATATATATATATATATATACACGTATACATTATATATATATATATATATATATATATATATATATATATATATATATATACATACATACATACAACATACATATACACACACATATATAATATAACACACACTATACATATACACACACATCACACATACACTATATATACACATGTTACACACAGATACACACACACACACATGTGTATATTAATGTATATATATATATGTGTATATATATATATATATAACATCATAGTATATATATATATACATATACATACATAATATATATATATATATATATACACACCACACACACATATAATACCACATATATATACATATTATTATACATATACACACATACACATATATATATATACATACTCACACACATATACATATACACACACACACACACACACACACACACACAACCTTATCTGTACAGTAACAATCCAACTTATTTTGTGTACCATCATAGTAACGACAGATTATTGGTATTTATTATTCTTTACAGCAATATTTATACAGTGTTTCTCTGCCATCTTAAATTGCATACACATTCACATAAACTTTAAATACTTTTATGCAATAGAAAATATGCTAAATATATAGATAAATACATCTTTTTAATTTCAAGGCAAATCTTATTAGTTTATTGTTTTATTTTTTACTGTAAAAAAAAAAAATAAAACTGCCAAATAACTAGAAGCAGCGACTGCCAAACAAAAACATTAAATGAAAGTCAAATGTGTGAATTCCAATAAAAAATAAAATAAAAAATAATAAATATACAGCTAATTTTATTAAAGGTTTTACAGATAATGAAACAACAATCTTATTTTACAGATTTTTCATGAATTCCTACGATTACACAGCAACACTGTCTTGTCTTGCAGAAAAGTGAGGTAAACAACTGCACACTCAATGCACAATTCAGATGGAATTCCTCCTGAAACATAGGTCAACTGCGTAATTCCTTACATTGAATACCCCTTTAGAATACGTCTCTCTGAGATTAAGTGAAAACAGCATTAGTTATATGAACATATGGACAAATTTTTGCTAACATTGGCAATGACTGGTTGCTAACCTAGCTAATGTTGCAGTTGTTTGGACAAGGCCTTTCCGTAATGGGGTTGACCCAACCCTGATAACGTCATTACAGCTGGGAGCTGTTAGCCCACATCACTATAGGACAGCACTGTAAGGAATGAATGGGTGCATGGAATACATTAATCCATATTTCATGTTCCTCTAAAATGGCATCTAAAGATTGTGGTGTTACTCTTACGGCATCCACTGTTTGTGGCTAACTGTGGTCAAGCTACAGCACAGGGCAAGTAGCTTAACCCCAGTCGAAACACTGAAGACGGTGGCTGGGACGGTTTCTTGTCCAGGTCCACATATTCATCTAGTAGATAAGCCAGTAAAACAGAGGGACCACACTTGGTCTGGACTTAAACCCAAAACTGATTCAAATAAACTTCGACCACATCCGACACCAGTCTTTCAGACCAGGACATCCTTATCAGCTGCTTTCCCAAACTACCAGAAGCATGACCCGGAAGCTTGCCAGCCACCTTTCTGCTCCCTAGAAGGGAACTGCGCTTTGCTCCTGCTCACTTTTTCCATGTGGGAAATCCCCAGTTCAAGGACTGCTGAGCACTCTCCAGCTCCTAAGGGACACGGGTTGGAGAGGACGCAGTGGGGTGGTTGGAGTCAACATGGGAAAGATAAAAAAAAAAGGGCATTCCAAATTCTTAATTCCCAAACTTGTTTGAGCGCTACAGCAGTTCAGCAGAACTGTGGGGGCTTTATGAGACAAGCCCCTGGCAAGAGTGCACAGAGACAAAGGGCTGATTGAGGAGCACGGCTGCTCTGGCCTTTCCAGCAGCCCGCTTTCAACTCCACCTTCAGAGCCCTCCTCCGCCTCTTCCCAAGAACCACTCACACTGAATAAACGCCAGGGAGGAGTGGAGGGAAAATGAGAGAGAGAGAGAGAGAGAGAGAGAGAGAGAGAGAGAGAGAGAGAGAGAGAGAGAGAGAGAGAGAGAGATCAAAAACACCCTTATATGCCTCAGCCAAGTCCACGACTTTCTTTTTCCTACAAAGTGTACGGAGGATCACATGGAATGGGGGGGGAGGGCATTTTACACTGAATGGCTCTTGCCCCCTCCAAGAAGTCATTCCTAACACAGATGTAGATGGACAACCAGACACCAGAAACAGCTTTTCCCTCTCATTCTGCGGCTCGGCGGAACAGTTCCCATCATGGCTTCGTGGGTTGTTACTAAATCTGTTCCCAAGCACTAATGATTCAAATGTCAATATTCACATTAGGGAACGGCAAAATGCTTCCCACCATAAATACACGAACCGAACTTCGGAAAAGATCATATTGCGCTTCTGTCTGCTCTCAGGATTTCATGCTTACAGTCCAAAGCAATGAGTCCATGTTTTTCATCCATGAGCCATCTGTTCGGAGACCTCGTGCCTGAACACTGAGTCTAAAAACCTCACTGGGAGGTTAGTCACCAAGCTATAGCTTCTACAAAGCTACTAGTGTCACTAGCTATTAGTGTCAATGTACATTTGTATCTAGTCACTATGACTTGGGCGCGTATGAACATGGCATGGTCCAGAAAGGATCACGAAGAGCTGGATGCCAATGAATGGGGCCTAGGTGTCACAAGTGCTTGACTATGTTTCTCCATTGGGACTGGGCTGATGGTCATCACAAGCAGGAGCTTTTTTGTGTGGTGTCCATTGTGCTAATTCATCAACACCAATTCACCGGACATCAGGTCTTTGGGGTTGGGAGGAAACCGAAGCACCCACAGTAAGAAACCTGCACAAACACATTTAGAACGTGTACACAGAGAGAACCCTGGACTCCACACAGCATGGACGCTCCAGCTGGGAATCGAACCTGGAGCATTCTTGCTACTGTGCTTCTTGGGACTGACCATACGACTGAGAGCACAGTGTATATAAATAACCATAATGGCGCATTTGGATGTTTGGATTGATTGTGAAACGGCAGTAAAAATCATGGTACTAATCCCATACTAGTACTCAGAGAACTCCTACACAGGGAACCGTATTCAGGTGGTCATGTACAGAGAATAAAAAGGAACAAATGGCACAAACAAGTATGTGCCCCCGGTCTGAAAACACTCACTATGGCAGCAATACAAAAATAATAGCACCCATTCAACTGCAGCAAAGAGGATCTGAGGACAAGCTAAGGACATAGGGTCAAAGCAGGAAGACCTTAAAAAATGAGCAACCAACGTGTGAAAAAAGGAGTGGAAAGAAGATTTGGTGAGGTTTTTTTTATAAACACCAAGAGGATAAGGGGAAATTGAGGATCAGGAGGCAGATTTTTCGAATAGTTGTCTCAGCTGAAACAGAAACAGGTGCGAGCACCAAAAAGAATGCGTCTCAAATGTGCCCTCGCTTCGCTCTCAAAAATAAGAGAGAGAAAGAAACGGTTCGATGAAAAATTTAATTTACATAATTGTCCCTTCACACTTAACGGAATCAATCAGCCACGGCCTGAGGGCTGTCTGAGGCTCTGCACTGGAGCTACGAGGCTTATACGCCACCAGCTAACTTTGCGCAGACTGCTTCAAACCCAGCCAAGCACTGCTCATGTGGTTTCTGGCATTGCATAAAGCCATCAAGAGCAAACGAAGGTCAGCTGAAAACTGCTGCACTTGTTTTAGATGCTTTTCAATTCATGTCTAATGACTGTGAATCCATTTACAAAACATCATATCTGAATTTTTAGACAGGGTCATTGTCATGCTGAAGACCTCATTAACAACACTAATTAAAGGTAATGATAGCATAGCAGTGTTATTGGGATTAAAAGCCTACGTAGTGCATTAAAAGTAGTTTAAGTAGATGCTAAATTCTGCTACGTGCATGAAAAAATTATATTTCAAAAAAGCTTATGAACAAAGTATGGAAAAACTGAGAAAGTACAAACTTTCAGCCATTTAGATGGTGAAACTGTAGAAATACACTCAGCTCAATATTTTATTCAATTCAATACACGATATTTAGCCCACAATTAGACATTCTCATGCTAATACAAGCAAATTTGTGGTTGCATAACTTTCTAATGAGGAAAAGTGATGGAGCAAGATGTTAATTAGTACTGATGGTTTACTTATGTTGGTGTTTAACCAGCGCAGTTGCATTAAATGTCATATATAATAAACCTCTGGACCAAAAATTAGTCACCTTTCGTCTTTAAGATGTTGCACGATGATGGGGCTATAAATACCTGCGGGGTGTGAGTGATGCATAGATAGATTGAGAAGAGGTGGTACAGTGCAGTGAATTGAAAATGTCCCTACAGCAGATGTTAATGATGGGCTAAAAGTAGTGACTGTATGAGTGTGCCAAAGACCATAGTGTGAAGGAAGTAGCTGAATCTGCAGGTGTATGGAAACATAAGGTCATACGGGTCTACCAGCAGTGGCTTAAATCCCAGTCTACTGGAAACTACCCTCCGAACTGTGCCAGGGAAGGCATCCACCAAATCTGGCCCAACTGCACAGTTCTTTGAGGCAAGAGTGGCTGAGCATTGATGTGGTCTACATCCAGAAACTTGCCCAGCCCATGCCAAATCCAATCACAGCTGTTATTTGCGCTTGTGGAGGTATTACGTACTGTAAGGTATGTAAGCTAAGAAAGTCTGTTCTCCACAGAGCATTGTCACGGTTTTGCTTTGCATTATAACAAGTTCATCACGCATTATTACACACTTATAACACAGGCTTCTAGGTTTTAGAACTGCACATTCTCATGCAGCCAAGTTAACACTACTTAGTCACAAATACAGGAAACAATCTATAATGCAAAACATTTTGGAATTTACTGTGCAGCGTTTTGTCATTAGCATCTGGGCCCCAGGAACCAGACTAATTGAAGATACCAATAGACTCTCTCCATCACACAAACCACATTATCAAGTCTATATGAGAGTGATTACCTTCCCGATGCAGTTTGATGCAAGTTAGAGGTTGTTTGTAAAATACTGGTGCACATAAAAATTGGTGCACATAAACTTCCATTACTTGGCTGTCCCACAGCATGTCTTACTCGATCACCTACAGTAGTTGGACAATGAAACTGAAACACCTGTCATTTTAGTGTGGGAGGTCTCATGGCTAAATTGGACCAGCCTGGTGGCCAATCTTCATTAACTGCACATTGCACCAGTAAGAGCAGAGTGTGAAGGTTCAGTTAGCAGGTAAGAGCACAGTTCTGCTCAAAATACTGCAATGCACACAGCATTATGGGTGACATACCAGAGTTCAAAAGAGGACACACTGTTGGTGCACGTCTTGCTGGCGCATCTGTGACCAAGACAGCAAGTCTTTGTGATGTATCAAGAGCCACGGTATCCAGGGTAATGTCAGCATACCACCAAGAAGGACGAACCTCCACCAGCATCACGTAGTGACCTGGCCACTATCCTGCAAGAAGAATGTCTTAATATCCCTCTGACCACTGTGCAGGACGCAGTATATGTCATTCCCATGACGAACTGACGCTGTATTGGCCGCAAAAGGAGGCCCTACACCATACTAATAAATGATTGTGGTCTAAAACCAGGTGTTTCAGTTTCATTGTCCAACCCCTGTACAATGTGCCTTTCAACCACACATGCTCTTTAAAAACCCCTGGAGAAGCACACCTGCATGCCACGCCACAGCACTGGTTTTGGAACAGACTGGCCGGTCCTGATGATGAGAGCTGAGCTTAGTGGCGCATTCCTCTGGCGCTTCGCTGCACTGTGAGCCGGCCAGCGGAACTGAGCCCACACTGCATATCATTTAACATCTGTCTGGAGACACACATGGTGGCTGGAATTGTGGCAACACAACGGCCTACAACTAAAGAAGGATGCATAGGCATCGCCCTCTGAGACGCTAAAACCGAACCCCAGCCATTCTTACTCTCTCTGCTTCTCCTGCAGTGGTCTAAAACTACACCCTGTTCACCATGCAACAAACTATTTCAGGAGTGTGTCCTCTCAAATTGCTGTGCTAAAACAAACCAGACCTCAGCTCAGGACAGCACACACCCTCCTGGAGATCCCCCAAGAGGTAGCACATCCCATCTATGACGCACCTAGATTACTGATCTACACTCTTAGCTGCACCCAGAAGGAAGTGTGGGATTACAGTGATATTGGGAAGGAAGATAAAGGTCGCCACGAACCATACATGATGCTACATTTAGACTGATATGGGGAATATTTATTGAGCTACACATACAGAAGTAGAGTCTCTCAGTTTGCCAACCATGCATGTCTTGGCAGGGAGTTGTAGAGGTTCCTAATGGTGTCCTGTGATAATTCATCCCATCCAGCTTGAACATTCTCACACAGTTCCTGCAGATTTTGTGGTAGGGGTGGAGGAGGACTGACCCCAGGACTTAATGATGTGTGAAGTGTGTCAACAAACCGTTCATCTTGGTGCTGACCATGGTGCCTCCATGCCCAGCTTCACCGATCGTCTCCACCATGACAAAAGTGGGACTTGTCACTGAGGATGACCCGCTGCCATTCTGAGTCACTCCATGTCTGGCACGACACCACTGGATTATTTGGCAATGCTGCCTGATGTTAAGAGCAGCTGTCATAATGGTCTGCGTGCATGTAGTCCTGCACCATGCAGCTTCCTGCCAATGGTGCTGGCACTAACAGGATGACCATCCTTGCTCCACATGTGCAGCTGAGAGTAAAACCTGATTCACTTGCACATCCCAGAACGTCAAACCTACTCACCAAGTTTCATTCCTGTCGGCTGATTCCTTCTGGGTGGACTATTTGTGCAACTCTTCTTTTTGAGGATGACTGTAATTGTCTGTTTTGAGCGTCTTCTGTAAATCTAAAACTTGTATTGTAGAACGCACGACTTTTCAAGATTCACCCTGAAAAGACAAGAGGCCTTCCTGTTTTTTGGGGTAATGTGAAAGAGTCAGGAGATAATTGGCCTCCTCGTCACCGAGGGAGTTGGGTTAAAAGGCTCGTGCTCTCACTGAGGAATTTAAATCTGCTCCACTTTACTGCCATGGAGTTTAGCGATGTGGTAATATAGTAATGCACAGCAGTGACTTCCAAAGCTTTCCAGAGCCATTAGGAGAGGCATTACAAAACGAAGGCTTGTGCATGAAATGCCAGCGCGTATGAGTAACTCTGTAATTAAAGATTTTGCTTTGTTTATAGCGACGCCTTCTTTGTCAGGCTGACAGCAGACTCAAGCTGTTTCGCTATAAATCTCCACTGTACGCACGTGTGGCCTCTCAGGGAAGTTACAGCCGCAGAGTTACAGAGTCACACAAGCTATGTTCATACTGAAGGTCTTTCTGGTCAATTCTGAGCAATTTCTGCCCTGCATCGATGATTCATACTTATGTGCAAGAGATAGATAGATAGATAGATAGATAGATAGATAGATAGATAGATAGATAGATAGATAGATAGATACTTTATTGATCCCAGGGGGAAATTCAAGAAGAGTAGCTGTCACATTTGGACAGAACACATGAGACAAAACAAAACCAAAGAACCAAAACACTAAGGAACACTAAACCAGGCTACAAAAACAACCAACATGGGGACAAACGACCAGCAGGGAGACAAAACACCAAGCAAGAACACAGGGGACTACAGGGAGTATAAGAGAACAAGGACTTTACGCATCACTGCCACATGTGCGCCCACCAACCATACCAGCCCACCAACCAAAAACATGCAGCCAACGGCATCCTGCAACCCCAGATAAAGTAGAGTACGATAACCGTTCTCATAACCCACTTTTATTAATATTGAAATTTTAGCTTGAAAATTAGTAACTACATATTTATAACATGTATATAACATGTATGTAAGCAACAGGCGAAGCTACACAATGTCTTACCTACAACTCTGGTGATAATGACATTACCCCCTCACATCCTGGACACCTCCTCTTCCAGACACTCCCCTCTGGTAGAAGACTGCGGTCCATCAAAACCAGCACAACACGTCATGCTAACAGCTTTATCCTCAGAGCTGTAGCGCTCCTCAACCACAGGGGACACATCCCACTGTAAACCTCAGAACATACAACTGAACTGTACCAAACCGGACTGAACAGCTACTTGCACTCTGCCTATTTGCACTATGACTATTTGCACACCTGTACAGATGTTCTCTTTCTGTAGATATTCAGGTCATCTGTAACTTTCTATATATAATATTTTTCAAATAAATCTGTTTCACATCTCTCAGCTTCTTCAGCTTTTTATTACCTTTAGTACTTTTTACTTTAATTTATCCCAGACCCTAATTATTGTTTAGTGTCCTTTAGCTTTAGTTTAATACTGTAAATAATCTGTGTTCTGTGTTTTTGTTACTTGTCATACGTGTTGCTCTCACCAAGACAAATACCATGTATGTGTAACATACTTGGTGAAATAAAGAGATTCTGATTCTGATTACCCCACCTCCTCACAGTAAACCAATCCGTCCGAATGGGGGCTATAGATGAGCTAAAACCACACAAACTTCATCACCAGAAAACGGACCCCAGTTAAGACAATGCAAGTCACTTCAAAGCAGATTATAAAGTGCAAATGGTTCATTCAGCCTGACTGGCCCTAATTGCTGTGAATACGTGTTGCAGCTCACCCCAACCCGGCCTAATTAGAGTAAATTAACTTCAAAGCAGCCCTTAATGGTGTGATCCACATCAGAGCTCGGACTGCCAAGTCAGTAACGAGACCGACTTTAGATATGGCCTTTTATGTGTTGGGTTGCCAATGACTACTCCATTCAGCAGTGCCTTCACTATGCCGTCAGCGAGGAAGACAAAGCACTCTCTTTCTTTTGCCTTCAAGACCAAAAAAAAAAAAAAAACAAAGAGAGCAAAACAGACTTGAATGAATCAAACATTCCCCTTCTCTCTCTCTCTCTCTGTCTCTCTCTCTTTTCAGTCTCTCTCTCTCCTCTTGTTTTGATCGCCACAACAAAGTGTGTTTATTTGCTTTAGCTACCAGAACCAAAGCTGTAAATTGTTTTATAAACCCGCGAAGATGGATTATTACTCTCATTAGGGACACTCCCAGGCCTGCAGGAAACCCCCGGAGCTCAATAAAAACATTCCACTGAAACTCTGATGTTTCCTCAAGCAGCGGGACCCCAAGGATGCTGTTCCATCAGCCCTTCTCGTTGACACTTATATCACTGGATGACATCGTGATATGAAATCCTATCATCGTAAACGTGTCAAGATGGAGAACGCTGCCTGTACGCGAGAAGACAGTGTCCGGTTTATCAGAAGGTGGCGCCGCACAAGCTACTGCTAACGTGACCTAGGAGGGAAGCAGTGAGACGATGTTTCCCGGAGAGTGGCAGGGAAATATGGCTCTCCAAGGCAACAGCAGCACTGCTATTATAAGAGCAAGTGGATAAGTCCGGGCCTGAAGGCTCGGCTTTATAAAGAGGCCTGTTCAGATACTCAGGGGTGGTCCATGGTTAAACAGAGTGACTGTGTTGCTATTTTAATATCAGCCTTTCTTAACTACTCATATTCGAATGAGACAGTAACTCAGATTGTTATGTATCTCATCATTGCACAAATAGTGGCACCCTGAAGGAAGCAACCAAGAGGAATGAAACTTGGTGGGACGGTTTGACACTGGGAGACGTGTGAATATTTTCTAATAAGCCTCGATTACGAACATTCAGCAAGCAGTGATTGGCAGGTGCATGACACAGGACAACAGTTACCAGACAGTTACCACAACTGCCCTTAACATCACATCAACGTCGCCAAAGACGATGTCATGTGTCACGCCAGACTGTCATGGAGTGGCTCAAAATGACACCGGGTCATCTCCAGTGAGGACTCCTGTTTTTGTCTTGGTGGAGATGACCAAGGAATCCGTGTGTGGAGGCACCATGGCAGAGCCAAGATCAATTCATTCTACCTGGCTTTCCAGATTAAACTTAAACTGGTACGGCAGAAGTGACACCTTTGTAAAAGTATCGCATGATGGGGGGCTTGATTTTTGGAAATCTGTATATTCTCATAACCATCTACATTCTGGCCATATGCTGACAGCTTTCTGAGCCACCATACCGGCCCCCACGCCAGGGGTCTTCTCTACTAATCCACCATGTTTACCCATTCTCGTTTCCCCCTCCACAGAATATATAAAGGGGTGTTCTGAAAATATGTTTTTAGTACCCGGTTCCGCTGTACTCCCTACTTTGTTTGACAGAAATCCGTATGGCTGCCTATAAGAGACACAGATCATAATAAGAAAGATGAAACCAAAATAACCGCAGCTGCCAGCACATGTTCCCTCTGGCCCCTCTGTGCCGCTATCAGAGAGCTGCTTTTGGATCCTGTCTCTCACGCATTACGCCAACTGCCCCATCAGAAGAGGGGAAATGGAGAGCTGGGTGGCCTCTTGCTCTTCGTAAGGGTTTAATGACGCTAATGTACCTCC
>JAMWET010007742.1:22500-72500 GCA_024036415.1 Prochilodus magdalenae
CCATCTGCAGGAGCCTAAAGTTACTACTACCTTAAACACTCAAGGTGACTAATTCTTTTATGTGGTGAGCTAATGTTTTATACAGGACAATGTTTATTTCTTAGCTTATTCATATTCGTTAAATGTACATACATCACTTTTTTTTTTTTTTTTTTAATCATAACTTACAATATTTCTGATTAAATGGAAATGCTTGTTCATCTCTCATGGATAACTGCTCCCTCCGACTTGAGTTCTACAGTCATCATGGTTTCTGATCCACTACAAACAGCTGGCTTTATCATGTGGCATTCTGATAACAATTCATTGGGCCCGAGTATGCGGAGTGGTAGGCACAGAGTACTGGGAAGTGCCGGTGACAGAAGCAAGGGAGCCCCATCTCCCATTCAAACAATCTATACAGTTCAGATTTGTCAAGACCTGCCGATACTCTCTATGGCTATAAACTCATATGTCAAAGGACTCTCGACTACCAGCAGATCTTTTGGAATGCGAATGCCTGGAAGACCACTCTATGGGCCTACTATCTTCATGGCCTCAGGCAGAAGCACCAGGTGAGCATACCTCACCGCTACCTGTCAGGCACCATGAGCTACATGAGGAAATACAGTATCATGGAAAGATTATGTCACCACACCCCTACGGGCTCATAAAAGCCCAGCTCTGACAGGAATCTATAACCCTGCATATTTCAAAATCTAGAGGCAGTTTTTTTTTCTATCCCCTCTTTTCAAATATTTGCCTACTGTAAATATGGCATGCGGGATCCGAGACCCATGGAAGGCTACGAGCAAAACCAGTGCTACTAAATTCCATCAAACGGAATGTGAGGAAGATAGAATAGTATAGTACTATATTATATAGTATAGTGTGTTCGTGTCACTTCATTGCTGTGCTCCCTTCCTCTGGCTTCCAGTTGCTGCCTGCATCAGATTTAAAACTCTCGTGTTTGCCTTCAAAGCCCCTCCCTAGCGTATGGCAGGGGTCAAGAGTCAATCGGTACCTCAATCCTTTTGAGTAATCTTTAAGAAGCATGGAAGACAAGCGCCCAGACCCTCTTTTCGTCCTGGCTCCCAGATGGTCTAAAAAACTTCCACTGGCTGTTTGAACAGCCAAATCTCTTGTGGTCTTTAAATGCAGGGTGAAGACCATCTCTTTGTGAGGCACTTAAGTGAGCACTAAACAAAGTACATATGAAAGTTCATTGTATTGCACTTAAGATGACCTAAACATGTCTCCTCTCTAGGTATCAGCACTGGCCTGGGATCGCTAGGCAGTGTACGTGTGGTTGGTGTGGCTCAGCGGTTAACACCTCTACCCACCAAGGAGCTACCACCCCATGTGGGAGACGGGGGGTTCAAATCCCAATCTAGGTGGCAAATGCTGAGCTACACCAATAAGAGTCCTTGGGCAAGACTCCTAACACTACACTGGCCTACCTGTAATACAAATAAGCTTGTAAGTCGCTAAATCAGCTGAATCCCTGAAATGTAAAATGTAAATGTACTTCTACTGTAATTAACTCTTAACTGTATTCTTCTTTCTATATATGAGCACTGGTCCTTGTTCGGGTAGTGTCTGAGCTCAGGGGGAGATTGGACTCTAACCCATTTGTACTAGTTAGGATACATTCTCTGACTGAGTGCCAAGTACTCTCGCTCTGGATAAGAGCATGAAACATTCCGAAAATATTCTGACACTGGAAAAAACAGCTGGTTAAGTAATAAATGAGTCGCCATGCTTCCAGTTGTGCGCTTCATCCCTTATCACCTTGTTTTAACATTTAGCCCATCTTACAGTGTCACACGGTTAATGATATTCCTCCGCAAGTGCACCAGCGCTGCACAATAAAGAACCCACACATAACAGCTATTCAGTGGTACCCACCTTTTGCCCAACACGCTGTACCTCATCTGAACCACACATTTCATTTCGATGTTTGCATACGTGCCTGGCAGGATGCCACAGTGGGCATTTCCAGTCGGCCTGCTCCGCCAGTTCCCATTTCCCAGCCTCTCCATCATGGCCGCTGCCCCCATTTAAATGGCTCCAGCCAATAAATAACTTGATCTCCCACCCAAATCCTTTCTCCCCTGACTGGGCACCCTAAACCAACAATCCCGGGCCTTTTTCGAAAGCAAAGTGCTGACCGGCAAAATTCTTTTGAGCGCAGCCACTCAGCGAAGCGTCGGTGTGATCACCTCCTGCTTCACTATCCCTTGGGATGGAGTCCTCCCCAGAAAGCCAACCGCTCTATCTGGGCGAAAGCCCTAGTGCTTGTTCCACAGCTAGAAACTACAGGACATGATCTTTATGACAGAAAATGCCACCAATGTTGGTTTAAATCTAATACGGCAAGCTATACGGGCTCAATTTACCGAACTGAGGTCAACAATCAACAAGGAGAGTAGAGAGAGAGGATAACTTGGACTGCCTTACATAAACAAGGGTGTTGAAAAAACATTTTGGTTTTTGAGTGATTCCATAGAAGAACCATTTTTTGATGACTCCTCTTAAAGGACTATTGTTCCGCAAGCTTTAAAGAAATGGCATATGATATAAAAAGTCCATAATAACTTAACTGGCTTCTCTTGGAACATTATGTCCAAACCAGGAACGATTTAGGAACTTTTATATTTAAAGCCCATCCATATTTTCTTTCCAAGTTAGGTGGATCTTGCTCTTACGGGCACCCAAAATACCTGTACAAAGCATGCCCCCCGAATTACCTTTCAGTAATAACTTATATAACCAAATCCTCTCATCAGTCACAAGGCTGATGTGGCTTTTCCTGTCTACACAGCTTCAACAAAACTGTGACCTCTTACTGTCTCTCTGTGTTTACCGAGCAAAAGCTAACAACCAAGCGAAAGCTGACCCATCAGGCATAACTGAACTAGCTCATCTGTCATCCATTTGTTGGCTTGTTCATCTGCAGGTCTGTCTGTGTGTCTGCCCATGCATTAAACTGACCATGCCAGCATTTCCCAGATGCCAGTCCAACAGCAAAATAAATAAGAACCTTAATAAAACATGATAATGATCCTAGCAACACTCATGACCTTTTACCTATTTATATTTGCATACACTGTTGAATTTAGCCCATTCAGTGGCATGGCAAGCTAAGAGTGAACCACATATGCTCTGCAGAATATCGAGACTGTGCCCAAACGGGTTCTAGTTTTATTAGAATTATATATTATATATATATAATTATATATATAATTATATATATATAATTATATATATATAATTATATTTATATATTTTTTTTTATTTATATATATAATAGTATATATATATATACCCGCCCCCCAATATATAACTGTATATATATATATATATATATATATATATTTTTTGTTTTTTTTTTTTTTTTTTTTTTTTTTTAAGGTTTTTATTTTTTTGCTTTTTACGCTTAGAAAATTTCATGATAAATGGACCAACAGAAATGACCTGTTAAATGTTTAGTTCCATTGACTTACATTCAAATTCAATTAGGTTTTTATCCTCTCCTATAAAGTTGCCATTTTAGACATACTCGTTTTTTTCTGGACAGCGACGATTTGCTGGATGTGTGAATGCAGCGTGACTTTTGGGATCATACAAACTTTTAATCTCACATCGTGTTCCCTGTGCCCCTAAGAATAAACCAGGCTAAAATAATTTGAGCTAATCATTTAAAAAAGTAGTTCTCTGTTTCCTGAAACATTAAATAAGCTCAGTCTTAGATTATACCGAAATGCCATTTAGACTAGGCTTAAACTGGCTCTAGGGAACACATGAATAGACAGCTCAATATTTCTTAGCTAAAGAAAGTACATTCGTCTGTGGAGAAAAATGTCGTAAGTGTGTTGCAAGAGCGACAGCACAAAGCACCTATCTAGACTTACTTCCAGTTCATACACCATGGCTTAGGCCTATCTTGACAAAGGAAATGATAGGATGTGCAAACACACACACATGCACTTGCAGAGAGCATGCCTCACCGCAGGAATCTCACTGTTTACTTTCCGATTGCACCTTTTAACAATACCAACTGTTTGCCCTGAAAGAAAGGCAAGGCGGTGGAGGCAAAGCGGATAATTGGCTCCCAGGGCCCGCTACAGTCATTTGAGCCCATTGGAAACCATTGACTGTTCTACGTTTTGTCCAGCTGTTGTTTACTGAGCTACAAGCAAATCGCTGTGTCCTAGGAAGGGCCCGCACACAATCAGTGAGCGAAAGGAACGGATGGGATTTAGGTGGTTTCGGTCAGTTCACCCAGATCCCAGCACATTTCTGGTAAAGACACCCAGCCGTCCCCAGAGTGCAATGATGACCGGACAGATGTGCACTGTTGCGCTGCATTCTGGTGTTATTCCGTGTCCTCTCCCACACACACCCCTCTATGGCGGCCCCAAAGCCTAGGACATAGACCCATGGCCAACTGGCAAAGTCTAACACGAAGAGCGTGAGAAAAATGTCCACGTTTTTTTTTTTTTTTGCCTTTGCAGTTTCCTTAACGATAATGTGCAGCTGTGGAACAGCATGTGACCGAATTATCAGTACGGACCAGCCAAAGCCGTGTGATTTCAGCAAGCCGCCACATCCATTCACAAAGTCTTGAAAGGACCCGCTTAGAGCTAATTCATGAATACATTTGTGAAGACTTTAAAGAGGACACCTGCTCTTTAGTTTCCAACGTCACACCGGCATGAACATACATGAAAACTGCACCCCCGTCCCCCAACACCAATCCATTTGTGGTTTCAGATAGTAGAAAAGAAAAAGGCCATGAGTCAGTAGGGGTCTGTTTTCAAAGTCCCTCTAACAAATGGAAGACTTCTCCAAATGAAAACAACCTTAAAGGTCTCCTTGATGATTCAATACAGCGAAACCGCTACCAGGCCCCAACCAAAGGCTCCATACTCCATACAACTACAGCCTGCTGTGCTCTTTCATAAGGGTGGGTAGCGCATGGTGGTAGACCATGGTGGTCGCACACTAATACAAAACGCTAATGCAAAGTGTAGAGCATTAAGTGGGTAAACAGAACCGGACCTCCCTTGCAAACCCTGGCACAGGCTGGAGGGCTGGCCTCTGTTAAACAGCTGCGCTGGCTGCAAGGTGCAAGGTGGCCCTCCATTAGCAAGTCTCTGCTGTATACAGAGTGCACTCTCCTCAGCTAAGGGCCCTGTCAGGCTCTCGAGTGAGGCCGCAGGGTAACAACGGATGGAAAGAGTGATGACAGGTGCCACAGAGAGAGAACGACAGAGTGAGGGGAAGAATATCTGCTTTTTATCACACTTTTTACCCACACGGGTTTATGGAAAACCAAGGATAGTGTGCATGACAAGGTGAAACAGGGTGGAAAAAACAACAGAACAGAAATCTCCCCATCTTCCCGTGCATACTGAACTATTTCAACATAGCCGGGCTTTCGGAAACGGCCAATCTGTCTCTTTTAACGCTAATCTGTACCCCAAGCCCCTCTGGGAAAACCAATATGATGAGTGAGGCCTCTTGACTCCAGACACTGCAATCTGTACACTCAACCTAAAGCAGCAGGAAGGAACCAGGACATCTTTCAACAAATGCATGTGTGTTTTTTTCCCCTCCACACTATGAACATATTGCACTAAATGAGCTAACTTCAACATGCTTCAACAAGTTGTCGCTAGCTGTAGCGAGGAGGGGCGGCTGGAAAACAAAAGCTGGACAGAGGTTCGGGCTGCATAAATCTTCCCCTAGGTCATTCGGTCTCTCCCACACGTGCATCATGCCATGCATTTCAAGTCAGGACTCCCACAGGCATTCCTCTGAGCACTGGCAATATTCACCACACATGCTTCCTGTCAGATATGCCCAGCACAGCTGTTTCCCATACCCAAAACCTAACCTGCAAGGTGCAGGAACAACAACATAGCCCTGTTCGGTCTAAAGACCCAAGACATCCATTCCAACACATGGGGAGAAGAATGTTAATTGGGACAAGAAATGGTTTATTGTTGACTGGGGGTCAAATTTTTTTATCATCAGGCAATTTCTCAGCTGTAAGCTTCCTAAAGTCACAGGTAGCAAAGGTGAGGACACTGCTTATTTGCTTTTATCCAAAGCTTTAAAAGGTGCACACTGATATAAAACACAGAGGGCAGATCTGATTAAGTTCCCAAAAAGTCCAAAAGTCTGAGACCACGTTGGACAAGGTCCAAAAGTCTGAGACCATACTGGTCCACAAGATCCAAAATCAAAGACCAATATGACCCACGAGTCTGAGACTACTATGGTCCACAAGGTTAAAAATGTCAGAGACCACACTCATCAACAAGGTCCACAAGTCTGAGACCACACATCAACAACTCTGAGACCCCAATATCAAATAGGTCACAAAGTAAAAGACCACATTGGTCCACAAGGTCCAAAAGTCTGAGACCATACTGGTCCACTACTACTACTATAGTCCACAAGGTTAAAAATGTCCGAGACCACACTCTTCAACAAGGTCCACAAGTCAGAGACTCCATTAATCAACAAAGTCCAAAAGTCAAAGACCACATTGATCCACAAGGTCCATAACTCTGAGACCCCAATATCAAATAGGTCACAAAGTAAAAGACCACATTTGTCCACAAGGTCCAAAAGTCTGAGACCATACTGGTCCACAAGGTCCAAAATCAAAGACCAATATGACCCACAAGGTCCAAAAGTCTGAGACTACTATGGTCCACAAGGTTAAAAAAGTCTGAGACCATACTGATCAACAAGATCCACAAGTCTGAGACCACATTGATCAACAAGGTCCAAAAGTCAAAAGACCATATTTATCCACAAGGTCCAAAAGTCTGAGACCATACTGGTCCACAAGGTCCAAAATCAAAGACCAATATGACCCACAAGGTCCAAAAGTCTGAGACTACTATGGTCCACAAGGTTAAAAAAGTCTGAGACCATACTGATCAACAAGATCTACAAGTCTGAGACCACACTGATCAACAAGGTCCACAAGTCTGAGACCACACTGATCAACAAAGTCCAAAAGTCAAAAGACCATATTGATCCACAAGGTCCAAAAGTCTGAGACCATACTGGTCCACAAGATCCAAAATCAAAGACCAATATGACCCACAAGGTCGAAAAAAGTCTGAGACTACTATGGTCCACAAGGTTAAAAATGTCCGAGACCACACTCATCAACAAGGTCCACAAGTCTGAGACTCCATTAATCAACAAAGTCCAAAAGTAAAAGACCACATTGGTCCACAAGGTCAAAAGTCTGAGACCATACTGCTCCACAAGGTCCAAAATAAAGACCACTATGACTCACAAGGTCCAAAAGTAAAAGACCACATTAAAAAGTCAGACTTTGTCAATTAAACTTCATAATCAATAAAACAATCATAAGATATCAATAAGATAATCAATAAAAGTTTCAGAATCTACAACACCATTAAGAGAAATAAGCAAAATAAAAAAAGTTGAATCCAAAGCTTCTAGCTCACTAAACCTATTGACCATGTAAAGGCCAGTCGGTCCATTTTATTTTTAGTCTAATCCCAGCTATTATAGTTTGTGTACAGACGACGGCCAAGTGGATTTGATCTACCCCTCAGATGCTTTAACTTGTGGAGTCCACGCCAGCATGAGTGCATGACATTATTAACGCAAAAGAAGGGCGAGCCTGAAAAGAAAAACTCTGAGGTTCATGTTAAAGTGTCAAAGATTCTTCATCTCCCACATAGTTATGCTGATATCATTTGTAATGAAAACCCTTGTGTTAAACGTGACGTAACGTTTTGTTAAACGTTAAACGTAAATATCCGTCATCCAACAAATGTGAGATGCCAATTCAAGATGACAACGGTCACTAACCGATTGGATTAACTGGAACCATTACTACCAATTACATTACACTGGCTTGAAGAAGATGGCTTTATACAGGAAGAGCTGGTAGTCCCTGCCGTATCATACACTGCAGGGCTGCCCAACCGTATCCACAACAGGCTGGAGCAGCTGTTGGTGTTCTATCCTACGAAAGAGCAGCAGACCTGATTCTACTTGTTTAGTCAGTAAGGCTTAGTCTTCAAACATCTGCTTGTTTAGTCAGTAAGGCTTAGTCTTTAAACATCTGCTTGTTTAGTCAGTAAGGCTTAGTCTTTAAACATCTGCTTGTTTAGTCAGTAAGGCTTAGTCTTCAACATTTACTCAAACACGTTTGGATAAAAAACCTGTTGCCACACCGACGCTTTGCAGACCACCCGTTCCTATCTTTAAACCCATGACATGAAAGAAGGAAGCCAGTGTACTGTGTCACGGTTTGCCAGCTACAGCCTCATTAACCCAGTGCTTACAAACCACAAACAGGTAACTCAAGAGCCAGTCATGCTGCTTATTATAAAGTCCTTTGTTTCAGAGTAGTTTCTCTCACTCCTACGTCAACACCGCTTCCTATGGAAACATCCACACAGCTCTCTGTGCCAAAGCAACGGCTCCAGCCCGCAGTCAGCCTTAAACCCCCATCTTCTTTGATTTCAATACGAACATTGTTAAGCAGCAGTGTGTCAGACTCAGGCCTGTGGAGACTCGTGTGGGATCTAGACGTACCTACAGTACACGAGAGAGGGAATGGAAACGGCCACTTAGCTCTGACTTTGATCAGATGGTATTGGAACGCTGACAGTTTTTATCCTTGCTAGAATTTAAAGAGCTACCTATTAGTGAAAAGGCTCTTGTGACTTCTTTTAACTCAATACAGGTCATCATGGAAAGTCTAAACAAAAAGAGATGCTAGTTTAGAAATATTAGAAATATGGATTTTTGCAGATATTGGATTTATTTTATTTGGCATGATGATTGATTGATGATGATGAATGAATGATGATGATGGATAATGAATGATGAATGATGAATAATGATGATGGATAGTTGATGATGGATAATTGATGGATGATTGATGGATGATTGATGATGGATAATTGATGGATGATTGATGGATGATGGATGATTGATGGATGATGGATGATTGATGGATGATGGATGATTGATGGATGATTGATGGATGATTGATGGATGATTGATGATGATGATGGATAATTGATGATGATTGATGAATGACTGATGGATGATTGATGGATGATTGATGATGATGATGATGATGATGAATGATGAATGATGGATAATGATGATGGATGGATGACGGATAATGATGACGGATAATGATGACAGATGATTGATGGATGATTGATGGATGATTGATGGATGATTGATGGATGATGAAGCTTTGAATGCACGTTATACAGACCTAAATCCACAATACTAGAGTCAAATTAAAGATTCTAACATGGATAACTGTAAACCAAACAAAGCATCCAGACCTCAGCACCCCTGAACGTATACGGTACTACCTGGTTCATGGGTCAAGAAAAGTGCCGTCAACTTTGTGTCAACTATTCTGGATGTTCAGCCACTCTTCCATCAAAGAATTGCACAGCTGGGCCATCTTTGATGGATGCCTTCCCTGGCATAATTCTGATGCGAATTCCCACTGCTGGTAGACCTGTATTAACATAGACTTCCATAGACCTGCAAACTCAGCTACCTCCTTCACACCCAAATGTAATCACTCCTTTTAGCCAATCATTAACATCTGCTTTGGAGCCAATACATTTTCTTCCATACAACGAACAAGAGATTCGCTGCACTGTACCTCCTCTTCTTAACCTATGAAACCCATCACCCACACCCTGCAGGTATTTACAGCCCCAACCTCCTTGTGCAATTCCATCTGCAGGAGCCTAAAGTTACTACCACCTTAAACATACAAGGTGACTAACTTTTTGTCAGAGAAATGACAAGCTTCAGCTAAGTCAAACGAATACAAGGCCTCTGACCTTTGTACAGCAGTGTACGCCAGCCCAGAAAGCTGACTATTAGTTACAGTAACTCAAAAAGCATACTGCTTGCTATTCAGACGAGTGTAGGCCCATCACGGTGAGTAATGTCAGGGTTTATCTCCTTCCCCGCCATATGGAGCTCTCTGTAAGCGATGAAACCCTGTGGCTACGCTCATGTGGTAAATGACAAGCAAGAGTTCCTACTTATGGAGACCCTGACTCACTTGAAGTCACCCACGTTTGGTTTCCAGCCCAAGTTCCAATGCCGTTTTCCAAATCTCTACCAATAGGTGCTATACAACATGATGTCTGAGTCATACAGTCATGGAAAACATGAGTTTTCACCAGCGATGGTCTCCGGCAGTGACCAAAAAAAGAAAAAAGGATCATTCATTGGCGGGCACTCCTATAGGAGTGACTCTTTATACCCACCCATTGCTAAAACAATATGATAAGTGTCTAAGGATATTTTAAGTGTGGCATTGCAGCATTGCAGGCTGGCGACACTGGGGCCAGACAGAAGCGGGCCCAGTGCATGACAGAGCCATGAAACGGGAGTCAAGCCTGACACCTCATACTGGGTCTGAAGTCAGAGGGCAGGCCGAATCCTGCCCTGGTGACAGCAAAACAGTGAGGCGCACCATGCACGTCAACTGTTGCACGACTGGATGACCGTATTTTTATTAACGCCAGGCCAGTATCTCATAGAATGGATAGAAGGAGAGATGACCACTCAAAACTAGCTGTGAACTAGATGGGCAGTTCAATCTGTTTTGTTCATCAGCTTTCTTTATTAATAGAATCTGAATATTCCAGATTCATTTCTATTGTGAAGGTAGCATAAGAGGTCATCAGTCATGTCAACAATTAACAACAACTGACCTATAGAATAATAACTACTAAAACAACTACTGTTTTAATGTTTGGAATCAGTTGTAATATTAATAATTGTTGTATGCAGAAATTACCAAACAACTACCAATAGTATAACTATTATAACTTACTAAAATAGTGTGGCTACAAATAGCTATAAGCTATAAATAGCTATAAAGAAATACATGAACAGTAGCAACCACCTGGGAAAGCAGAGCAATAACCTTATCAAACCAATCTGTTCGCAGACTTTCCTTTCTAGTTCTATTTTCATTTATTTATTTTTTAAATTATACATTTTGGATTATTTTCATTGTTCTATACAGAAAAGACAAAAAAGAATAATTTCTTTAAAATAAAGGCAACCTGCTGAGTGGTGCACTTTGACATGATGAGAAACTGCATGGTTCTGAGTGTTTGTTTGGTCAGAAACCAAAAGTCGAGTGCTATAAATTAATATTGGAAGTTTGCCTAGACAGAAATTATATGTTATAATATTTAAAAAATTCAAGCTATACAAGCTATACTCATGCTGTACTCTACATGCTTAGCACGATGACATTAGCAGAATCCAGTCTGATATTTGTCTGATTTACACTGTGGTCCAAGCTTAGCATCTAATGCAAACATGGTTGTATATGACAGTTACTTCAAATGGTAGTGTCGATGGCCCCATTTTGATTAATACTCTATTAGTGGTTATACCCTCCGTTTTGTCCTGACATTATCTATAGTTTTATGTATCGCTCTAAGACAAAAAAAAAAAAAAATTAAAAAGTGTTCCTATAGAAAAATACAAGCATGTAGTATGCACATTCAGCTGAACATACCATTCCTTCCTCGGACCATACAGGTCATATATGGAAACAAAGCTGCAAAAAAAAAGTGTAATGTCACATAAACCAAAACAATTTCATATATCCACCATATATGGTAAACTGGCTATAGCAGTTTAGCTATTCACACTGAAGTTATAAGGCAGGTTTGTTGATAGACTGCTTTTCCTTTTTTCAACCAGAGCAGAACTTGTATGTGTGTTTGTGTATATATATATATATATATATATATATATATATATATATATATATATATTGTTGTGCTTATTGTTGTGCTTATTTGTATATATATATGTTGTGCTTGTTTGTATATATATATATATATATATATATATATATATATATATATATATATTTACACATACATACATATACACATATATACATATATATTAACAACAACAGCCAGTTTAATACTAAAGCATAAAGACAGGTTAAATAATGGCCATGTAAATATTAATAATCACTGCATTTGGCAGCTCACCTGTAACGCCCACCTGTAACGCAAACAAGACACTAGCAACACATAATTACTTCCTCCAGACGCACAATCTCTTCATCATGCCAACTGATATCAACCTGGCAGCTATGTTTTCTCTAAAGACAGCTGTGGGTGGGCCAAACTTGGAAAGAATTCCAGTAGACTTTCGCTTCTTGTGGGGGCCCAACTGGCACCTATAGAGGAGCCCTTAATTATCACCCCAACGTAGAGCAAGGGGGTGTGCGTAGAACCCTGCTCACACAGACCACCTGTGCCGGACACCCGGGGTTCCACACTCCCCCTCACCAACGGCATGCAAGTGCTACATTTGCTCTTTTGTTACAGCCAAGAAGGTTCTTTCTGCTTCAGTATCCACTGGGCTGTGGGCCCTCACAATTAAGGTGTGAAAGTTTAGGCTTGGGTTAGCGTGTAACCTTCTTTTACTATCCCTTAAACTAGGGCAGAGAACCGCAAGAACCCTTGCTACAATCTCTAGACTACAACAACCAGGGGTAGTAAGTCATAAACTCCCGTTGCTGGCTTTTATAGAGGAAACAGGGAACTTTATGGACCGACTGCAGCAAACCCAGCAGAACATGCTTTAAGGAAAGTGGCTTTAATCAGGGAGCTATTAGCCTGCTTACCTGAAATATCAGCGCATCGAGCGTGGAGAGAAACGTGTGGAATCAGGCCAGCAGGCTAAGCTGGCTAGACGTTACTGGAAAGTCTTTGCACAGGTCACCGGAGCTAATTTCCCCCTGCCTTTTATGACACCTTATATAGAATTATCATAAGACTGGGCCCAGTGGAAAGAATTCCTTTGCTGTGATGCTAGATTTCATACTTATCCACCACCTCATTAGTCTATAATTTAGTGCGTGTCACAGACAGTTGCCCCGAAGAAGCCAGAAAAGACGAGAAGCCCTGACACAATACACTTGTCCAGGTTCACAAAAGCTCGTTACATGAACTGGTGATGATACAACGCACTGAGCAAGCAATGATAACGCACGATCGTCGGAAATCACGCAGGGAGCTCTCTGGGTTCAAGCTCCTCTGCTCGGTTACGACGACAAGGAGGAGTAAACACAATCATGGCAGGGCACTTTGAGAGTCTAAAAATACAGCCCTATTTCCGGTAAGCGGCGTCTAACTGTGACCTGCAGCCAGCACTGCCTGGGCAGCTCTGGTTCCTCCAGACGACAGCTGAGGGCCAGGAGGGCTAGGAGCAGAAGGTGGGTGAAGAGAGAAAGGGCTGCTGGTGTTTATTTATAACGGAGCGGGATGGGTTCTCTGTAGCACCGCTCGCCGTCATTCAAGAAAAGTCCCACTTCCCTGATCTGGATTGCTCCAGCCACTTGCCAAAGGAACCTTGGCTTGAAGCTATGGGAGCACCGGCGCCACAAGGCCCTGGAAGACAGGATAGACGCAAGGACGGAATAATGTCTGGCATGGACCAAGGCATGGGAATAACGCACCAACTTGAGGTTCCTAGCTGAGATCATGAAATATTTTCAGAACAATAGCATCGCTACGACGTCGCTCGGAGAAGGCTGCTTGGTTAGCCATGCCTAGAGGTGCCATGTAAACAGAGGCATTCTGCAGTACAGTACTAGGTACACAAGTATCCTGGCCAAAAATGCACTCGGCATGTCGACCAGCTGGTATGGAGGAAGTGGCCGAACATTTTTGATAGCTGGGATCGAGCTCCGGTTTCCCATAGCAGCGGCAGTGGTGGGCTAAAGCATAATCTCCCGGCCCCTCATTCCCTCTCTGTCGCTCTCTCTCACACTCACACTAGGACCAGCTAATCTGACACCACCTGTTGCTTTGGCCTGGGACCCATTGTGCCACGGTGCAGCAGGTCAAATGCAGTTTAATAATGCCCTGTTTTGTTCAAAGCTGCATGCAGGCAGTATGTCTGGCCCGTTTTGCTTTTTCCCGTATGGTATTAAGAGACATTGATGATTTTGAGGAGAGATGGCACTGCTTTTTGAAGGGAGCCCACTATTTCCATAGTGCTCCCCTCATTATGTCGAGTTAAGCTGGGCTAACGATCCCATCTTTAAGCACCATTCCGACTAGGCAATTACTGCCAACCCTGAATTGCTATGCAATTAAAACTATAACCACATGTCGGCCATGTAATCTTCTAATTTGGCCCAGTAGGTCCTGAATTTTGGGTTTGGCCAAGAAATGTAATTTCTGGCTGTGATTTTTATGATTATAGACTTGATATATGATAGGATATGACATACGATTATAGACGCACAACAGTTCTTCCAACCTGTAAAATGAATGACGGGGCCAAATGGATTTCCATCTATGAAGTAGATGCACAGGTACAGGTATATGTCGTCTTACCAGCATATACCTGTATATATAGCCAATACTTTCAGCCATTTGGATTAGCTTAGGCATGCGATCGCAAGTCTCCAAAATCCTAACTCGTACTCATATGACTCAGTACAACAGAAGAAGGTAATAAGCCTCCAGAACTCCAAATAATACATCACTGTTTGGTGGTGCTCAAAAATAAGCCCAGTCTAAGAGAAGCTATAGTGTGTAACCACCCACTGTATGTTCCATAAGATCATGCTCAAGCCTTCAGGATCTAATCAGGCCCATGATTTCATAATTGGATGGGATTTGGTGGGTGCCTACAGGTTTTGGAATTGCCACCAATGACAACTGCCCAAACATCTCAGGAATAGCTATGCAGTTCATGGCAACCCCCAAACAGGCCACATCAATCCCATGCCCCAGGTATTCAGTCTTTAAGATTGCTTGGGTTAGGTGTGCTGGAAGCTGGGACACAGCCAAAAAAAGAAAAGTGTGGAGTGTCTGGAAGGTGACCAAGAACTGCTGTGGCAAATAGTGAATTACCAGACAGTTATTTCTGAGATGTTTGGACATGGGTGTCACTGGCGACCGTTCCAAAACTTCACAAAGGAGCCGGGCCAAATGCCTGTTCCTTATAAGAGTGGGCTGGCTTGAGAATCCCTGTTAATGACATAGTGGGGGAGACTTTGCTTGGAAACCTGAAACCGTTTCAGGATGATTCCTCTTTGGGCCAGGGGGAGTTTAGGGGTGGAGTCATCCATTTACAAGAAATTAAGAGGGAACAGCCAGAAGCTTTGAACAAAGACTGGTCACTGACTCAGATCTCAAGGAAACTATGTGCTGACAAAATCTCAAGCCCAAGGGGGAAAATAAAAAGGCTTCCCATCCCCTTTTAAATACCCAAATCATCCTTTCAACCGAAATGACCTAACAGCTGTTTTTCGTTCACCTGCACCTTCACGGGAAACAGAGGTGGAATTTCCCCAGGAACAAATACGCTCTTTCAGAGGCCCACTAAATTAAATGTTTAGGGATAAACAGACTACACTGCAACATTTACATACACACAGTGTATTTTTTTATGTACTGTATTTATAACAGTGTTAGTCAGTCTGGCAATCCCATTGTGCTGCAAAACTGTGTCATTAGATATTATTTATTTTATAATTCAGTAATCAAACATTTAAACAAAACTATATTTTTATTTACCAGCATATAACACATATATATATATATATATATATATATATATATATATATATATATATATATATATATATATATATATATATATGTGTGTGTGTATGTATGTAAATGTATATGTGTGTATGTATATACATATACATATACATTTACATACATACAAACATACATACATACATACATACACATACATTATATATATATATATATATATACATACATATACATACATGTGTGTGTTATATGCTGGTAAATAACCCATGCATACTGTATTTCAGCACCACACTGGATGGTGCCACAGTGGCCCTGGCCACTTCAGCAGGGCCCTATAAATGTTTTTTATCAGCTGGTTTATTTAATACATGATTAACATGTGAACTCTCTGTAGAGGCCACAATGGCTTAGTAGCCCCAGTAGTATCCTACAAATTAGTTGCAACCTATGAAGCCTGGAATCCTTTCATACATCTACCTGCAGCCAAACTTCTACATTTCAGATGAATTTCTATTCTATACTACGGCATATCTCCAGCCTTGCAAATCATCCAGCCTGAAATAGCACACAACCACACTGTGTGATGTAATGTAATGAGTTGCTAGCTGTGCATTTCCTCCTGTGGGGTCGTAGAGCATTTGAGTAGTTTGGTCAAAGATAGGCATCGTACTTTGTTTCCTGTAGGCCTGTTTTCGGTGCCCGTATTTATGGTTTGTGATTGATGGTTGGGAATGTCAGTCAAAAGAGCCATTCCTCTCAAAGTCGAGGACTGCTGCCCATGCTAGGTGAACAAATGCTCCAGTCTGGCTTGCAATACTAAAACTGCAGTGGTTTGCAATGGTTAGCAAAGAATACACTTTACAGCCTTAACACTTTATCTATCTAAATAAGATCAGAAACGACAAATGCACTACTTGACTACACAATTCAAAGTGCAATTACATTTGTTTTGACTGCAGCCAGTCTAAATCCCCATATTGAGTTATTGTCATCTTCGATAAGACATTATAATTGCACAGATTAAATGAATTAAAAAAAAACTACATACAAACAAACACAGCTGCAAAAGGGAAGCGCTCTATCTGATCAAAGAAGGCTATTCTTAGCTTCTCATTAAGCTGCTGCAGGCTTCCAGACCCAGGCTCCTGCGGGCTGTGGAGATCAGACATGAACGAAATGCGCTCTGGCAGGCGACTTGTGGCGACCTGAAGATGTTCCAGCTCCTCTGACCCCTTTCTCACCCAGTTTGAGGCACGCCCCGCTGGACAGAGGTGAAATTCCTCTGAGCGATAAAAATACCACATAAGCTGTGTGGCTGCAGGTGAAATTTCACCCTCCAGTCAAGGTGCCTTGTCTGGTGTGGGCGTGCGAGAGAACAAACACCAGGATAGACCTCTGGACTGTGTGACCTGTTAATTATGAATTCCAGCTCGTCAAACCAGAAAAATATAATATAATATAATATAATATAATATAATATAATATAATATAATATAACATAACATAATATAATATAACATAATATAATATAAGATGCAGATAACTGCTTTCCATAACATTGCAGGTGTTTGGATTTCTGTAATCTCTGATGATTTATTACTTTTTGTAACTGCCTGTCATTTTTCCTGCTCTCCTGCTCATGCATTTTACAGATGACTAGGTATTGGAAGCAGGATATTAAAGAATGTTGGATATCAGCAACAATCTATATATCGGTTGGCAAACCTATATGCAAAATAAAAACATTTAATATTTTTATTTATAAGATGAATCACATGAATGACGTGCTTACTAGAACATCATTGTTGGTGCATTCAATTCAGAATCATCTACAGTTTCATTCTGGATTAATCTAAAATGCCTGTTCCCAGTGTCCCAAGCAAAAGCCTTTAGCAAGTTGTCAATAAATATTTTTTTTAACCAACATGATTTAGTCTTAGGTACTTAATTAGTCTTGATAATGGTAAAAATAAAATAATTAATAAAATCTGCTTATATTCATGATTTCCATTAATGTGGCCAGAAGATTAACTGGCTTTGTAGCTCTACTGATGTGATTTGTAATTTACAACCTCCTGCAAATGATCTGTGGTCTATGAAGCTGCACATATTGGATTTTCAAACTGATTACAAATCACAGATCACAAATGTTGAACCCCAATCCAGTGAACTGTGGTTACAATCCAGATATGGCACATCGGTGTCAGGTTGACATAAGTAGAAACTGCTGGTTTGCATATCAGAGGGCATTACAGAGCAGAAGGCTTGAGCTGGTTACGTATGATAGTCTACTTTTAGATGCTCATCAAATTAAAAATAGCCAAGATTGAAAAAGTAATCTCAGATCCTTATCTGCCAATACTCAAAGTTTCAGGGAGGTATTAAATACGACCAATACGAATGGTTTAGACCATTCAGCCTCCACCGAACACTGTTGTATATTAAACCCAGACCAAAACGTTTTTTAATCAAAATAATTCAAAGGTTTTCAGATAAAAAGACATGTGCTGGTTTCATTTTAGCTAGTGCTATATATTAGCCTCATCATTTTAAAGTTGGAAAAGAGCAAGTTTTTGCAAAAGTTTAGTAAGTAAATCCCAAACAAGCTAATTTTACTAAAGGAATGTTGACAGTTGTGTTCTATACCATCCTCTACCCAGAATAGAACTGTCCATTGGGCAGTAGCATTTAGAAGGCTGTAGTAGTCTTTCAGTGTTTTCTGTTTTGGACAGATCAGATAAAAATCTGATCAAAATTTAAGGCCTAAGCTCTGCTTGCCCTTTGGTGAAGTATAGGCTTTTTGTGGTTCCTCAATATTGGCCAATTTGCTTATCAAAAACATTCCATGACTATTCCAATATTGGACCATTTGGTCTTGCTTAGTCAATATTGATATTGGAACGTAAAAGCATAATAGCAAAGTGTCAACTCTATTTTTAAACTTTGGAAGCACAGCATGCATGATAACCAATAATAATTTAATATCCTAAAAATCCACTGCTAGAAAAAAAAAAAAACTAATGCAGTGGTTCGCTCAATCTGTGGCATCCTTTTAAAAGGCAGACAGACTACCATTTTCCCTGAGATACGAAAGTTTCTGTTTGGATAAGACATTTTTCAGAGAGTGTGTTTACTGCGACTGGGATGAACAGTATTTTACTTCAGTTAGAGATAAGTGAACGCCAATGGTTAAACTCAGGCAGTAATTCAACAGAGGACCAGTCTACCTTTTCGGCAAAGGAGTGAGTGCACTCAGCTTAAGTTACATTGGAGTAGTTGACACGACAACCCAAAAGGGCCCCTGCAGAAGATGCCTGAGAATGCTGAATTCCGAGGCTGTATTTTAAAAAGGCCGTCAAAATAACACTGCCTCTTCACACACTCCACCACAATGAGCAGACTTACGCCAGTTGGCCTGGCGCAGCGCTCGCTTCCTGAGCAAGTGGGATGGTTAAACTGGAGCAAATAAAGTTTCGGCTTGGTTTCATTTCGTTCGGCCAGTTGCAAAACACTCCAGCAATTCGATTCTCGCCCTTAGCGAAGTGCGATGCATATGGAATATTACCTATTCCGCTTTTTATGAGAGGATAGGGGCCACTCGAGCGAGCCCTGAGCCTATGAATGTATTCAAAGCCTCTTTTGTTAAATCCCTAGCCCTTCACAACACACAGCCCCCTAAGCTGAGGCCTTGAGATCTTTGCATAGTAACTGCAGCACCAGTAGGAGCTTTAACACCTTCGCCGTTGGGTTTACTACAGGCCAAGTCAATAAACAGCTGGGAAAGGACCCAGAGGCGGTTCTGTGTGTGATTTTAACACCTACAGGAAAACCCGAACAGTGAGTACGTCAAAACTTGTCTTGTCCCTTTAGCCTTGCCTTGCAGAAGTCTCTCATTTATGGTGTTCTGTGGCGACCACTGTCCATGATCATCTGGTAGCCCTTTTCGACCAACACTGAACCGGGTCTTTTGTTCTGGTTTGAGCCGCTGAGTTTTAACTGTTCGGCACATTTCCACCAGAGCTAAATAAGTTGGGAACCTGAAATGTTTGTCGCTGGCTGGAACCATAAAATAGTAGGTTCTTCAGCACAAACCACGACAACATCTTTGGGTGACAACCTCAGAGAGCTTGCAGTCCTCTACATCATCTTACCAGCAATAGTTGATCAGTGTTTGCTGTGTGGATAATAAACATCTGTAATAACAGCACAAACACTCGCCGGTAATCTACCTGCTCACTACGCCACCTTGTTACTACTGTAGTGCAACATCCTCCGTCGATGACGCATCTTTTGACAGTCCTTGGTTCCAATAATAACTGATGCACATTCAGGCTGGTTCCCTGACTAGGCTGAAGGAAACCAGTCCAAGAGCCAGAGTTATTTTTGGTGGAAAAAAATGGCTATGGGGGGATATGGGGCATCCTGTCTGAGTAAAATGGGTGGGGAGTGGGGATATGGTGGGAGGGGGGGCAGTGGAACTCACGCAACACACCTTCAGCCTTCAACCTCAGCCTTCAACCATAAACTGTACCCAGGTTTCAGTACACTTTACTTGAGTTTTACACTAACACACTACTTACAGTACATTACACTTACACTTACTGAGTTACTGTACACCGACACACTACTTACAGTACACTAACACATTACACTTACTGAGTTACTGTACACCAACACACTACTTACACACACTAACACATTTACAGTACACCAACACACCACTACAACACTAACACATAACACTTACTGAGTTACTGTACACCAACACACTTACAGTACTTAACAGTACTGAGTTACTGTACACCAACAACTACTTACAGTACACTAACACTTACACTTACTGAGTTACTGTACACCACACACATACTTACTAGTTAGTACACTAACACATTACACTTACTGAGTTACTGTACACCAACACACTACTTACAGTACACTAACACATTACACTTACTGAGTTACTGTACACCAACACACTACTTACAGTACACTAACACATTACACTTACTGAGTTACTGTTACTGTACACCGACACACTACTTACCAATACACTACACTAACACATTACACTTACTGAGTACACCAACACATCACACTCAGAGTTACTGTCCACCAACACACTACTTACAGTACACTAACACACTACACTTACTGAGTTACTGTAAACCAACACACTACTTACAGTACACTAACACATTACACTTACTGAGTTACTGCACACCGACACACTACTTACAGTACACTAACACATTACACTTACTGAGTTACTGTACACCAACACCCTACTTACAGTACACTAACACATTACACTTACTGAGTTTACTGTACAGTACACTACACTAACACATTACACTTACTGAGTTACTGTACACCAACACGCTACAGTACACTACGCATTACAGTACACTGTAACACACGCTACACAGTACACTAACGCATTACACTTACTGAGTTACTGTACACACCTACAACACACTATTACACTTACAGTACACCAACACAACACACTAACACAACACTTACTGAGTTACTGTTACTTACAGTACACCAACACATTACACTTACTGAGTTACTGTAACCAACACACTACTTACAGTACACTAACACATCACACAGAGTTACTGACACTGCTTACTGTACACTAACCAACACTTACTAGTTACAGTACACTACAGTACACTAACACATTACACTTACTGAGTTACTGCACACCGACACACTACTTACAGTACACCAACACATCACACTCAGAGTTACTGTCCACCAACACACTGCTTACAGTACACTAACACATTACACTTACTGAGTTACTGTAAACCAACACACTACTTACAGTACACTAACACATTACACTTACTGAGTTACTGCACACCGACACACTACTTACAGTACACTAACACATTACACTTACTGAGTTACTGCACACCGACACACTACTTACAGTTCACTAACACATTACACGTCATCCACATCTACTTCATGCCTTTACCGCAGACATAAGGCGATGGCTTAGATGCTCCTTAGACGCATCACATGCCATCTTTAAAGTTGCTCAGTGAATTGTGGGCTAATTCAAGCCCACTGGACCATTTCATGCTAACTGCTAACTGAAGAACACTCCTAAAGCACTCAAGACCAAGTAGCCAGACTGAACCACTGCCTAAATCGGGAACATCTCCCTCAACAGCTGCGGGGCTCCTGGATTGGAGAAGATTACGCCTCATCCCAGACATTTCCCAGGCTTTCAGTGTAAACCGATCTTTTCCGAAATGTGCCACTACGACACGGGTGTGTCTCTTCCACAGCAGCCCACAGCAGTGAAACGGGAACATTCTTGAGGCCGCTTCTCCGGGGTCAGCATGTGAGAGGGGATCAGGTGCCCACTTTGTCTGCCTGAAGTACTCGTCTTCCGATTGGCTCATTCCAGCTCCATTCCCTGGTTTAAATCCTTGGCTTTAAGCTCCCCCTGTCACATACTGACAAAGGATCAAGGAGTTGGCCACTCACGATCTACAGGATTATCTCTACAGTGGCTGGAGCATAGAGAAGAAGGCTCTGAAGAATCCAAAGGCTATAGAGGTGAACTTTCACCAGGTCTGAGGCTCCACACTCGGCTTCTCTTTCTGCATAATAAATTCCCAGAGACGAGTACACAGTGTCGTTCAGAGTGGTCAAGGGGAATTAAAGGGGAAAAAATTAAAGGGGAATTCCCCTTTAAATGCAATCCAAGCCTAAGAGCTTTGGCAGTAGCCTGCTATTGAATGCTGAATAATGATATGAGGATGAAGCCCAGGGCCTAGCCTATGATCTTTGGCTGGCGTTGTTGTAACAGTCACACATTTGAAAGAGTTCAACAGGCAGAATAAATATTTCCTCCATCCCCCCTCCTCAAAAAAAAAAAAAAAGATTCCTGGGAACGCCAGCCAACTGCTAAGTGGTGTTAGGAGGAGGCAGGGGTATGTGGGCTCTGGGAGTGTTGGATAAGGCTCAGGTAGGGAAGAATGAAAAGCGGGAAAAACCTGCGAGTCCAGAGATAAACAGTGACTCAGTCTGTGCTCCTATCCAAGGTCAACAGGGCTACTTTTGTAAGGGATGTTTCAAAACTGTAGATCTCATTTTGAATGGCTAGAATCCAATCGCAACATGCTCCTCAAAATCCCAGCGGGCTTTAACAATGGTCAGTTGTGGTTAGCTCTCTTCTATTTTTAAAATATGAGCAACATATCTTATTTGATTAAAAAGGTTGTATATAGATGATCCATATTCCAAGTATTCCAAGTTTAAATGCCTACTGTTACGGAAAACTGTAAGTTCTGTGGTCCACTACATGCTACGCCAACTCTGATTATACTACCGGGCTTTACTGACTCATTCAACCATCTACTTATTCCATGTATCTACTTGCGAGGGTGACCTGTGTGAAACTGAACATACCTTAAAGGATCATGTCTGATGCCCGGCCAAATTCCCACAATCTTAAATTAAGCTTTCTGAACCATAATAGCCGGTACCTGCTTGACATGTGATGTCAATGCCATGAAATCACTCTACCTCTCTTTCAGCACGGCTTAGTGAACAGGTATGAAAGGTGTGCTCATGTTCCAGTATCTATTCTCTAGGGGTGAACTTTTTTTTCTAAAGACTCTAAGAATTTCGACACCTTTAATTTCAATAAAGTATACATAGCTATGTATTCACAGCCTTTGTGCTTTACTAAAGGGTTTACTTAATGTGGAATTCCAATGACACCATTTTTTAAATTTCATGGAAACCATCTTTCATCTTTTTGCGTGATTAAATCATTGAGGTATGAACAAAGTCATTAAGAGAGATTAAGTCAAGTCTAAGTGGCATTCTAGAGCCAAAATTACTTATAGGGTTGGTGATAGGAACCAGACATCCGAGGCATTTAATGGCTCTAAGATAACACTCACAGAAAGTTAGTACACTAAAGGGCTATGATTATGCTGCCCTGTGCCTAAGACATTGTTCCACTATAGTTCAGAAATAAAAGTGAACTTAAAATCTACTTAATTTAATTAAATATTTATAATAAATATTTAATAAAATATTTTATTTATTTGATTATTTTTTACATTTTTTTCATAGTGAATAAATGGCCAAATGTCATTGTATAATTTTATAATTCATTTTTTAATTAATAATTTGTATTTTGTTTTATAAATTTTTTTCTACACTCATGCATTTTACATTAAACCATACTGAATGACTGTCTAATTCCACAAGCACTTTAAAACAAAAGGTAGAATTCCACTTCTATCAAAAGTTTTGGATTCTATGATTAAGGAATTCTGAAACCCTAAAGGGGCTGATTTGTTGTCTACTAGAACATCGTGATGATCTGCCATTCCTGGACTGCTAATAATTTACATTATTTTGGAAATTTACATTATTTAGCTGAAGCTCTTATCCAGAGCGACTTACAAGGATAATCATATTACAGGTGGGCCAATGTAGTGTTAGGAGTCTTGCCCGAGGACTCTTATTGGTGTTGCACAGCATAGTCACCCAGCCTGGGATTCAAACCCCAGTCTCCCACGTGTGGTGGTGGCTATTTGGCGGGTAGTGGTGTTATCCGCTGAGCTACACCAACCACTACTAATACAGTGCTGAAGCAATATTGAGCACATACATAAATAAATAAATAGTATACTAAACATGCATCAGCAAACATAGCACACTAGCACCTCTTTTTATTGATGTCCTTATCTCAACTGCATTAAGAATACCATGTTATACACCCTTAACAGCAATTCCATTGTTCTTCACGTTGGTTGAGGAAGGAATTCCTCCAGACTGTACCACACCTACTTGATACTGCGCAATGGAACCCGGTTTAAACGACAGGCTAAAATTAAGCATTAGCCCTCGTCTTACTTAGTCTTCCTTCCTCGCTAGTCTAAAATAAACAACCACTTAATAATACAACCGGGAACAATAAGCACACACGCAATCCATCATCGCCATTACCTAAACAGGTAATGTCTAACATAAGTAGGAAACCTATGGATGTACGACCCTTCGGAGAAGGTATTTATAGGGCATGCAAGTTATTTCCTGATCCAGACATCTGATGGCAAAGCGCGCCAGTCACCTTGTAGTCACCGAAATCAGTGACAGTTCCATCACCCCCTTGCCTGCCCTTTTGTATCCTCTGCAAGGTGTAATTTGAAGGTGCGTTTACACACGGACACGCCTCTGTCTCAACTATCGGCATGCCAGGAGACTTGTCCAAGGAAACAAGAAAGCGAGGGGCCCTACCTGGCCCATTCATTGGAAGCAGATGTGAAGCATTTCATTTCCTATGCTGTAATTACAGGCGTATGGAGGCACCAGGTACAGCCGTGCGAAAATGCACCCAACAGATCACGTCCCAGGCAGGAACTCTCACCAGAGGCAGGGGCAATAATCAGCATGTTGCCCATTCCCCCAGGGGACTGTGACCTCCCGGGCTCGGGTTATTATTGAGCTACAAGAAGCTTCAGCTTCTGTTCTCGCTGGAACACTCCTTAAGACCAGATCAAATGATACCATCCTAATTTAATATATATGCAGCTTCATGCACATTTTAAGTGTAGTAAAAGAGGAATAGATCTCAGGCATGGGGTCCTCAATGCCATGTCTATCCTCCTTTCCTGTTATGCACCAGTCACCGCTTTTCCTTTCATTTGGCCAAAGCCAACAAGATAGGCACACATTGCACCGGCTTCGTACCGGCAGCAATTTATGCACTGTAGGACCTCAGCACCTTCGGTTCCAAGAACCAGGTCTAACCACTGTGTCAACATTTATCAAGATTTTACTGACCATGAAACACTAAAAATCTCATTTATAGGTATTTCAAATACCTAAAAGTCAAAATATGCACATTTACAGCACATTCTTTATTTCAATTTTTGTTTAGGCATCAGTGCAATGCATTGTGACACTGGAATGCCACAATACAAAATGTAGACAATATGCATTGTGGAGCCTGAATATTATAATAGTCATGCCATCTAATACAATCACCAACGTTTGCAAACAATTGGTACTCATCAACAACTGCTAGCACTCTTACTGCAGCCCGGCTCTAATGTCACTACCAAGTGAAGTGCAAGTGCAATACCAAGAGCCCACCCCCCATTCAAATATTGTTCAAACTATACTGTGGGACTACAAGCGTCATAATTTGCAAAAACTGTGGTTTTTCATTCTTAATGTTAAAACAGATAGGATTTTTACTTTGTGCTCAGTAACTGAGGTTACTAGGAAGACTGCTGAGCAGAAAGCTGAGTAGTTAAAGCTGTTAGTTTGCCAACGTGATGCCACAACCTATACCTCTACCTACTGCAGCACGGCTAATGGACTGGCCAACAACACTTTTACATCCAAGCCGCCATATATACTGACAAGCATGTAAACATGTTACCCCAGGCTACATCAATAATAGCATCACCTTGTCACTGTAGTGCATTCGTCTAGGCCTGATAACTCCTAATATGCCCTGTCATATGCATATCATCTACAGCTGTGGAAAAACTTAAGAGACCACCTCAGAATGATCAGTTTCTCTAGTTATACAGGTTCTGAGTTTGTGTTTCACCAAACTGGTTGGTGTAGCTCAGCGGGTAACACCACTGCTCAGGGTGCCACCTCCACATGTGGGAGACTGGGGTTCGAATCCCAGTCTGGGTGACTATGCTGAGCTACACCAATAAGAGTCCTTGGGCAAGACTCCTAGCACTACACTGGCCTACCTGTAACCAATGACCTTGTAAGTCGCTCTGGATAAGAGCGTCAGCTAAATGCCGTAAATGTAAACTGAGCAGCTCTGTTTGATTCTCTACACTACTGGAGACATGTCTCCCAAACTCCAGATCAGATATTGTATTAGATCTTATTAAGAAAATCACTAATGACCTCCAGAAGCCTGTTTTTAGAAGTATGCTCGCTGTGCATTTCACTCCAGCCACCGCTCGCCAGTCTTTCAGTAGGTCACTTGAGGTCATCTTACGGTGGTTAAGGGATATTGGAATGAGGTGGCGCTCATCACGCTCAGTAGAGAGTGGGTTTGGCCCTCTGCCAGTCTGTAGCTGTGTTGTCCTGTGTGTTGGCTGCTTGACCTTGTTCTTATGAACCAGACGCTCACTGTATCTGCCAGTAAAGCTAGAACCCAACCTCCTGTTCTCACTAAGAACCTGCTGTACATGTGGAGATGCTGATTTGAAAAGAAACTGGAGTGGTCTCTTATTGATTTCCAGAGATCTAAATATATCTTTGAAATGAGTAACACTCTAAACATATGTAGTTTGAAGTTTTGACTAGCTGTTCTGTAACTGCCGTCCAATCTCGCAACAGTAGCGACAAAAGGGCGCATTAGGGATAAAGCATGCATATGTCAATTCCAGGAATTCCGCCAAGCGAGGTGCGGGCAGATTGTGCTGACTAGACGTTCACAGACACCTCGGGCTGGGCCGATAGCGCTATGAAAACTTTGGTCTCGTCTCGCCAGCTCACAGGGGCAAAACAAAACCGTGCCCATTCTTCTGTTATCTCGCTAAATCTCCACGCTGCGAGTTCTCATATTATTCAAGCACTAGGGACCCCCACAAAACAACGAGCCGTGGTTAAGACATGTGCCCAGGGGCAGGTTTTTTTTGCAGCCATGCCAAGGAATTAGCCCGCAGTCTCGGTGGCAGATCACAACCCCGGTGCGCTCCTGACAACATCCTTTTGTGCTCATGTCGAGTCTATGGTGGCTGCCCAGCATGAGAACCAAGGTCCCTTGGTCGTTGGTCGCCAGCAGGTCGTCGAGCTGGCCGTAAATCAGCCCTGGAAGGGGTTATTTAATTAGCTGCTTTAAAAAGGTAATTGCTTGAGTTGGCTCGAAGCTTAAGGTGGTTATAAAGCCTAGAGCGGGGTGATTAAGACACCCTAGGCTGAAACCCTGCAGGCTACGAATGGCAGCATTCCAATGCTGTAGTTCGCTGAAATGTTACAAGGTTCATCTTTCACATGTATTTAAACCAGAGCCATGTCAGCCTAAGGATAACACTCCGAGGAAGATGCATGGAGTTAGATCTAGATCCTAGATCTATCATAAAACTACATAAAACAGATCGAGAGTCAACACGTTTAGCATCATGAGAAATCCCTTATGCCTTAGCACAGAAAGTTGCCATAGAAACCCGCTCAGGTCAGAGAAGCTGAAAACTAAACACCAGGATCTATCTTGTTTGTCTCCTCATGTCTGGTGTGGAGAGAGATACAGCTCTCGACCCAAGCGAGCGAAAACTCTGCTTAGCTCAAAAAGTCAACATGGGGTGTGGGTGGAGACCAAATTGCACATAGCCACTTTAGTCTGAAAGCCACAAAAATTTCGGCTCCGTCACAAGCCAAAGCCTGAGCAGGCTGCCTAGCGCTGGACCATCCTTAAAAGAAGTGCCCATGATTTCTGCAGAGTTCTCAGTAAGTTTCAAGGCATTTTTTGCGGATTAACATCATCCAGAGAGCACAATGCGTTCTCAACCATGCCAAATGTCCACAAAACGTCCATAAAAGGTCATTCCTAGTCGAGCACAGGAGAGAATGGCACAGACTGACAGATACACAGCCATATACGAAAGTCTGAAAGGCATGCGTTGTTGATTTTCAGAGTGTAAATAAGTTACACATCCTCAACTGGGACCTCAAATATGGCATGCGTCTGCACACTGTAGCAAATAAACAGTGATGTTGGATTACACTCATCATCAAAAACAAAACGCAGCACCCAGAAGGAATCAGGCGACAGGAATGAAACTTGGTGAGTAGGTTTGAGATCATGAGACATGCAAATGATTCAAGTTTAATGCTCTTCTGATAATGTGATGTGAGCCTTATTGACTATACAAGGTCATCCTCTTGCACTTGCTTTCCATTATGACTCGGTGCCGTTGTGTGGTAGCATCCTTTGCAAGCGAAGTATACCTCGGAGCAGAGTTGAAGAGCAGTTGGAAGTGTTGTAGAGGGTTTGCATCATAGGGCTCCGATAACTGGGATGGTCTTATCAATGTACTGCACACCATACTAGTCGTACAGTTACTACCATAGCACGAAGGATCTGGTAGACTTGCACCAACCACAGAGAGGGAGAACCGTTAGACTGTCCGACTTGTGCAGAAAGGCCCAACAGCCATGATCGCGGACATTCAGCGAGTACTGACGCCCTCCATGAGTCATCCCCACCAGAAGATGGCTACACCATGCAGGACTACATGCAAATAGACTGCGAGGGTCTTGTGCCAGACTGTCATGGAGTGCACCGCTATATCCTTCAAGGTTGCAAAGATGCTTGATCCTATCCTAGCACTTACTGTGCAGAAGGCAGGAACCTCTCTCTCTCGATCTAGAAAGTCTGGTCTCTGGGGTGGTCAGTCCATTGCTCTGAGAACCACCAGCAGCTCCTTTGAGTCACCATCTTTCTTCTTTTTGTCCACTCTCTTTTCGCAGTGACAGCTTATTCACAGCAAGTCTTTCGGACCATTGAGTTGCCTTCTCATTGTTGACAGACGAACTGAAACACGTGTGGATTTCTTCACATGTGATGCAAGTGTGGAGTTTGATTTTGTTAAGATATTCATTTTCATCAATTTCATCTCTTTTTTTCTTCTAGTTCTGGAAACGGTTCTGTTGACTCTCTCCTTCCTTAGGCAAGCAGACCATCCAACATCGACTTCTCAGAAATACCCCCTAAAAATGAATATCTAATTACACTAATTAAGTGTAGGGTGGTCTCTGATTTGCTCCTATTTGACCTTTCTGCTTGTCCATTTTTACCCTGACTATGTCAAAACCTTTTATGGATAACGTGCTTACTAATATAATCAATAGGGAACGACGAGATATTCAAACCTGCGGTATTCCTTGGAGTTTCCACTATGGCAGCACATATGATATAGGGACTGATCATTGGACGAGATAACCAAGCTTCATCTCATGCATATGTGACAGATGTGCTGCTAAAGCGAAAAAGCCGACAATGCTACAGAGGCAGGCCTTGATGGTGTTCCCGTTCGGGACAGCTTGAAGCGCAACACACGTTTCCCTCCTACAGAAACCTTGCCAGCATCGAATGACTTGTTGCTTCTCAGTGCCTGCAGCAACCATTTTAAACAAGGTCAGATGAAAGTGCTTGACATTTATGTAATACTAGAAGACTGTTTGTGTTTTAAAGTGCTATTGACAGCATCTGGTCAAATATTCCAGCTGCGATCCCATGAGTATTCCTTTTGCGTAATAATTCTCTGGCAGTGCTGCCTGTTGCTCAACACAATCAATCAATCTTGCTAGATTAAAAGCAGAAGAGAACGCCGAGACTGTGTGTAATGAATAGACAGAAGATCTCTAAACTATCGGCTTGCTATTCAGGGGACTAGATTACAGGGAGCAGTCAGCAAAACCACGGAAAAGTGTAGTTTATGAATTACGGGACTTACTTTATTACCTTGAGGATTAGGTTTAAACATCAGGTCCAAAAGCTTCTACATATCGTCGCTGTCCAACGAAAAACATGTATCTCCATTTTTGTTGATTTTGACTTTTATGCAGCGTTTGAACACAGCATTTGTCATTTAGGTTGTGTGAAAAACTCATGAAGAATGGACCAACAGAAATTGCTTAAAAACTGCTTGGATAAAACGTCTGGTTCCATTGACTTGCATTCAAATTACATTAGGTTTTTGGCCTCTCCTTTAAAGTTGCTATTTTGGAGATACCTGCCTTTCATTGGACAACGACGATATGATAAGACCAGAGCAGCTACAGTGAGCATCACGATTTTGAGGCGACATCTCTGAAAGCGGTATCACTGATCTATGCATTAATGGAGTAATGCATCAGGACATCCATTCAATCAACCGACAGGGAGGAAACTTGGTGGCCCAAAAGCCATGATTGCAGACATTTAGAGAAGAGTGATGTCCTCCATGAGTCATCCTGTTACAGGCAGCACCATCGGCGGACGGCTGTACAACGCAGGACTACATGCACGAAGACTGTTACAATGACTGCCCTCAACACCACGTCAACGCCACCAAGGGCTGCAACGGTGTCGTGCCAGACTGTCATGGAGTGACTCAGAATGGCAGCAGGTCATCTTCAGTGATCCTCAGACTCCTTTTGTCTTGGTGGGGATGACCAATGAATTTGTGTGTGGAGGCACCGTGGTCATCTGAATGTCCAGAGGGCCTGGGGTCACCCCTAGCATAACATCTACAGGAACTGTGTTGGCATATTCAAGTTGCATGGGATGGATTATTGCAGGGCTCCATTAGGAACCTCTACAACTCTATATGCTGAGACGTCTGGCATGTTATGTTACCCAACATGGCGGCCCTACGTCATACTGATACTACTTCTGTATGTGTAGCCCAATAAATATTCCCCTTATCTGTCTAAATATATCAGGATTTATTGTTCCTGGTATCCTTTATCTTCCTTCCCAATAGCACTGCAATCGTAAACTTCCCACGGGGTGCAAATATGCTTTGGACGATGCGCGTACATTAGTGGCTGAACGGCTGAAAATGTAATCTGGGGCAAAGCTGGGTGTATCAACAAGAACAGAAGACAAAACAAACCAAAATTACTCAAGTCTGATTTCTTAAGAAGGGGAAAGTACTTGCACGGCCTAGCCAATCTCCTGAATCAAGCTCAGTGCTGAGATAATACACAGATCGTACAGGCATATGCCTGATCCTCTCTCTAAAGACTTTGGTGTAGCAGTGAGCTGGAATGGCTTCTGAAGGATGCATTTGACACAGTCGCTGGGAAGCATTCAACAGGCACAATAGTCAGGGTGTATCGAATCTGCCAAGGCACTTAGCCACACACGCCACACACATGCATACGCACATTCCTTCCTTATCAGGCCTCAGATCCACAGCTTTCTCTCCTATCATTCATGCTAGCACTCATCACACATTACGGCTGCAAAAGACACGTTGTGTCCATTCCTGCGATACCGACCTTTGTGATTCCGATATCGGAAACTGCTTCAGGTAGGCCAACTAACCTTCCAAACACAACAAGCCCAATACCAACCAATCACAGTTCCAAAGCAGTGTCCCCATGGCTGTTTCCAGCACCAGTGGTGCTGCTTACCTTGTCTCAACAAGGCTGCCAATGCCTAATTATTAAACAACACTGATATGTGGAACGATTACTGCCTAGTGACAAGCTGGCAAACTTCCACGGAATGGCATGGACTGTAACACTGATAAAAATGGAACGTACTGGCACCCTTGTACAGATTACCTTTACTGTCTCCTCCAGGTTGCCACTACATTGGCACAACCACCTACAATGCTGTCAGATAACGCTGTCAAAGCTTTCTAAGGAATTACACAGCAGTGATGTCACAATGTGACCACGTTTGCTGGGTTAACGCACTGTAATTCAAAAACTTGGGGCCAAATATTACAAATCCTCAGTTTAATTCATTGTCAATGGGTTTTTAATAATGGACAAAATTAATCCATACCTGGCATTCATGTAGCTACACGATATTGCCATTCAAAATACTGTAATAAGATGTTGTATTGATTTCCCAGCCCCTACATCTTAATGCACATCAGTCACAATACAAGCACATGTATAATCTATATATGCACAGTACTATGCAAATGTCAGGGCCGCTACAGCTACTTCCTTCACACGATGGTCTTTGGCATGGCCAAATACAGCCACTCTTTTCAGCCAGTCGATAACATCGGCTTTTGAGCCATTTTCCGCACATGGAATGAGACATTCACTGCACTGTACCACCTCTTTTCGATCTATGGATCCCGTCGCCCACACCCCCATCATCCTCATGCAGCGTCATCTGCAGGGGCCTACAGCTACTATTTCCTTTAACACAGGAGGCAACTCATTTTTTGTTCTGGTGACCTTGCAAAAACTGGACAGAGGCCACAGCAAACTAAACATTCTCAGTTTGTTTCAGCACTACGTTTCTACTTATTGATTTTATTCCAGCCTTCATTCGTTTTGGGAGTCCTGCTTTCAGCAGAATAAAAAAACTCATCAGGGAGATTTTTCCACACCTCCCAAGGTCAGTCTTAGAAGTTCAGTCCAAGTAATCCCAAACACATTCAAGGACGCTGAGGGTTGTCAGTCCATTGTTCTGCTATGACCCATAGTATTCAGTTCTCACAGTGGCAGGATGGACAGGAACTCCAGTGGATGTTTTCAGATCTGAAGCAGTGGAGCTTGGTGATCTCCTCTCTGTCAAATATGAAAGCATTGAGTACTCTTAATCTGGTGGTGATTAACCCGCTCCTGCGTGGTTGTTAGGGGGCACAGAATTTTGGAAACATTTGTTTTTGTTTTCCTACTTATTTTTAGTTTGCATTTCTCTTTTCTTATACAAAATAATTGTCTTAAATTTGATCTCCTCCTAAAAAAAGAATGCACAAACAGTTGCACTTGGAAGGAATTGACCAACAGGAATGAAACTTCAGAATCAGAGTTAAGCTTTATTTGCCAAGTATGTTCACACATACAGGGAATTTGTCTTTGGTTACATTAGCTCACAGTGCAGAGGGTAGCAAACACAACACACAGTACACACACAACACACACACACCTTAACACACACCCCCTAACACACACATACATACACCCTAACACACACACATCCTAACACACACATACATACACCCTAACACACACACATCCTAACACACACATACATACACCCTAACACACACACATCCTAACACACACACACACACCCTAACACACACACGCACACACACACATACACACACATTCTAACACACACACACCCTAACACACACCCTAACACACACACACACGCACATCATAACATACACACACACACACACACACACACACACACACACACACACACACACACACCCTAACACACACACACACACATGCACACCCCCTAACACACACACACACACCCTAACACACACACACGCATAGACATACATCCTAACACACACACACTCTAACACACACACACACACCCTCACACCCTAACACACACACGCGCACATCCTAACACACACACACGCACACCCCCAAACACACACACACACGCGCACACCCTAACACACACATACATACACCCTAACACACACACACACACACACAGACACACACACACACACATCCTAACACACACACACACACACACACACGCACATCCTAACACACAGGCACACCCCCTAACACACACATACATACACCCTAACACACACACACACAGACACACACACACACACACACACACATCCTAACACACACACACACACGCACATCCTAACACACAGGCACACCCCCTAACACACACATACATACACCCTAACACACACACACACACACACATACACCCTAACACACACACACACACACATACACCCTAACACACACACACACCCTAACACACACACACACGCACATCCTAACACACACACACACGCACACCCCCAAACACACACACACACACACATACACCCTAACACACACACACACGCACACCCCCTATGAATATGGATTGTAATGTTCAGCTGTTCCTGAGTGTGATGGCTTGTGGAAAGAAGCTTCTCTGTAACTTGGTGAGTGGGTCTGACATCATAAAACATGTGAATGATTCAAGTTTCATGCTTGGCTTCGCATATGACTACTGTGGCCATTCATTAAGCAGGGATTGTCGGCTGCACAACACAGGGCTTCATGCATGACTGCCCTTAACACTACGTCAACGAAGACTAGCACACAATCCGCAGGAACTGTGTGAGGCTGCATGGGATGGATTATCACAGGGCACCGTTAGTAACCTCTACAGCTCCATGTCCAAACGTCTGGCATTTTGTGTTAGCAAAGATGGTGGCCTGATGCCAAACTGAGAGACACTACTTCTGTAGGTGCAGCTCAATAAATATTCCCCATATCGGTCTAAATTCATCAGCATTTTGTGTTCCTGGTAAGCTTTATCTTACCACTGAATAGCACTGGAATGTGACTATTCCTTCTGGGTGACGGGTGTATAATGAATTACAGTCCCATTCCATCGCCACTGACAGAAAACACCTGTGTGTTAATAACTGTTCATTAAACTGAGATCATACATGTTCCTCTGTTCGGCCAACAAAGGCAAATGAGGGATCATTTGGAATCTGCACTTTCCACAGACCTTTTCTGTGTCCATGCACTAAAACTGGGTACAACTCATATGAAATGACACTAAGGTTTGTATTAGCCCCAAAAGATTTCTGGGTTAACACTACAATAAAGGCAAGTGGTCTGCAGATGCCCATTCACTGTACCAAAAACACCAAAAGTCACATTACAAGCTAAAGCGCAGAGAGCAGAGGCAGCTGTGCTCCCACCAAACTTCACTTTCACACAGCTTCTGCAGTTAGTGGGCTCTATGCTTTATGATGATGCCTTTTTTCCATAAGACAGTTCGAGTGGGATATAGGGAGCGGCAGTCAACAGCAGGGGGAAAAAAAAAAAACACTGTACATGGAAAATATTGCAGCACGAGATGAATTCACTTTTCTTGTCATGGAAACATAAATGAGAGAAGTGAATACTTTGGGAAGAGTACAGTGCGAGATGTGGTTTTGGCAGCTCCAAGAGCAGGTGGCTCCCAAGCAAATGAATCATTTCCATGTTTGAACTTGGGTTGCTTTAACGTGCAGTGCTGAGGGTGCACTTTAAGACCTGATTTGGCCACTGAAATGAGCGGATGACCTTACACCGGTTACACATTTCCTTTTTTGTTGCATATTTTGCTTTGGCCAACTGAACTTTTTTTTCACCTCACTGGAGTACACACTAACTGATGGAAAGCTTGTTTATCTAATGTATTTGATATGAGCCCCCTTTGCTTAGCCATTAAATTATCAGCCCATACTTTTCTACGTATTTGGCATATACACACATACACAACTCAGATAGAATTTCTGTGGCTACTATGCTAAATCGACTGTTGGGAATCTTAAGAATGTGACTACTGCGATCACCGTAGTACCTCCAAAATAGCAACTACAGGAGAAGGCCGAAACCTAGTTTCATTTAAATGTAAGTCAATGGAACCAGACTTTTTCCAAGTGATTTTGGGCCATTTCTTTTGGTCCATTGATTGTGAACTTTTCTTTCAATGTAAACAGCAGTTGCTGTGTTTAAATAATGCATAAATATAAAACTAGACAAGAATTAAGATACTCTGTTTTCTTTGGACAGAGACAATATGTTAATGTCCACTCATTTTCTGTCAGTTTACTTTTTTGTTTTGCCTAAATTGGAAAGCAGTACATGGAATTAGCATGCCTACTAAGCTAATGCATACGGACTGATGGAAAAGTAAAAGTGTATATTTGGTTTTTATCAACGTTAATCTTTTTAAAGTAATGACTTTATTTTTCCAAGCGATTTTTATTTGGAGTAAACTTCCCCTGCGTTACCACCAACCAAATGGAATTACAGCCATTACAGGACTTCCAAACTCTCATGCATTGGCTGCAAGGCTCATCCAATTCGGCCTAATCATACGCTCTCAGGCCATACTCAACATTTCTACAAAACAACCTACTGATGACTCTGGACCCTCATGAAGCTTCCTAACTCTGCTTTGATGTTCTTTTTTTAAACAAGGATGAAGCTGGCTTCCTATTCACCAGCTTCTTAGTCAAACGTTCCGTTCCACCTTAAATGGCCCCGTGGCTCTCCATAACAAGCTGGTGAACTGGAAGCCAACTCGAGTGTCCACATCTTTAAGAAGATCCTGTAGCATTTTAATTCATAGCTGTTCATTTGCCCGGCACATTTGACTCCGGCCGGTTTCTTGAGGGAAGAGAAGTTTTTCACAGTAATCTACTTTGTGTTGATGTTATTTTGGGGCTCAATTTAATTTCCTGTCCCAGTCCGTTTAGACATATTGCTTCTAAACCAACCAACCAGAGCAGAGCTCATTAAAATATTGATGAATGCGCCATAAAACAATCTGAGGCTAAATCATAGGGCTTATACTATGTCATATACCTTCTTTCTTGATATCATAAAATTTGGAATAAATGCATTTTACAGCATATTTAAAAACAGCAACATTCCTAAATTAATTAATTGATTAATTGAAATAATAATAATAATAATAATAATAATAATACAAGTCTAATAATAGAAGAAGGGGAAAAAAAGTCTTTACCCCCAAACCAAATAATACCTTCTAGTCTTTCTTCCACCTCCAAACCCCCAAAACCTCCAACCACCAATACTACAAAACAGACAGATGTGTAAAAAAAAAAAAAAAAATTCTTTGCACATATTACAATCCATTTATTAATTTATCTCTGCTGGGATACACACTATCCCTGCACAATCTATCAGAATGGAATAAAACAGACTGATAGAAAGGTCAAAAGGTGACCATTTTTTGCAGTTTCCCCCCCAGAAGACCCCATAACATACTGCTGCTGCATGTAGACTTGGCCCGTGTTCCTACGTCTTGAAGACCCACAGGAAAGCCTGAGTAAACTGCTGCAGGGAAGTAGGCTCCACCCTCACACAGATAACTTCGGGCTTCATTTCCGCGACAGGATGATGAATCAGCAGGCCTAGTCTTTATTCCTGCTGAACGGCTGGTGTTGCACGGCAAAACCGTATCTGCCTACATCAAAGCTACGGGGCTAGCAACAGTCTAAAGAAAGCCATGCATGGAGCAAAGCATTCAGACACACTTCCTCTCTCATTACACAGGATTCTAATGAGAAGACGCTAAAGGCTGACAGGATGGAAGACCGCACCCCAAAAGACCATGCCCTGTGAACATCCCGACATCCTCCACCCCTCAGAATCCGTCCCGACAGATGATTATGTTGATAAAGCACACTCAAGACGTCTGAATCGCGCCCGGGTATATGCACCCCTACACCTGCCCATCACTACGGCCAGGCACACCTTACAGTGGCCAGAAGCAGAAACTGCAGATCACCTCCAATCACCTTAATCTGCACTTCAACATAACCACACCCTCACCTGCAACCAGATACAAGGCCTTACCTCACGCTTCCGAATAACAAAAGTGAGCCGGAGTCTGGCAGCAGCAGCAGCGGAGAGCCAGAATGCCCGGCTCCCAGCGGGGGGGCTGTTGACATGCTAACATACACCAGACCTCAGGGAAGCTCTGCTAGCTTTATCTAAAGGTTTTTGAGTGCGTCTCAGCAGGCACAGAGCATTGGAGAACACTCAAAGGGGCAAGGCCAGTGCAAGACAAACCCTGTGCAAAGCTGGAAGCTGGTTTAAATGGAGCCGTATCACTAACTCCACTTTCAATAGCAGTGTTCCGGTTGCACCAGGGGGGAATTCACAACAAACTTCGGATTCGGCTGCATAACTTAAGCCGAAGGGAAGCACGGCAAGACAGAAATGCCCATTAGCTCTGCCCATATTGGACAGCCCTGCCCTATAGCTCAAGTTATTTGCCTAAATTTGAAGTTTGGCTTGGTAAACTAGAACCCTGGGGCCATGTGCACAATCCTCATTATGTCTGGATCTTGACAGTGTGAAGGAAAGGAAAAAAAAAAACTTGTCCATGGGCCTTTTTCCATTGTCTGCTTTCTTGTTGTGAAACCGTATGACCCGAAGGCACTGAAATTCCTTTCCATAACTGTGATAAGCAGCGTGTTAATGGTTTAATAACACCCTCCAAGAACGTGCAGTCAAGCGAGCTGCAAGAACCTCAGCTTAGCAGTGCACTGGTTTCAGGGCAGGCTGAGACATGCCTCAGATTAGAGGAAACTGAACAGTGTGCTGTAGAGAGCTCAGCTGGCATATGCCTTCTGCAAGCCAGGGCACACAACTGAGGTGGCAACACTCACCGTGATCTAAAAAGCTAGAGACAATTAACAGAAAGCAGACATTTCCACACTGCTCTAGAGTCAACTGCTTGTTGTAGGGTGCTAGATTGCAGTGTGGAGTGTTGCTTGCTCCACATTTGAAGCTACAACTTATTTCCAGATCTACTGCATTGGTAACTGACAGATTGAAAGGCCAGACAATCTGACCCACACTACAGACTAATGAGGTACCAGTAAGGTACCAGTTAACATAGAGGAACCAATTGTGGTTCCCTAAATGGATAGATAGTTCTTTAAAGAACGTGTTTGTAGATGAGATACTGTATGTATGAAGTGCCTTCTTGAGGTATCTGCTAAAACCATACATTCAAGCACTTGTGCAGAGCTAACCTGCCGTCGCTGTCCAGACAAAAACGTGGTAAGGCCAAAACTTTCTGAACTTTTTAAAAGTGAGCTAATTTTTCTCTTCACTATTTGGAATAGTGGTGGGAGAGGTAAGCCAGTAGCCGGAAGGCTGTGGGTTCAAATCCCAGAGCTGACTCCATATAACTGGTTGTGCCCTTGAGCAAAGGACTTAACCCCACAGTGCCCCGGGCAGCACTGCTATAGCTGGGCAGCAAAATGGCAAAGCTGCCTTGTAGGCCCAACAAAGTACATATTGATTTATATACTGGACAACAAAGCTGTGCATTCATAGTCAGCAGGTTCCGCCTCAGAAGTCCAAAAAGATACCACTTTGATTGGAGCCATACAAAGAGGGGGACATTCAGACAGTAGGTGGGAATTAGCCATGACCAACACTGGGGAAGACAAATGAGGGACTTTCAGGATTACACACATAATGTTCTCCATAAACCACAGCTTTTCTTTAAGGACAAAGCAGAGGTACAATAAAGGCTCTATGAAAACAATACGCTCTCAATGAGTACAAAACACCTCCTCTGACTAGTTTAGGCTGAAGCCCACTGAGGCCTGCCTTTCTTTGTGAATCGTGTAGTGGAGCTCTGCTACGCATGACAATACCTGAATTGTTCAAAAGGCTTCAAGTCAATACAAGTCAGGGAAAGATCAAAAGTTCCAAGAACAGACAGACAGACAGAAAACGTCTCTGAGGGTTTGAACTTCCACACAGACCTTAGCATGTCTATGCAACTGCAGGAAAGAATTGTAAGCCTCATCAAGGTGATAAATAATGCCTGTCTGGGGCTTTCCAGTACCTGGTATTCACCACACAGTGTAGTCCTGTAGTTTATTGTTTTGTCATGTTAAATATCTGTCAGTGCTAAAGACATGCTTGAGTCTGAAGTTTGCTTCTTTAGTTTTTACTCTGGACTGGGCAGGACTGGACTGCTCTGGATATACTCAAATAACAGTATAGCTAAACCAGCTACTCGCTCAAAGGCTTGTTTGGATTTTAATAGATCTCATTGTGATGCAGTGTCTGAAACCATGCAAGTCGGTTTGACCCCTGCACATCGTTAATGTAAGTGCATAGTGAATTAGGCCCTCTACATAGGAAGCACCAACACAACAGGCTCTTCAATTTTTTTTTTTTTGATTGCTCCAATCAATTTAACCGAGAGGAGCTTTTATTGAATGGCAAAAGTTCATGATGGAGAAAAATGTGGAAAAAAAAAAAAAGCCTTGTCGGTTGGGCAAGGCCGAAATTCAGCTTCCTGTTCCGCCTTTAATGAGGTGCCAGTTACATTCTGGCAATGGGACAACTGGTGAAGCCATGTTCAGCTTTGTATGGTCAAGGGGGTGGAGTTTTGCATTTCACAGTTCCTCTGTGGGTGTGCACTAGAGATAGATATATGCACCACCAGTGCTTGATACTGGGTTAATAGTACACAAAGGAACTTTAATATCTTGACCTGCCAAGCAATTCCAAGGAGGGTTAGAGGCATATCACTGGACCTTTGAGAGGGGTTAACCCACATTAAGCAGACAACAGTTACGTTAATGCTGAGAGGTGCTGCAGCGACGAACTTCATGCAAAGTTAATCCATAATAGAAGAAAAGCCATTGATGGTCCTTGTGAGGCACCTTGGTACCGAGCTCGTCCAACAAAAAAGTTGCACAGTTGTTTGTTTGCTTGAGTAGAAGGGTTTCTTGAGGCCACAGTAGTTGCATGGATCTACTGCCTCAATAGCAGGTAAACCTGGACTGTCTGTGTGGACTTTCCCTAGTAGAACTGGAAGGATAATGAATGAATAAGATGGAGGCATACGTTTTGCCTATAGCCCCAGTCCAAACGAGAAGAGGCAAACTTCAGACACCTAATGTATCTCCAGCTACACTTTTATTTTTTCACCAAACTACTCTTTGAACACTATAACGTGATTCACCAGTAGGTCTTGTGGCTGTAAGCTGCTTTAGAACACACTTGGTCCTCACAGCTCACCCAGGCCACCCACACCCAACCATAGAGCATCTCGACTGGCTGAGTAGCTACCCACCCCCCCACAAGGTTTCCAAAGCCATGCTAGCATGACTCAATGTGATATAATGGGCTCTGGCAGCGTGTACTCCTAAGAGGTGGGTCTTGGTTTTAGGAAGGGGGTGATGGTGGCCCGTGTATGTGTATGGGAAGACGAGGGCGTGAGGCACCAGACAGGGCCTTGAGTTAGCTAGCTCGTGTCCACACTTGCAGGAGCTGCGGTACCAGCCGATGTGCAGCTGTGTTTGGAGTCCGCCCCCCAAACCCTATGACGGACGCCATGAATATGAAAGCCTCAGACAACCACAGCGATGCATCACACATTACACACACATCGGACTGAATGGAAGACGGACATGTGGAGATTTGATCGCACGGTAGGATGAGGTAGGGGAGCTAGCTAACCTTGGGCAAATAGTTACGCTCTGATCAGACATGTCCGAATGTTATTTCTGCACATGTACTTCAGTTAGATTGAACAAGGCCACTACGCTGCCAAGAAAGTGTTCCTTTTAGTGTATCGTCGCTGTCCAAAGAAAAACAAGTACCTCCAAAATGGCAACTTTACAGGAGAGGCCAAAAACCTCATTCAATTTTAATGTAAGTCAATGGAACCAGACGTCTTTCCAAGCACTTTTGGGCCATTTCTGTTGGTCTATTCATCATGCAGATCTCACACAGTGTAAACGACTGCCGCTGTTTTCAAATTATGCATAAAAGTCAAAATGGACAAAAAATGGAGATACATGTTTTTCATTGGACGGCGACGATATATTAAAAGAAGAGGCATTTTGCAATTTATCCCAGATTTTTAGATCGGTAAAGCAGACTTCCACCAAATTTCCTAAATGCTGTATCTGAATAAAATCAACTAAACAAAGGGATTCAGATTGCATCATTCTAGAGACAGACCTGTTCTCAGAGGTGTCGATAGGAAGCAGGCATATCTAAAGTCTCTATGAGCTATACAAGTGGAAGCTATTGCATAAAGTTTATGAATTTACCGTATAATGCATGAAACCTTCCTGCTAGTGCACACAAACTGTTACAACGACTGCTCTTAACACCATGTGAACGTAGCCAAAGACTGCAATGGTGTCGTGCCAGAGTGTCTTTTAGTGACTCAGAATGACAGCAGGCCATCTTTAGTAACGAGTCCCACTTTCGTCCTGGTGGGACGACCAATGAATCCGTGTGTGGAGGCACCGAGGTTAGCACCAAGATATATGGTTTGTTGTTATGAATCACACGTCCAAAAGGCCTGGTATCACTTCACCTCCGACCCTTCTCGAAAATCTGCAGGAACTGTGTGAGAATATTTAAGCTGCATGGGATGGATTATCACAGGACACCATTAGGAACCTCTACAACTCTATGGCGAAACGTCGACATGTTGCATTAACCAACATGGAGGGCTGGCGCCATACTGTGAGACACTACTTCTGTATGTGTAGCTCAATAAATATTCCCCATATCAGTCTGAATTCATCATCATGTATAGTTCCTGGTAACCTTTATCTTCCTTCCCAACAGCACTGCAGTCTGACACTTCCCCCTGGGTCATATTCTTCTTTTAAAGATGAGTGTATAAATGCTTGGAAAACAGATTTCACTGGTGGTTTCTTGGATAGTAAAAAAAAAAAAAGTTCGCAATAGCATCGCCATAAAGAGTCAGCAAGGGTTCTGGGTTTGAGCCATGATCTCAAACTTCCAAATGGCAGTGTAGATCTATGGATTACAAAATGCATGCCTAGTCAAAAACCCAGGGCAGGTCTGAGACCGTTAACCTCGCTGACCTCAATCTAAACCTCAGTCACACCTCACTGCCGAGCAAACAAATGCCGAAAGCTGTCTGTTTTCCATATGCGCCAGCATGTTTGCGTTGTGCCATGCCTCTTAAACATACAGTACACACTTCCGTTCTACACTTGATTTAGCCGACTTAGGCTCCTTCACAACCCCAGGCAATCATGAAGGTCAGGCCTGTTCCAGGACACAAGAAAGCAGCCACTCTGAATTCACAAGCCACTCTGTTTTTCAGCAGAGGTGACCATGACTGTAGACGCTTCAAATCCGTTTGCCTGTGATGATTCGCACCATATGAGGGTGACAAGCTGCTCACGAACCAGATATAAAGATTTGGTAATCTCCCAAACTCTAAATTACACTCAGCATGAGCTCATATTTAGCAAACATCATGCACAATATGACTTCATCATGTAGCCAAGCGAACAGACACGCGTGGTTAAACTATATTACGGCATTACACCAGACGCTGGAAATGCAGACACCCAAAAGCAGTCAAGGGGGTGGGACGATAAAATAGAAAAGTGTTTGTCACAACATCCCGGCACTAAGCTGTATATGGCCGCAGGAATCCAGGCCACGCGGGCCCCCAGCAGAAGCGGCATTCCACCAGATGAAGTCAGCGAACACTTGCAGCGCTCTTTCCTGGGAGAGCTCGCACACCAAAATAGCTGCTGATGGTCACAATGGTGACGCCAGGCAACAGCAGACAAACCACCAGCAACTTCAAACGGCCTGTGAGGCAGATCCTATCAGAGAAACTGAAACAGCCACTCTCAGCACTAGTGCTCACTCAAATGGCCCAGTCTCTCAAAGGCCTTGCTAGGGGTGGGCAATGTGGCAAACATACGTGGCCTGGTTTGCATCACAATATCGGGATCACTCAACACTAGAGATCCCCCCATCTAGATCTCTCTTTAACATGCTCTCATACGCTCAGAAATGTTTACCGTGAGGTAATTTCATCATGACAGCTTAAACCACACTACCCAACCAAAGACCGGCAACTAATCACCATCACCCGCAAGGGCACTCCTGCTAAAAGCACTTCATAGCGATGAAGGGTGAGCAGTGCAGCTGAGGTTTTGATGTAGAGCCACTCGAGCCACTTTCACTTTTGGAAGCCAGACTGCTAAGCTGTTCGACGCCCAGATGTGTGTTTCGACTGGGCAGCAGGTGAGCTGAAAACTCTCATCAAAATCTACATTTAAAGGAGCCCAGTTTTCAAATAGCATCAGCCGCATATTTAATTACCCCCCAGACGATCAACACTGTCTTAACAAGTTAACTGGGGTCCAATAATGCAGAGCTTGCAGATGAGTCTGCCTGCAGATGAGTCAGACCATTACAAAGCAACCACACACCCACGTGTTGCACGCATGACAACTTAACCACAATCAACATTCAACATTGAAGCCGCAAGCTAGAAAAAAAAAATGATGCTAGAACTCCTCATCATAAAAATACAGGCTTAAATTATAGTAAATAATGACATTCATTTTAACTGCACTCACAATATTTGCCATAAAAATTGTTATTTGATCTTGTCCAGAAATCGTTCAGCCCTAGGAGGATGGTACAGCCCTGTATGGTTAGGCTAGGACCTGTGGTTATGTCCAATCGTACAACAGTAGTGTGAAATTAGTCTGTTTTTTTTTAAGCCTGTGCAGTGGTCACATTTTCTTGAGCAACGCTAGTGTTAACAGTAAACAGGTAAGCTTTGATTTACCTTCTCAGCGTTTGGCTTCATGTAAAAAGTCCCATTCGGCAATTTTTGCTAGTTGATGCTTTATGTAATTGTCAGACTTGAGTGTCGATTTGTGGTGGTCCTCTAAAGACTTTGCTGGACCAATATTCTTGTCGGTTGACTGCCTAGGGCTATCTTCATCAAGATAAATGTCACGGTGCAATACATCATGCTTTTCCCACCATATCGCGTATATCAGGGGTGTCCAATCTTATCCGCGAGGGGCCATTGTGGCTGCAGGTCTTCTACTCCAAACAAGCTGGAGCACACCTGCCTCCGAATCAGTTTTTCTTCAAACCGCTGATCAGATCTCCAGCTTTGTTGGAATGAAAGCCTGCAGCCACACTGGTCCTTTGTAGATAAGACTGGACAACCTTGGTGTACAGTATACAGTCAGTACTTGTAGAACACTGACCGGCTGCAGGTTTTATTATAAAGACAGCACAATTAGTCCTGTTTAATCACAGTATCAATATCGAATGCATTTGCTGTTTAATTTTGCACTACAGGTTCTTAAAATATCACAATATTATATTTTTTGCCATATCGCCACCTCTGTGATTGCCCATCCACTCTTGTTTTTTGGCTCAATAGAGGTTAGGCATTACCATATAAAATGATAAAGTATAGCCACTTTGGTTACCTTGGTTACTATATCAGTCATAGATTGCGAAAACGTATTCCATCATTCCACATTTCTCAGTACAGATAAAAATCACAGTTTACTGATTTATTAATGGGTGGCACAAATCCATAAATCAACTACAAGTGCATAGACTAGAGATAATCCTGGTTTCACCAATAAATTTGAGCTCTCTCTATTAGTTCAAACCCCCATCACAGTTATGAAATTTTGGATAAAGATTCATTGGTACATTCATAATTGCAATACAATGGTCTTTAATGGTCTTCACTTTTTGCAACTATTAAAACACAAGCCTATAAAGTGATCAAGCATCACGCATGCTATAAATGCTAGAATTTTCTCCATAGCTAACCAGGGCTATAAGATTAACCGTTTCTATGTATCAAAATTGCAATTTGAAAGGATGCAATGTTCATATTGCAAGAGCTGAAATTTTTATAATGGGCCACAATCATCAGCTAACGAAACTGCCATAACAGATTTGAAGTGGGACAACTTCTCCTAATAACAGATGAGTTAGACCAAACAGAAACAGCCCATGTGCTGTGCACATGGACACAACAATAATTAAGTGGCAGTAGACATGTGGCTACATTAAAGACTCAAGCCTGCATGCACTCATTCTGACCCGGATCTGGATGCATGATAGCATTTAAATTGCAATATTGGTCAGAAAAAAAACATCACAATTAGTTATTTTGCCCAAATTGTTTAGCCCTATAACAAACAGATGATACACATGTTAGAGTATGCTTTCTATCCATGAGCCTTGTGATTGCTGCTTTCTCACATTCAGCTTGTTTCAACAGTATATGACTGTAAGATCTAACAATAGCGGAAAAGCCTTGCCGCCTTACAGCTAATAGTTGCAATTAGTGATAATTACAATAGGCCTATAAATTCATGTGGTTCAAAAGGTTGCCTATCCATCAAGACAAGTTGGGCCTACATCTGGTCACTCGAGGGTGACCTTATTGCTTTTCAACCTCTTAAAACTTCAACAAGTGAAGACATTCACAAACAGACATTAAAAACCGCCGCCGGTTTTCAGCGTGAGCCGACAAAGAGGCCAGTGGCAATTATCAGCCCACTGATTGTTAACAGAGAACAGTGGCCACTTGACTGTGCCAGTAAACTAAAAGGTAATAAAGTGCCTTTATTGGTGTTTTGTTGGGGCTGATTGATACTCTTTGACCTGGAATTCCAACTGGACACCAGCGCTGCCAGTAGCGACCAGCACACCAAAGCTCAATTGACTCAAATGAGCTGTCTGGTAAGTAGCAAAGCAGTCTTGTAATGTGGAAAACAGATCCCCGCCCCCCTCAACCCCCGGTTCCGGATAATCCAATTACAGTGCCATTGTGTCAGCTCTGGTGGTCCCTGAAACAATAGTTAAACTGAGGAAGTTGTCTCATCTTACCTAAGCAATAAGACAGTGAGGTCAGCACGATATTCCAGACATCAGGAGGATACTGATTTTTTTTTTTTTTTGATATTTTAATGATAAGAACAGACGTAGCTAAAGTAGCTCAGTTAACCGAATGGAGGAAATTAAAGTTCTGGGACCTTCCATTATAATCATAGGGCTTATGTAGGAACTGAAGTGCCTGTATTGGACTATTTAGATTTAAGTATAGAACATTACAATAACAGATAATAGAAAATCTCTAAATATCACATTCCAAAATGCTCACAACATTCCAAATCCAATTTCCCCCACTTTCCACAGGTTTGACATGCTGACTAACGAATTCCCAGGCTGCGGCGCAAAGGAAAGCCCACACTCAGACTTGATTGATTGCTTGATAGCACTTGTTATCTCAGAGTTGATATAATCAATTGCAGCCCAGGCCCTATGACTCCGGAAATATCCTGGGTTTCACCTATTACATTAGAGCCCAGCATAACCAGCGCCCGAGTGAGAACCAGGCAACATGAGATGAGCCTCACATGTGCGAGTCATCAGCATCAGTGACAAATGGTTTCCCGTTTAATGTCTTCACCTTGATATCAGTGCTCATCACCACATGGGGATCAAATCTGCATGCCTGATGATTATTATTAATTTTTATTAATATCTGCATTCCACCAACACGTTCTGTCTGCTGAGTGGACATACTACAGCACCTAGCGCACAGAAACTCATAAGTGGCACAATTAGGACAGAAAAGTAAGTAGAAGCCATTAAACAGTGTGGTGTGCCTTAAGGGGCGGTTTTAGGCCCCCTTTCGTTTCTGTTCAACACTAGGAGCTGCTTAAACTCCACCATCTACCCCTTCAGGTGTTCGCTCTCCGAACTGCCAGGGAAACTATAGTTGATCGGGTTTTACTGGCGTGCAAGAGACTGTGGAGACTGCCTATGAATAGCTTGTTTCCATGGGTAAAATTAGATCAGGATAAGTCCACTCAGATGAAGTGGAGATTTGATTTTCTCTGAGCAAAGTTGCCTGCAGACTGAGCGTCTGATCATCCTTAGCACTTCACTATCAAATCTGTGCAAAGGCTGGATGGAAGAACTGACCACAGAGCAGGTCAGAGCTCCACCACAACCTCCCAGAGAAGGAAAGTTTCCAAGGGGAAAGGAGCAGCAGCAGCTGCAGTTGCTCAAGGAGAACTACCCACAAGTTTGGGCAAAGTTACTTTGGAGTGGTTCTCAAGCCCTATGCTGCCCATGCAGTGCCCACCCATGTCAATCAAGTGGCCTTGAGAACGCAGGAGAGCAAGGAGGAGGAGGAGAAGGGGCTTGCTTACTTACATGAACGAGATAGGAGGTCACTATCACAGAGATGAGAAGTCCGGAGACTTTCTGGCCACCTATCCTCGACCTCATTCTTCCTGCCCACCCAGCACGGGTCCTGAAAAGCGAGGTCCCCTCACTCTGGAGTAAGCAAAAAAAAAACTGCTCAGCAAAAGTTCGCAGAGTTCGTGTCCCCGTCCCACGCTCGGTGGGACCTCATTTACCGGAGCGGGATATCCGTAGGTGCGTCTCTCGGGCGCGCTGCGGAGAAGGCTGACGGAGAAAGGCGAGTGTCTGGGCTCGTCGTATCCGCTCCGCTCGTTCTGCCCCCACTTTTCTCTGAGCTCTGAGAAGTTGAGCAGGACTGGGTGGCCGGGAGCTGCTGGGATGGGACTTGGGACTCCCCCTACCTCCTGCCCCCTTCTCTGGCTGGAGGAAAAGACGGAGTGGAGTTCAGGAGGGGATCGCGTTAAAGAAACGAAAGCATTCCTCCCTGAATAAAGCCAGATTACCAGATTGCTCCACACTGAGGCTGTGACAGGCTTTGCAGTACATTGGGTCGCACTGCTGACTCGGTGTTTGGGGTGAATGACTGCATTAATTGGCCATAATTAACAGTCATTAACTTATTAACTATATATATATATATATATATATATATATATATATATATATATATATATATATATATAGCCAGGGCTCATTAAGGGCTGTGATTGGTCGCGCGCACAGAAAAGGAACACGGTGATTGGTTATCTTCTCATTTGCATATCTTAGCCCACTGCAATCTAAGTAGCGTAAAGGCCAATGTTTGGATTGTATGAAAGCCTTAGGAAATAGGAAATGCTATATATTTTTTTATCACATGTTATTCTAACCCACATTTTGGGGGGGATAATAGTTCCTATTTTAATATTTTCCTAATATTTTTATGTTATTATCACCACATCAAACAATGAATAGAACAGTGTTCCTGATAATTATATAATTAACTTGAGATCTAGATTTTTCATCCCAGAAGAAAAATAATGTAAGTATACTTAGTACATGTCCTTGCACTCATCTTTGCACTTAACCCGGAAGTATGTTTATTTCAAGATACTATGTGTACTCTGTTATTGAAGTACATATGTAGAACATTAACTTCATTTTTTTTCTTGGGATTACTATTTTTCTAAGGTCCTAAGTCCACAGTCCGCTACACATTACATGCTAGTTCTAATCTTAATACTAGGGGTTAAGCAGGCTAGTACACACAGTCTTAGCATACTGCATAGTTTCTTACTAACAGGAAGTGATGAAGCTTATGGCATACCAAGCTGAATTCTAAAGGAGTTTCTTTGTTTTGTTTGTTTATTTGTTTGTTTTTTCAGAAAAACACATTATTTACTAGAAAACCTTTCCTTTTACGGGCTTCTGTGAGAGATTTGGGTAGAACTCACATTTCTACACTAGTTTAGGGCTCTCCACCACCCCAGCTGCTGTTACATTACTGCCCATCAATTCTTCAGAAGTTTTCACAGTGCTTCACGTTCCATTATGCGACAACCGTGTCCATCCTTATCACACTCTGTAACTGACTGGTTAAAAGTGTGTACTGTAGACTTTTGAGTATACTCAACTTCATTCATACCTGTAACATATACTACATACTCAAAAACTAGTGAAGGTTAGTATTGAGTGCGCAGTTGGGACACACCCTACTTCACGTTCATGAAGCACGAAGCTGCTCACACCTCTGGGCACTTTATTGTGAGTAGATTTGGTTCTTACCTAAGAAAGAATCCCAAATAAAAAACACTGCTGAATCATTCGCCTTCCCTAGGGATAATTCCAGAATCTTCATTAAATTAATCAATCACAGAAGTGGGTTTTAATTACATATTTAGGAAAAGTTGGTGAATGAGGCCCAATGTGCCTTATGTCATCATAGTAATTTATAATAATGTATAGAGGATGTTTATGCCATTATCACAACATCATTTTAGGCATTTTTCTGAAGTTGTAAAAATCATATATATTCATAACATAATCATAATATACATAACATATGTCAAACTTTTCTATATATATATATATATATATATATATATATATATATATATATATATATGAGCATTATTATTATCATTATTACATTATTAT
>JAMWET010007742.1:77500-172843 GCA_024036415.1 Prochilodus magdalenae
ATAGATATGTACTAAACGCAGTATGGAAAAATGAATGTGACATTATACCACAGTTTACAGCAACAAAAAGTCAAGGTTTATGGATTAAAAAAAATTAGGAAAGGACAAGAATATCATATGATTCATGATATCATATGAGCTGTTTCAGTATGCTATAAATTTCTGTAAACAGGCTAACAAAGTACACTACATCATTGTTTCTCAACCGTGGCCCTGGAGGCCCACTGCCCTGCACTTTTTTTTATTGTTTTCCCTTCTTCCAACACATCTGATCCAACTAATCACCTCATAGCCAGCCCATTACTGAGTTAAAATAGGTGTTGAAGCAGAAAAAAAACACTAAAATGTGCAGGGCAGTGGGCCTCGAAGGCCAAGGTGGAGGAACACCACACTATAATGAAGTAGTAGAACACATTCCACCTACAGGAATTTTTAATGACATCACATTCTAAACCCATAAGCGTTAATGTATGGACCTGTAATATATATATCGTCGCCGTCCAATGAAAAACATGTATCTCCATTTTTTGTCCATTTTGACTTTTATGCATAATTTGAAAACAGCGGCAGTCGTTTACACTGTGAGATCTACATGATGAATAGACCAACAGAAATGGCCCAAAATTGCTTAGAAAAACGTCTGGTTCCATTGACTTACATTAAAATTGAATGAGGTTTTTGGCCTCTCTTGTAAAGTTGCCATTTTGGAGATACTTGTTTTTCCTTGGACAGCGACGATATATATATATATATATATATATATATATATATATATATATATATATATATATATATATATATATATATATATATATATATAACAGCATGTGTGAACTGCTGTGTTTGACACTTTTCTGCTCTATGCTAATTCACCACGTCGTGGCTGAGATGCTGTGGTTCCTAAACACTTTAATTTTCAGTAAAATCTTTCACAGTGAACGGTGTGAGAGAGGGACGAGCAGAGGACAACAGCTTTGTTTACATTCGCTGTTGTTTATTATTATGTCGCTACGTTTGCTAGCTTGCTAACTGCTATACGCGAAATATACACAGCACAGACCCACTGTTCTTTGTGCAGCCTCAAATGTCGAGTTTGAAGTGGTTGCACCTCCATCTGTGATCTTGACTCCACATGTCTTGCATACCGCAGTTCGTCTTTTATTTACTACATTATAATCTTTGTAGTTGAACAGGATTATTTTTGGGATCATGTTGCTCGTCTTCTCCGCACAAATTCAACACTGGCGCCCCCCTCAAAGCTTCCCGTGATTGGCTGTACGGTTACGGCTTTACTTGTTGCTAGGTTACGGATCATTTGGGCTGAGCGGCTCAGCTCCCTAGCGTTACAGCGCCATTTAATATAAAATGATCCAGTTACGTGATTCAGTTTTACTTATTCATTATGTTAAAGTAGGTTTGTCAAGTCTTTTCGAGTCTTAAAGCTCAAGTCCGATTCCAAGTCCAAGTCAGTAAAGGTAAAGTCTAAGTCAAGTCGCAAGTCTTTAGTAATGTTGTCGAGTCAAGTCACAAGTCATCAGTTTAGTGACTCGAGTCGGACTCGAGTCCAAGTCATGTGACTCGAGTCCACACGTCTGTTATCTGCAAAGAATATTGTTCCTCCTCACCAGAGGCTTGGTGCCTCCCATCTTTGGATGACCGCTCTGCATGGTCTTTCTTCCTGAACTCCCATGGCAGCACAGCAAGTGCCAGATCCCACCATATTATATCATAATATATAATCAGTGTTTTTATTAGCCACTGGAACCACCCTCGATTAGGAGTGCACCTGCCATTAACTGTCAGTGGCTCGGTTCCACAAGTGTACCTTGTACTGTGCCCCATCACGTCATTACATAGGATGACAATCAGACTCCAAGGAGGTTCTGCTCCAAATGGTTCAGCACTCTGAGCAATAAAACACTCACATGAGCCCAGGCGCAAGAGGAAGGTAGGCCTGCATGGGGACACAGGACAAGCGCGAAAAGCTGGTTCTGCAAAGTTTATTTTAGAGGAACGAGGATGAACCAGCAGCCTCCGGGGAGGGCTTTCTCAACACTGCAGTCATGATGACTGCGACTGTCCCGACATCTCGTTATTCCGGTCTCCAACACGTCAAACCGTGTACGTTGACAGTGAAAACAAACCATGGCAGATGATACAGCAAGGCGTCTCTCGCTGTGTAAATGGTCATGTGTGATAGAATAGAAGCAAACGCATACGGTAGCATACATTGTGTATGCAGCTATCCCGCAGCTATCCCGCAGACATTATGAAGATGTTCTGAAGACTGGAATTCCACACCTGTCTTCTGTAGGAACCTTTAAAATGGGGACTGGATGTAATATTTATAGTTTGGCATTATGAGGAAACAGCAATGCATACCCCACCTTTAAAACTACTAAACATATCTGTGTGCATGTAGGTGAACTTGAGCCCAACTTCAAGGCATCACTCTACACCTGCCGTATGCCACGCCCACTTCCATGTATGCTAGTCTACGACGCCTCAACCAATAGGTGTGCAGTATTCTAATTATGCAGGACAGGTGCGCGGCATACAGGGAAGCGTGGGAGTGTTTTGCGGACGTTACTTTTCTCAAATAGGAAAGCAGGCTAGAGAGAAAGAAAGAGAGAGACAGAGAGAGCGAAATTTATCTTGTCTGTCAGGGCTTATCTTATCAGCAGCCTGAGGTGGTATTTTTATCCTTATCTGGTCCGTTTTAGGCGATAATGTGAGTTTTACACGGGTCAGATATGGACTAATGCGCCGGTGTTAGCTAAGTACGCTAATGCTGACACAAATGTAGCACTCCTAAACAAGATGGCACGCGAGGAGAAGACAGAGAGAAAACAAACCTGAGCAAAGCACTGAAGTTAGGTTAGCCTCCCACCCCAGACCACCCGTTCAGGAGATGGAGATAGACTCGGTCCGAGTGGAGTCCAGTGTCTGGGTCGGGAATAGGCGCTACAGAGCGCTGCTCAGCGGATGGTACTTCAGCTGGACCGAACTGGACAAGAAGAACCGAGAGAAGAAAACAGGTCAGTGAGACGTGAACCTCAGACTTACAAGGAGTTACATAAACTCAGGTGTGAGGGTGGTAATGTCAGCTGCTCCAGTCAGTAACATTCACTCACTGCTTCCTCTTCTAGTGGCTGAGCTACAGGGGGACAGAATATACACTGCTCTGGGGTCAAATCTGAATGAGTTTATCATTTTACTGTCCACATAACAGCTGAAGGAGAGAGGAGCAGAGTCTGCACTGCAGCACGATCCCGGCAAGCAAGATGAGATCTCATGTTGTGGGTAGATCTGGTAGATCTAACTTTCCCCTGCGCCAGTAGATACAACTATTATTTTCTTTTTATGGAGATTAGTTCAGGATTATTTCAGGATTGTTTTAGGATTATTTCAGGATTGTTTCAGAATTGTTTAGGATAATTTTCCCCCTCTGGTTTAGTTTTAGTCAAATGCTGTTCTCTCATCAGTCCTGGTGGATAACTTGGTTTGTTTCAAGCATATTCCTTTTATACGCAAAAATAATCTGCCAGTATAGTGAGATCATTGGGGTAAAATAAACACTTAAAACAAGCAAAAGTAAAAACACTTGAAACCAGAAAGTAAAAACGCTTAAAACCCGAAAGTAGAAACGCTTAAAACCCAAAAGTAGAAACGCTTAAAACACAAATAACAAACACACTTAGAAAAAGTAAAAACACTGAAGTAAAAAAGTGTGTAAAAGCACTTAAAAGAAAATAAAAAGACTAATAAGATAAATAATCTTTTAAGCTTACAGCAGTCTCAAAATTTAGAAGGATAAGAGACAGCAATATAGATCATTTTACTTGCCAAGATGTGATTTTTTTACTGTGTTGATAGAAGCTGGGTGAAATATCACTGCTGTTACCCTTTAGAAGTAGCTTTCTGAGCTGCTAGTTTTGTGTTTTGTTTTGGTGAAGTGGTCTGCTAAAGGAATTAGTAGCTACTGTCAAACTAAACACCCTCGCATAGGGGCCTTTCCTTTTTGTCGATTCATCATGAACTCAACACACACTGTCAGGGCAACAAGGGCAACATATGCAAATTTCTTCAAAAACATAAAAACAACAAAAATGAAAACACAACCTTTTCTGCTTTCTGACTGTGTTTTTCGTGAATTTCAACTTTTGCTTTTATCTGTTTGCTACAATACGTGTGTGCATATCTATCACGTACCCTCTATAAAATACATAACACTGTAGCATTAGCCGTTAGCATAATTACTTTCTTAAAGGGAAACGCCACTGTAATTTTTGTTTGTTTCATTTAATTGTAAATAATTAAATGGTTGAGATGTAAAGTCATTTAGATTGGTTTATCCAATCAGAAACCTGATGGGTCAGAATTATTCACAGTAATCTAAAGAGTTTAAAATCTGCATATCTGTTCCACATAAATGCCTGATGTCTGTCTGAGACATTGTTATTGGATATGTTTGTGCTAGAATTTTGACTGGGAATGTATTCAAACCTATTTATGGTGGGGTGTTCCATACAAGCTGCTGTAAGGTAAAATGGTCTTATGACTAATATATCATCATCACATATAATAAACTCAGAAGATACTCTGAAGTTAATGGGTGGTTTTGGATCTTTTTATAGCCATGCTGTAAATGATTAATTTATTAATTTGGGTACAGCCATGCTGTAGAACCATGACACAGAATGGTCAACATGGTTTGACAACAGATTCTAAAGACTGTGAGTTCTCGAGCGTTTGGATGAACAGTAAGAGTCTGAATGAGTGATTTCTCCCTTTAGGTCTTTCATTGGAAAGTCTCGGTTTGTGGTTACACTGAAATAATGCATTTTGGTGATGGAAGCCTGAGTTAATGAGCAACAGGTGTATCACTTAAGTCTATCAAGTGTCCCCTGTGTCAAGTGTCTCTGTGCGGTTTAGTTTCAGTGCCGATTGGTGAGGTGGTGGCGGTCGCGGAGGGGCGGGTGGAGATCCAGCCGCAAAAGAAAGCAGAGGACGTCGACCGAGACTTCACATGTAAGTGATGCTGACAGGTCTGCCAAGCTACCGGTTCCAGGTGCTGGTCGTAGAGTAGCATTGCCCAGCACATTTAGTTGTTTCCTCACTGATCCACAAGTCTGATCATACTAAAAAGACACCTTTCAAGGAAAACATAAACCACAAACTTTAATTTTATTTTATTTTCCCATGTTTGTATCTTGATAGATTTTTTTTGAAAATTGTTGAAAATTGTTGAAAATGGTCAATGGGTTGCTTTTCATGGCCATAGCAAAATGAGGAATAATGAGTGACTAGCTTTAGAAGTACTCTTACTGGTAGAGCAGTCGTTCTCACAAAACGCCCTTGGAACAGGTGCATAAGCATAACACTGATAAACGCTATTCATATAATGTAGCAGATCAGTTGGAGCTCTATATGGTATAACAGAAGGTTTAGAGTTATTTGTTTTAGTTGTAAAGGGTGTCCACATATGTTTCTCATTACTGATACAGCTTTAAGCCAATCACTTAAATGTCATAAAACTTACTAAACTCCATTTAGTGAAAATAAAATCATTTAGGCTAATCTTTAATAGAAATCATTCTTCATAAGTCCAAAAAAAAGAAAACAGTTTCATTGACTCCAGTTGAGTCTTATGTATTTAGTATAAGACTGCCCAGTTCTATAGTGTGTTCCTAAAAACAAAAGGAAATGTATTATTATGTTACCATAGTATTGCAAATATATTGATGGAATATATGTATTGTATTGTTAATGGGAACTGTGGCTTTATCCACTATGCTATCCATTCGGTGAGTTTGAGAAGACCTCTGTTATAATCATTAGCCATATTCAGAGAACAGATTTTCCAACACTACCTGTCCTGCTCACTTTACTGTATGTCTCCTTCTGTCTCTGCCTCAGTGTTCTATGTGAAGCGCAGAAATGGTAGTGGTGGAAAAGGGACGACATGGACCCTGGGCAGGACCCAGTTCTGCTGTCCCAGCCGTGACCTGAGGGACCAGTGGGTCGCCCAACTCAAAACTGCACTCAAAACTCACTGTGAGTCAAGACACACAAAAACAATTACTATATTATGCTGTATTATATAATAAGCTCACTGGACAAAAACTTAGTCATGAGCGTGATAGGGCTATAAATACCTGTGGTAAGTGAGTGACGGGATCCATAGATTGAGAAGAGGTGAGAAAGGGCAGTGAATGTCTGTTCTATGTGTTATAAACGGCTCCAAAGCAGATGTTCATGATTAGCTAAAAGGAGTGATTGTGTGAGTGTGACAAAGGCCATAGTGTGAGGAAGTAGCTGAATCTGCAGGTGTATGGAAGCTTATGGTCATACGGGTCTACCAGCAGTGGTAAAGATCCCTGTCTACAGGAAGCTCTCCTCAGAATGGTGCCAAGGAAGGCATCCACCAAATCTGGCCCAACTACACAATTCTTTGATGCAAAAGTGTCTGACCATTTGATGTGGCCTACATCTAGAAACTGGCCGGTCCATGCCAAATCCAATCCCAGCTGTCATTGGGGCTCATAGAGGTACTTAACGCTATTAGGTACGTTTTAGTCAGAGGTGAGTTTACTTTGTTCTGTGAGCTTATTATACCAAATTAGATTCTGTTCCTTTGGAACTGTTTTTTTTACTGTTTCATTTAACATACCTACTGGGAAAGCAATTTAATGTTTCACATATTTTACCAGGGTAACTCCTGTTCCTCCATAGTTCTCACCGCTTTTACTCACATGACAGATTATACACAAGTATCCTCCGCATGCATGTATGCTACTGCTATAGTGCTACCGCAACACTGCTGCCTTATATCGTTTTGTGTATGAATGTGTGAACTGTATACTATTTGTCCATATATAGTCTGTATATTGTGTATACTGTGATACTAGATTGTATTTTGTACAGTGTCTATGTAATGTGTATGTGTGGAGTCATTGTGTGCATTGTGGACGGTGAGTTAGTTATGTGTATATTAGTACAGCACTAGAGAGACACAAACTGCCAACCTGATGCTGTGCTGCATTAAATACAATTTAAGAGGACTAATTTCAGCTTTCTTTATAATGATACATGCAGATCATACTGTTGGTATCAGATAGTACTAACAATATATTCTCAATATGCTCAGTTAAACAATGTGAAATTATTTATCTGGATAATCAGTATTGTCATATTGCCCACCCCTAGATTGATTTAACCACAGATACTCTTCTGGATCATGAGCATCAAGTCTAAATAGAATAACTGACTAAATAAATGTATACGTTTCTGATGGGTCATTTGCATACTGCAGACTTCTGCCATATTAGCATTGCGAAGGCCAGCACTGTGATAAAGCCCCATATTACTATGTCCATAAAGGATACTATGTTTGTTAGATCCAGTTAATGTCTTTGCACCTAAGACTCTACACCTTGTGTCTCCATTCGTCTTCCCTCTACCAGGCTCCTCTCGCCCTCACAGGTTGTTGGTGTTCATTAACCCCTATGGGGGAAAGAAGAGAGGCAAGCAGATCTATCACTCCTTAGTGGCTCCTCTATTCGAGCTGGCTGGCATCAGCTCTCATGTTGTGGGTAAGCTACTGAGACACTGTATATACAACACTCCGCTCCGGTATCGCTGATGTTATCAAGTGTCCCCAAGCTCGGCTCTCAAGTGACAGGCCGTGGCTCTTTATCGAGAAAAGGAAAAGGAAAGATGGTCAGATTAAAAGGGAAAGGTGGAGAAAGCCCAATTAATTATTAAGCTTACAGAGTAAGAGTAGAATACAAGAGGGTATCATTGCTGACCCAGGGAAACCTCTTCTTGCTGGATGAAGAAAAGACGTCCTTAAGTTTAATGCGCGTCAGGGTAACGAGGTTTTATTCCAACTACATTCTGACCATTCTGTTGGTCTATTTGTCAACAGTTTGCTCTGCTTTACAGTCAGTAAATCTTTGGAGGGCTATTTAACAAAACAAGGTGACCCACACTCACCGGCCACTTCATTCGGTACACCTATTTGTTTCTACACTCATTGTATATTCAGTTAGCTCTAGTTACATGTAGTTCTACAATTATGTCTGCTTCTTTACATACTTTATCCCCCTTTCACCATGTTCTTCAGCGGTCAGGAACTCAACACGACCACCACAGAGCAGATATTATTTGTGTGGTGGATCATTCTCAGCACTATGGTTACACTGAGATGGTGGTGGTGATGTGTTAGTGTGTGTTGTGCTAGTGTGAGTGAATCAGGCGCAGCAATGCTGTTGGAATGTTTAAACTCCAGTAGAAGTTCCTACCTTGTAAATGTAAAGTCATTAGAGACGATAGCTCATCTGCTGCTGCACAGTTTGTGTTGGTCCTTCATCAGTGGTCACAGGATGGATTCTGCCTACAGGACACTGTCGGCTGAATAGTGTTTGGTATGACTCAGTGGATAACACACTACCCGCCAGAGAGCTACCACCCGATGTGGGAAACGGGGTGAGGGGGTTTGATTTCCAGTCTAGGTAACTATGCTGTGCTACACCAATAAGAGTCCACAGGCAAGTCTTCTAACACTACACAGGCCTACCTGTAATATGAATAACCTTGTTAGTCTCTCTGGATAAGAGCGTCAGCCAAATGCCATAAATGGAAATATAATGTAAATGAATAGTTTGGTTGGTGGACTGTTGTCAGTCCAGCAGTGACTGTGAGGCATTTAAACACCCTAGCAGCACTGCTGTGTCTGATCCACTCACACCAGCACAACACACGCTAACATACCACCACCATGTCGGTGTCACTGCAGTGCTGCGATTGATCCACCACCCACATAATGTTAGGCCTGTGAGGGTCCTGACCATTGAAGAATTGGAGAACAGAGTGACTGGGGCTAACAAAGTATGCCAAGAAGAAGATGGCCTGCAGTTTGTAATTATAGAACCACAAGCTGCATCCAAATGCTAAGTAGCCATATAGGTGTACTTAATGAAGTGGCCGGTGGGTGTATGTTAATAAACAGTCCACTCAAAGTGTTAGATCACAGCTAATGTCCTCGAGCGCAACGTGTTTACAAGATTGGCTGTAGATTTTCAGTCACAAGACGGAAGCTCGAAAGCGCAGTATTTGTAGTAATAGCTTGTTTTATGATGGACAGAATGAGGTCATGGAGCCTTTATCAAGAAAAGGACAAAGAAAGCCAGATCAATCATTAAACTTAATGTGTGACAGTGCACAACTATACAAGAGCACAGGCTCTTCTGTACACAAAGTTAAGCATGTGAGCTCTACTTTCTCAAACAAGGGAAGTGTTAGGATTCTGGACAGAGCTGATTTCTAATCGAATATTCCCTGCAGTGACGGAACGCGCAAATCAGGCCCGAGACCACATCCTGAAGAAAGACCTCACCGGCTTTGACGGGTAAGTGGCGTAACACTGTCCCACATCACCTGAAATCGGAGCTTTATCAGTGGCCATTGTTCACGTTAAACCATTTCGGAAGCTATTAAATGGTAACTCGAGGGACCCGCGTGTCGCTATGCGGTGATTATATCCTCTTAACAAAAACCTGTCGTTCAGCTTCACTGTAATCCCGAGGCTTACATGCTTCATGTGCTTTACAGTATGCTCAGACCGGCTTTCTTTGTTCCTTTCCATGCCTTTCAGAGTGGTTTGTGTGGGCGGAGATGGAATGTTCAGCGAGCTGCTGCATGGCGTGATTGGCCGAACACAGCAGGAGGCAGGCATTTCAGAACATGACCCCACTGTGATGCTGCAACCATGTGACCTTCACATCGGCATCATTCCAGCAGGTCTCTCATAGTTTTCTGACTAGTAATTGGACAAATAAGGAAGCGATAATTAAAGTGATTAGTGCGTTGGGTTAGGGCGGGCGTGTCTGGTGTGGTAGCGACATTAAAGATTGAAAAGTGGCTGATTGTTTACCATGTTTATTCTTTTCTACAGGCTCCACAGATTGTGTTTGTTTTGCCACAGTGGGTGTGAACGACCCTGTTACATCGGCACTGCACATTATTATTGGTAACGGTTATTTATTTATTTAAATTATTTATTTATTTTTCAAGACACTAAAATCTATCAGATTTTGAAGGATCTTGTCTGCATGAATCCCAAGATTATTTTATAGTTCAGAATTTACCCAAGGTATGCCAAACCATAGGGTTTTTTTAATAACTAGTTTTGCATTTATGCCAAATACCAATATAACGATACAGGGCTGTAGACACTTCCATGAAGCATCTGAAGTAAATTTTGGCCTTATATTTTCACTTATCATTTTACCTTTACATAAAATGAGCTAAATCTCTTCAGGGAAATGTTTATGTAGAAAGTGAAAGAATTATATTGCATTGTTGGCTTATTTTTGCCCCTTGGAGTACTCTGCAAACTTCCAAGACCACCTTTCCTTTATTTAATTTCTAGTCAGATTAAGTCTTTAAGTACAAGCTGTTAGTTTTTAGTAGATTCTTCAGAGAACTAAATTCCAAAAAAATTGGATGGTAAGAAGCTGAAAATGCAACCAAGTTCTAAGACTGAACTTTGGATATAAATGTATCTCTGCAGACTTTTTTTTAAAACTGAAGGCAAGTCTCCTGGGAAGAATGAAAGGTGTGACACAAGTGGACACAAACATCTGTGAAATATGTTTTCTGTTGAAAAATGAATAACTGGTACTTTGACTGGAAATGGAATAAATGCAGGAGGGTCTGTAACTTCTGGAGAGCATTGTAATGTTTTAACAGTTGCAAAATTTGAATATACAGCTTCCTGTTCATCCCATAAGCACTGAATTTGAGATGCACATTGAAGATGCTTTATGCAAGGGGCAGTTTTATTTTGGACCCAGATTAAAACAATTATTAAAAAAACAAGATTGTTAGATATGTAGAATATAAGCAGTGTTTTGGATATCAAACATGTCTTGGCAGACTGGCTACATTTAGTAGTATCACTACTGACTAATTTAAAGTGTAGACCTAAATGTTTTCTCTCCTTCCTCTCTTTCTAGGAGACTCTCAGCCTCTGGATGTGTGCTCTGTCCATCATCAGTCCACACTGGTTCGTTATTCTGTTTCATTGGTGGGCTATGGCTTCTATGGTGACGTCTTGGCTGAAAGCGAGAGGCACCGCTGGATGGGACCTCTTAGATATGACTACTCGGGTACAACCTCATATATAAACCCAAGAGACTTACTTGGCACACTCTTCTCACTTGAACTCCTCTATTGCTACACACCTTCAGCACATCAATCCGAGCAGTTTCCCTTTCGGCTGCTTTTCCTTGTCACTCTATCTTGTGCTTCTTTTGTTACTTCTGTGAACTTTGTACATGTACTACTGGATGTCTAGAATTTCCCTCTGGGATCAATAAAGTATCTATCTATCTTGTCTAGTCACTATCAACATTTTAGTTTTAGGCTTTAATTGGTTTTCTGTGTGTTCAGTTGACCTCTCTGGCTTCACATGCACATGGTGATTAATAAATAATAACAGTCGTGAGGTAAACTTCTCTCTATCTTCCTTTCTATCCTCTCTGTGTAGGTTGTTTAGTGTACCTGTGCAACCGGAGCTATAGGGGAATAGTGCAGTATCTACCTGCGGATCCCCAGATCAGCAGCCCCAGAGACAACACACGCTGCCTCTCAGGGTAAAGACAGGCTTTTTAAAAACAACCCAGGTATCTACAGTGGGCCGGCATTTAATCAATTCACGTAACTTCGCATTTAGTGGCATTGCTGTGGCATTACATATATCCATGTGCAGATCACCCCCTGCACAAAGGTGTGCACCTTTCGCGCTCATGGTAAATAAATCATCATGCTATGGTTGTTGTGAATTTCAGAATTCTCAAATACTGAAACTGCCACAAAAAGCAAAGTCGCATGAATTGATTAGATGCCGGTTCGCTGTACGTCCTTTGTAAGTACGTATCTTGTGTTTAATTCCTATTCTGCTTAATATTTAGTGTTACTGAGTCATTTTGCACAAAAACCCCCATGAGGTTTAGATCCAGTAGAGAGCTAGAGACCCCAGGAGAGAGGCCTTGGTCTTCCTGTTTCACTCTCCAGTGTGATCTTGGAGAAGGGAAAGTTCTAGGTGTGCCTCTAATGGAACTCCTCGAAGCTTTCTGCAAACAAGCCGTTACTACTTGAGGGGAGCCGTGTGCCCATGACTGCTCGGTACTCCAGTAATACGATCTCCAAGGAAAGGAGAGCAGCCCGTGAAGTGACAGTAGTTACTGTTACTGCTAGAAACCAAACTCCAATAAGACTATACCTGGATGTGCAAAGACAAACTGTGACATTAAACAGATCAGTGGAAATACCATGAAATTACTTTCTACAATGAGATTTATAAACAACTGAATTTCATCACGTCATTGCATTTTCTAAAGAATCATAATGAGCTTAAATCGATAAGAGGAAAGAATTGTAAACCCCTGCATTCTCAGAATACTTCTACAACTCCATGCCCAGACGTATGGCATGTTGCGTTAGCCCATTGATTCTCTATTCCAGTTTTTTCTCAGTTAAAAAACAGATACAGTACAAAAATGACCCTTCCCATTAGGGAAAGTAATTGTAGTGTATCTTCAAAACTAATTTAAAGGACACCTATTAGGCCAATTATCAGTGTTCATAACTTTATTTTTGTGGGCTGTTAGAATGGAATTTCATGTTCCAGTTTTCCCAAACCATAATATTTCTCCTAGTGTACATCTGTATTCACCCCTGTCTAAAATTTTTATCTTGCCCCAGTCTTGTGAAGAGCCCAGTAGGCTCTGATTGATCAGCTCACCTATCGGCTAGAGCAATTCTGTCCCTACACAGTTTCTGTAGTGACTGAGTGGTTTAAGAGTGTCCCGAGCTTGCCATTAGGCAGTCAATACGGAGAACCAGATGATGTCACCTTGTAACAGAGAAAAGGCTCTGATTCCAGTGTGGCGTTACAGGCAGCTAAGAAAAGTGGTTTCTGTGGAAGAAAGTTATGTGTGCTATCAGTTTTATAACTTGGCAGACTACTTACATGCACAAAAAGCTACATAACGCACTAAAAGAAAAAGAAAAAAATACAGCAAAATTATAATAAGCCCAATTTAGGGGACCTATTTACCAAGACATATTTTCCGGACTGTATCTACTGAAAGAGTTGTTTTATAAGCCTTTTATTTTTATTTTCACTGTACATTCTCCTGCTCAGCTGAGGACTGGCCTAGTTATTACCTCTATCTTTATAATTACATGTACTTTGTGTATGTGTAGGTGCAGAGTGTGCTCGGAAAGCACAGAGAGACTGTTTCCCCACTCGGATAGTTGCAGCTCTCTCTACAGCAGGCAGCTCAGCCAGTACAGCGCAGAAACAGAGGGTAAGCTTCTTACTCTTACGACTACAAGAGCCGTGGGGGGTTTAGAAGACGTGTTCCTGTGCGGTGCAGCTGTGTTCAGAATCAGAATCAGAATCTCTTTATTTCACCAAGTATGTTACACATACAAGGAATTTGTCTTGGTAAGAGCAACACGTATGACAAGTAACAAAAACAAGTAACAAAAACACAGAACACAGATTATTTACAGTATTAAACTAAAGGAAAATTACACTATACAATAAATAGGGTAGGGGATAAATTAAAAAAAAATAAAAAGTACTAAAGGTAATAAAAAGCTGAAGAAGCTGAGAGATGTGAACAGATTTAGTGAAAAATAGAAAGTTACAGATGACCTGAATATTTACAGAATGAGAACATCTGTACAGGTGTGCAAATAGGCAGAGTGCAAATGGGCAGAGTGCAAGTAGCTGTTCAGTCCAGTTTGGTACAGTTCAGTGTATGTTTTGAGGTTTACAGTGGGAGGTGTCCACTGTGGTTGAGGAGCGCTACAGCTCTGGGGAAAAAGCTGTTAGCATGACGTGCTGTGCTGGTTTTGATGGACCGCAGTCTTCTACCAGAGGGGAGTGTCTGGAAGAGGAGGTGTCCAGGATGTGAGGGGTCAGATGTAATTTTGCCAGCACGCTTCCTCACCCTGCTGGTGTAGATCTGCTGAAGTGATGGCAGTTTACATCCAATGATCCTCTCTGCTGTCCTGATGATGCGCTGGAGTTTGGTTCTTTCTTGTGAGGTGGAGGAACCAAACCAGATAGTTATGGAGGCTGTGAGAATGGACTCGATGATCGCTGTGTAGAACTGGATCATCAGGGTCTGTGGCAGGTGGAATTTCTTCAGCTGTCTCAGGAAGAACATTCTCTGTTGAGCTTTCTTGATGATGGAGATGGTGTTTTTCTCCCATTTCAAGTCTCTGGAGATGGTGGTGCCCAGGAACTTGAGTGACTCCACCATGGATACTGTAGTGTTGTTGATCTGGAGGGGGGGAAGGGGGGGTGGATTGCGTCGGAAGTCCACCACCATCTCTACAGTCTTTTCTGTGTTGAGCAGCAGGTGGTTGTTGCTGCACCAGGACACCAGCTGCTCAATTTCCTTTCTGTAAGCAGACTCATCACCGTTGGCTATAAGGCCCACCAGAGTGGAGTCATCTGCAAATTTCAGGATCTTTACAGCTGGATCTTTGGAGACACAGTCATTAGTGTAGAGGCTGAAGAGAAGGGGTGAAAGAACACAACCCTGTGGGACTCCTGTACTGAGTGTCACTGAGTGTTAGGAGTTGAATTGGTGGCAAAGCCACTGGCATCCATGGCAGAGAGTCCATGAGTGCGCAACTGGCCTCTCTCATCCAAGCGGTTGGGATGTTCAATGATGTTATGTTAGCAGCAGTTTGAAAGGATGTAGCGGCAGACTGCTTATGCTAACCCTCACTCTCCCACCTGGTAGCACAGCACAATGAGGCCTGAAAAGAAACAGGGATGACCTTCTTCCTCCAGAAGGCTGTTGCTCTTTGGGTTAAAACCTATTTACAATGCATAATCCTGAACTTGACATGTCCTAGAGCAGGTTAGACATATAGCATAAGCTGCAATGGCAGTATATCCTGTTTAGTGAACCAGCAATGGCATGAGATCCTGGGTTATACTGAACCGAGGTTAGTTAGCTGGCTAAGCAAAAAACCCTGACAGGTCCTAGCAATTGTGTGCATTTGTCTTGCATGTGAGTGAGCGGTAATGTTGAAAGGAAGTTAATGATCCTGGATCAGCCCTCTGAAACATGAACATATGGCTCAGATTACGTTATCAGAAACTGGGTTTTCAGATATCATCTTGCTGTGCACGGCAAGTAACCCATCATAATCTTATAGGGCACGTATAACCTCAGTAGGATTCGATAGCATAGTGGCACAACACCATTGTGCTACATATGGTGGACTGAAGGTGCTCCTTGACCAACACCCTTTGCAAATCTGTAAAAGAGGGTGTGCTAAGGTAAAGTCGGAGAAGACATTGGGCTTTATGACTGCGTTGTTGTTTTTAAAGGTCACATGCTGTTCAGCGCTTATTCTCACACTGACAGTTTTATGGGTGTTTTTCTTTTGCCTATCCTCAGGGGAGTGGATAAGTGTGGAGGGCAGGTTCAGGTGCGTGTCCCTCACCTGTATGTCCAGTTCATGCCCAAAGAGCCCAAAGGGCCTCTCGCCCTCGGCACACCTGGCTGATGGAACAGGTGACCTCATCCTGGTGCGGGATACCAACCCTCTGGGCTTCCTCACATACCTGCACCGACATACCAACACTCAAGATCAGGTGAGGCCACCAGAGTCTCTGTTATAAGGTCTGTCAGCTAAAATTAAAAAAGTGACCCTCTTCAGTGAGTTACTAAAGTTCCACCTATGCAGTTCCTACATTGACACTCCAGATCAAGATCAATCCATGTCTTCCAGGATTACACAGCTCAGTTACAAATCGCAGTGTAACAGTGGAATAACTTAATGGCTTTTGGTCATGCTGGGTTAGCTTTAGCTTGCTGCGTTTCTCTGACTCTGAAACTGTTTTGTGTGGGTAGAGCAAGAGTTGTCATATTTGTGATTGGTTAAAAATGCTTATGGAAATGTTACCCAGAGTTAGGACCACCCAGTTTACAAAGGCAGAAGAGAAATATGGTGAAATACAGCAGACATTAATTAGACTTTGAGAAGGCTTTAATAAGACATCCTTTATTCATGTATATTGTATCCCAGAGGAACACACAACTTTTAGGTTCCCTGTGGCTCTTAGGGTGTTTGAGTGTGGATTTTACTATGACGAATTTCTAGGAAGCTAGAAACCCATGCTCTACATGTGTAGTTTAATTTACCAAAAACAGTCAAAATTCCTGACCATTTTCCAAACTATCTTGAACGCATCTTAAAATAAATGAAACTGGTTGTTACTGTGCCTGGGCTTAGTGCCCTGTACCATAGCTGAAAAACTCCTTACAGCTTTAGTGTGCATGGGTAAAGCCAAACAGCTGTAGGCAGATTAAGTGGGTATGTAAAAGTTTGTGCCATTAAAAAATAACACATTCTGAAGCTTAGTTTCAATAGACTGTGAGAGACTGTATGTGCTGGAGTACATTTTGGGGTGTGTGTGAGGTAAGCTTTGTTTACTTAGGTGGATATAAAGATGGATAGACAGAACTTTGACATGTTATGACATATTTGCATGTACATTTGCATTATTAGACGAATTACAGTATACAATTGAAACTAAATATACAAGAATAGAAAAGATATGTCTGGCGGCTATACACAAGCTAACATCTATATTTACGTTAGCATATAAGACAAATTTGTGATATTTATATTGGAGCAGGAACCGCACTAGATGGACTGAGGTAGATTAATGGCTTGAACCGAATAAACAGAGCTGGCAGTAGCAGCATTTACAGCGTCACATGCAAAGTTTCTTGACGATATTGGCGAAAGCAGCTATTTTCCTGATCCTTTCTTCCTTTGTGAAATGTACAGCTAGCGTCAATCGATTTAACACATTGTGATTCATATTTATGATGCAGAGCCTCTCACCAGTTGGGCAGTTACCTTCAGCATCTGTCCTGCTCTCCAGTTTCAATGTGGCCAGCTCATTGGTGGAACAATGGCACAAGGCCATGAAAAATATTTAGTGGCTTCTCAAAAATGAGAATCAAAGCATGTGCATCTACACCAAATGTTTAGCATAACTTGGCATATAATTGCTTAATTATATATATTATAACTGAAATTGTTACCAATGTGAGTCAGCACCATACCACACTTGAGAGACTGAAAATAATTTAACCCATTCCCCCTTTTTTACATTTTAATTTTTTTTTTTTTTTTTAATATAGTTCGACCTGCCTTTTGTTGAGGTGCACCGTGTCAAAGCTGTGCGCTTTTGCCTTCCTCCTGAAGAAGACAACGACTTTGGAGAAGAGGGAAGAGAACAGCCAGGCGTTTTGGAAGGGGTACTGGAAGATCCAGAGAAGCTGCGTGAAAGTGATATTGAATCCTGTAGGGACGGCTCTCAGCAGTACCTTGCAGAAACCCAGAAGCGAGAGATGAAGGAGAAAGGGAAGAAGAGAGAACTGTTCTGCGGGCTTTGCTGTCGTAAACCTCCTGCTGTGTCTGTGTGGAACTGCGATGGGGAGATCCTGCCATACACAGAGATTTCATGCAGGTAAGTGTTGATAGTTTCTACCAATAGCAAAGCAATGGCACAACAAGTAGTTGTTCTGTTGGGCACTTTATTAAGAATAGCCAATCATGTTGCAGCAGTGCAGTGCTTAACATCCTGCAGATGTGTTCAAGGCAACCATCAGAACGAGGGACCAATATTATTTGGGGGATTTGGATTGTGGCACAATTGCTGATCTCTTGGGATTTCCTCGTACAACAGAGCTTACTCAGAACAGTGTAGTAAAGAAAAAGCATCCAGTGAACAGCAGTCCCTCAGACGGAAATGTCTGGTTGACAGAATGACCATAGAATGGTCAGAAAGGCTACAGAAACTTGGATGACCTGACACAAGAACAGAAAGCCGAGGCTGCAGTGTGCATACCCTGGTCTGCAGATGGTAGGCTCAGAATCTGACGCCAACAGCATGAATACATGGGCCCAGCCTGCCTTGTGTAAACAGTCTGGGCTGGTGGTGGTTTACTTGGCACACTTAGAGCCTGTTAAAACTAATCAATCATCGCTTGAATGCCACAGCCTATTTGAATTTTTGCCATGACAGTGCACATCCCATGATGGCCCCAGTTGATCTTCTAATGGCTACCTCAGCACGACGACCACAAAGCAACAGGCTCCTCAAAGAGCTCTGTGTTCTTCAGTGGACTTCCCAGTCTTTGGATCTGAATCCAGTAGAACATGAAATGGGAAATTGGCAGAAAGTGCACCTGAAAAGCTGCAGGAATTGTATGATGCAGTCATGTCAACATGGGCCAAAAGGTCAAGGGAATGTGTTGAACATGTTGTGGAATAAATACCACAAACAACTAAGGTTGTTTTTGAGAGCAATAAGCAAGCTCTACCCAGTGTCAGCATATTGTTCCTAATAAATGTTTGTATGCAGGCATCCATCCTCGTTTAGCACTTTTGAGTGAAATGGATTTTGACTGATTGGTAGTGATTTTGCATTGCAGAGGTTTTAGAGGTTTGCATGATAATTTAATATTCTTAAACCAGTTTTTTAGTGCTAAGATATTTATTGACTTTATCTACCGATGAGCAGAAAACTTGACTACTAATATAATGAAGAATGACAGCCCTAGAAATATCTCTATGTTATGTGGCATTTCTTACAGACAGATATGACATGTGCAACATCTGTTTTGATGATCTCCTCTGAGCTCCAGCCTTTTGCATCTCATTTGAATGTTTCCTAACTAATGACGTCTGCCGTGGCTACGCTTTTTGTTCTCAGGGTTCGTGGTCAGCTGGTGCGTCTGTTTGCCAGAGGCATCGAGGACGAGGGAGGTTCCCAGAAATGCCGTGAAGGAAGCAGGAACTGCAAAGGGAGATGTGTTCTCCACACCTAATGAACTTTATAAACATAACTAATGGAATTCCTTATTTAAGTTATAAAATGCAAAAGGGTAATAAACACACAAACAAACTGGTCCACATTCTCAACTGGTTTGACCGTTTTACTAAAAGCTTACCACAGTTCAAGTTACTTGGCTATTCAGCCTGATCTCTATCTGTGACATCTGTACAAACAAAACAACCATTACATGTTCTAGAGGAGACGCGCCAGCGGCCAACCCAAACTGTTACGGTCAAACTTCAGATCTATAAATATCCTCAGGCGTGTCTGTCCACTCTTAGAAGACGACGCAAAGAAGCCATTACTGAGAAAGGAAACAAAAGAAAGAAAATTTGCAGATCAAAGCAAACATGCTGCTGGTATTCCGCAATCAATGGACTGGCGTCCAGACTGCCAGGTCACTGAACATATTCAAGGGTACTTGCATGCCGAGAAACTGAAAATGCAACCAATTTCTAAAACTGAACTTTGGCTGAAAAATACCTCTGCCTGGTTTCTTAGAAAGACTCCTAAAAATAATGGAAGCTTTAAAAAAAAAAAAAAAAAAAAAGTAAAGGGTGGAAACACCAAATATAGCGATTATAATTTCTGCTAAATGTTTTCTTATTTAATACACAAATAATGTCTATTAAATTTCCACTGTGTAAAAATATAAATAAATGTTTACATAAATTAATAGTGGTCTTTGACTACACAGTACAGTTGCGGCAGATAAAGATTAGGTTGAAGTGTTCGTTAAACATGCAACTCCACAAACGTTATTGGTATGAAGCTGTTTATTTTCTTACCACAGAACCTCTCAAAATACAGGTACAGATTGGCTATAGAAGTACATTCCAAGCTTTTATGTAAAACATAGCCAAGCCCATGTCATTAACACTGTTGTCAGTCAGCACGCTCCATACCTCCATACTTATTCTTGGCCTTTAGACAGCAGACAGACCACTTGTTTGTTGTCCAAGCTGAATTGCAACATTCCCTTGGCTAGGGCATGTACCTGGGAGTGAGTCACAACCAGCAGGTTAAGTGACATGAGCTCAAAATTCCATCTCAAATTCTTGCAGACGTGGGAACATAATAGGAATGTGCATGGACAGGATTTGAAAAGGTGCAAAACAAAAATAAGTACATTCCGAATTTGAATTTAGATTCGCTGTAATTAAAGCAAGTTTGCAAAGAGTGTACAGAAAGGCGTCTTACCTTTTATGTAGAGAAACACAAACCTTGATCTTTCCAACCTGTTTCTTATTGATCCTTATTAGCTTCTTCACTCTCAGGTGTGATCTTTGGTGTGGGTGCTTCTCGACTTCACCCACCCTCTGGCCTAAGTAACTATTCTGCCACTGTAAACATGTGTCTTTCCACTTTCAACAAAGTGCCATATGCAAAGCATCCTATAGCTTATATAGACAATACAAAAGACTAAAAGTGCATCTGTTTTTAAACCATAACAGAACAGTAATACATGACACTACAAAAGTACTGTGCGTATTGCTTTCAACTTTTAGAGCACCAGCTCCACAACTCTAGTCTTCTCTAGTCCCTTATATCTACAGGAAAACAAGGTCTCAGCAACTGGAGAAAAAGAAGGACAGAAAATGAAGAACCTCTTCACATGGAATCATTCAAATGAAGCAGCATCATGCTCTGATTTGGTCACATAGGTGGGACAGAAACAAAGACAAATAAAATTCTAATAATTACCTTCAGATAAAAGGAAATGCATTAGATGCGTGACTGCAGGACAATTATAAAACGAGTGGGAATAGAGGTTGTCAGTTCTTCATATTCAAATTATAGCAAAAATAATAACACAGAACTGTGGCTGAAATCTTCAACCTTATTTTACCATCAGTGCACAGGCAGTGAAGTCATTCACTGATTAACACTTGTGTCTTGGTAAATGATCAGCGATTCGCTGCTTTTGATTCCTTCACTCTGAACAGGAACGGGTCTTTAGCGCTCTTCTCTGCGCAACCATGGAAGGAAATTTGGTTTGATTTTAAAATGGCAATCCATTTGCAGTGATTGGAGTGTTTACACAGCATGCGGATCCACCCACTTGTAGGTTCCCCCGTAGTGGAATCCCACTCGCTTCGACAGTTCATCAGCCTCCTTGGGTCCACGGCTGTTGACAGAGTGAAAACTGTCAGTTAAGGCTGAGCCTTAATGTCTCAGCATTGAATATCACTTTGCATGTTATGCATCTGTAAAGTTAAGCAGCCTAAGAACGATGGCACAGAGCTGTAAGGTGTCTGGCTACATCAGGAATTTGTGGGTTTAGACTAAGATTTCAAAACAGCCAATTCAGTAACATCAAGTTGAAAAAGAGTATTGTGAATCTTATGCTGGAAGCTTTTGTCCGTCTGAATAACGATAGAAAAGGAAATGAGGGAAAAAGCAATTCACACAGATGTATGATAACATCCATGTATCTGTGCACTCACACTGATTCATCATTGCTGACTGGGCATCTTACCTCCCATATGTGTATGGTAATGGCTGAATCTTCTCTGCCTCGATCTGATGGAGAAGAGGAGTAAAGATTCTCCAGGCTTCCTTCAGTTCATCACTGATAAAACAGACGCAAACATATACAAGACACTTTAGAGTGCGCTCTGAAATTCTAGATGCTGCACTGACAGTGTGCTTAATGAGACTCACCTGCGCACAAAGTGCATCTGACTCCCACTGAACACATCCAGAATCAGTCGCTCGTAGGCGTCAGGCAGTTTCACATCCTGTGGAAGGGTACACTTTTAGACTTAAATCAGCTTCACATCACATGATTAATGAGCAGTTCTAAAAAAATAATACCACTGCTTACATATTTAAGCAAGAGAAGGTCTAAACCTGTTCCGCTCATTTTAAAATACATGACCAGACAAAACGTAAATCAATTGTTTTATGCAGGCCACAGCAACTATATATCAAAACTGTTTACTGTATTTAAATCTGGTTTAAAATATATTTGTTTTTGGGTAAGCACTCAAATACTCCACTCTTAATACAACTAAAAACAATAACATTATAATAATGTATAACAACTACATTTCATAATAATTACCCATTAAGTATGTTCGCTACTGCAGGTAAAATATATTAGCTGGGTGGTAACAGTGTAGTGTACCCACTAAGATTTACCAGCGATTTACCAAGATTTATCAGTGGAACACCTCCGTAAATGAGCAATTTAAGATAAATAGTTTTGAGTATTTATTCAACACATTTATTTAACAAATCAGCAGTTTTTTTTTTTACAGTATGTCCAAATATCTCTTTGTATCATATTGCAGACATATCTACTGAAATTAGTATGGTAACCAGATAGCTATCTTTAATACCACTTTGTACATCAAGAGACAATGTGAGTCACTATAGTGACTCAAACATGAGAGGATAAAACACAAGCACTGCCTCTATGGCATACAGCTCTGGAAAATTTAAGAGACCACCTTAAATTGATCAGTTTCTCCGGTTTTACAGTTTCTGGGTTTGTGTTTGACCAAAATTTCGCACTTCTGTTTGATTCTCTACACTACTGGAGACATGTCTCCCAAACTCCAGATCAGATATTGTATTAGATCTGTTTATTTAGAAAATCACTAATGACCTCCAGAAGCCTGTTTTTAGAACCATGCTCGCTGTGCGTTTCACCCCAGCCACCGCTCGCCTCAAGTCACTTGAGGTCATCTTACGGTGATCAAGTGATGTTCGAATGAGGTGACCCTTATCGTGGCAGTCCCTCTGCTGGTCTGTAGCTGTGTTGCGCTGTGTGTTTGCTGCTTGACCTTGTTCTAATGAACCAGACGCTCACTGTATTTGCCAATCATATTGTCAATCATACTGAAGGCTCTTCTACTAACTGTTGTTATGGACAGGTAGCCAATGAAAGAAACAATAAACTGCTCTTAGCATGTAAAGGGAGGAAGTTAGATGTTGAGGTTCAATGTTTGTTCTAGACTGGTAAGAATTAAAAAGTGATATCCGGTAATATGTTGTCCTATATTGTTTGGAGTATGAATTCAACATCTTGCAAATAGTTAGCTACATCAGAGTTGTAACTCCTGTGCAAAACCAAAAATCTTGGCCTTTTTTAGACTAAACAAAGCAACATTAAACTTTTAGCAATATGCATAAGATACAGTATATGCTACAAACTGTACTAAGACTTAATGTTGCACTACTGTGATGTTAAACAAACTTGTTAAAAGTAAGTATGATTAGTCTTACCTTATATCTGCTACGGTAGGTCAGGTCCAGCTCAGTCTCCTCAGTACTGAAGTACATGCCTGGCTTTTTGCTCATCATTTTGGCATAAATGGCCTCGTCAGGCTGCACACGGACTACCAGCTCATTCCTTTGGCACTGGGAGTTAAAGATGTCCCCTGGAACGTCTGTGAACTGCAGCCTCACCTCGGCCTTGCGCTCGTTTAGGGCTTTACCACAGCGCAGAACAAAGGGAACTCCTACACAAAAGGTAAACAAGATGTGATGTCACTGTTCTACAGAGCTATGCAGCTTAGATGATTACACATTTTGCATCATTACACTGTTAACAACAAAGCCTGCTTACCTTCCCAGCGTTCGTTATGGACATAGAGCACTGCAGTGGCAAAAGTGGCTGTGCAGGATCCTTTAGGAACGGAAGGGTCATCAAGGTAGCCCAGCTTTGCCTCTCCTTCCCCCTCAGGGTTCCCCACGTACTGTCCCAGCACAACATCCGATAGGGTCACTGGAGCTATGCACTTTAACACTTTCACCTGAAGAGCCAGACAGAAAGAGACAGATTTCAATTACTGCTATTGATAAAATGATCCTATTACTTCTATTCTGTTGATGCTCTCCATTTTTAGCATCCACACCTCCTTCAACATCTGACCTGCTGAGATTAAGTTTCCTTTTTGGCTTTTTTGTCTAATGTGTTTAGGTGCTAATGCAATACCTTTTCATCTCTAACATCATCAGAGTCAGTGGAAGTAGGTTTCTCCATGGCAACCAAAGTGAGCATCTGAAGTAGATGATTTTGCATGACATCACTGTGGGGGAAAAAGGAATAAAGATGAAGAAATGAAGGAAGAGAGGAATAACAAAGCCAAAAACCACCATGTATAAAAAAATCTCCCTGTTCTTTTTTGGTGTGCTGATCCAAACACTATTTTACATATTTGTATATTATTATTTTAAGGAATATTTCTGAATGAGGACCCAAATACTCTTAAAACAATAATGTTACAAAATACTACAGGTATATTTAATAGCCAAACACAAAGTACATAACTACAGTTAAAATCCATTAGGTGGCTACAATGTATTAACGAATACCAATGTAAACCATAATGTGAGCTCAGGATCATGGTTAAAGTGCACATTTGAAGATCAGTAGGCTCAGTTAAAACACCTCACTGTGTAAAACATAAGAAATATGATCTGTGTATTTATACTGCCAGCTGTCTGGAGTATTGTGCAGCTCCGCTTTCTCACCGGATAATGCCAAAGTCATCAAAGTATCCACCTCTTCCGTAGGTTCCAAAGGGTTCTTTAAAAGTCAGGACTACACAGGCCACGCTCTCCCTATTCCAAATAGGGCCAAAGATTCTATTCCCAAACCTGAAACCCAGAAACAATAAGAACCATGCATGCTTAAATGAACCTTCACCAAACATTATAAACATGTAATTCTGACCTTACAATATGATTGGCTGGGAGACATTCTATAAGTGCCCTCTTACCACCTTAACGACCTTATAGCCTAAGAGTGTCTCACGTTACAGCACCTCCCTCTGGTGTGTTACTGCATAATCTCAACCTTGGTCCTGGTTCCAGCACACCTGTTCAAGCTTCTTAGCTCATAAAAGCCTTATCATTGAATTACAGTGGGTGGGAAAGCACTAAAATGTTTAAGAAAGTGGCCCTCCAGCACAAGGGTTGAGAACACTGGCATAACCAATCAAATGTCACATGACAGTAACTGGCAATCAATCACTAAAAAAAAAAAAAAAGAAAGCTGAAGGGCATCACCTGAGCACCATGAGATTCTGCACCATCTCCTTGCCCAGGTAGTGATCTATCCGGTAGATCTGGTCCTCGCTGAAGAGGGAGGAGAGGTGTGCAGACAGCTCCTCTGAACTTTGCAAGTCCCTTCCAAAGGGCTTCTCTACTATCACCCTGGTCCAGCCTCTGCACATACATCCATGTTGGAAGGTTTAGACAACTCACAGCCCAGCTCTCCACCTGGAAATGTGTGCTGAAGCAACAAGGTCATGATGGAGTAGTCTCTTCGAATAAAGCAACTTAAGGCCATGAGCACTACAGGTTACACCCTCTTAAAGCTGCACTAGGCAAGTTATGGGGAAAAAAATGTGTTATTGTACGTTAGTAACGTTAGCTGTGCTTCAGACCTCTTTCCCAAGCGCATCTGATGAATCTGTGAACATGCTGAAAGAGAAATCATTTGAACTTGGTATAGAATGTGTCTTCTGGGGATGTGGAAGTGAATTGGATGCTATTATCCTACTGTCATCAGATCTTCATTCATAATATTAAACAAATAAGTAACTTTATTTACAATTAAAACTAGAAAAGTGCATTTCCTGAAGGAAACGCGGGATGGTTGCGCAGCTTGCTCAGTGAGGAACGAGGGATGAGTAAATGAGTGCGGGTCGGTATGACTGGTTTAGCGTCTGGGGGCCTTTGCTTAGTGAGTACGTGGTTTGGTTTAGACGAGTGCGGGTCAGTATGGCTGTGGGTCAATGCTTGGGGGCCTGCCCTTAGTGTGTATGTGAAGTTTCGCGCCTCTCGGGCGAAAGAAACAGCCATCTAAACAGTGGATCTAAAAATGACTGGGTCTCTATGGGAGGAACGAGGGATGCGGAAAAAAAAAGAGAAAGAGTGTGGGTCAATCCATCACTAAATGCCTGCTCGGAGCTTCGCCCCAAGCCACTGTATCCGGTTTGGTGTCTCTAGGTCGAGCGGAAGTAGGTTAGATAGGCACGCGTTTTCACATCCTACTCATTGTCTAAGGGAAAAAATTCCGGGAAAATTCCTCGGAATTCGGAATCTGGACTTCCGATCCAAAAGCTGTATTCAAGCCTGGGTCAGCATATCATACCGGATAATATGGAGTTGGAAAGGAGTCCAAAAACTGTGGGATGAGTTAGTTGGCGAAGAAAAGGGAGAAAAATACGAAAAAATTTTTTTTATATATATCGGATAACAGTATAGTTGTGCATTGCTTTAGCAACACACAAACAATAAAGGTTACGCTGAAATGAGATGAAGATGCTCCAGCAAGTCTACATTACCGCAGACTACAGGTAATAGAAAACTGGGACACCTTCTTTAACAGCAACATATTTTACTGGAAGTATGTAACCTTTGTAAAAATGCAGTTTTATTGGTTTATCCTTTGTATTATATATGGCAATAACTCACAAGCAGATCCTTGCTCACTGTCATAACTACATAATATTTTCATAGTAGACGTCATTGAAATAACAATTTGCACTACCTTTTGCAGAACAAATTTTGCAGAACCTTTAAGTTTCTTTCTTGTAGAAAATACGGCGATATTTCCACCCAGAAAATCAACAAACCAAGTCCAACAAACCAACCAGGGGTGTTTACATTTCTGCATATGACGTGATGTGAAGTGATGTGAGCATTAAAAAAGATGCTAGTTGCTTATGCTAGTTGCCCCAAGTCCTTTAGGGGTATCTCATTTATAGTAGTCTAAGGATCAAAAAGACAAAAAACATGCATATAAAGAATGTATGTAGGTATAATACTATATTCCAAAATGGGATAGTATGCTTTCAAACTACTGCTATGAATTAGTGAGGGTGAAAGTCCCTCTAAATTACTGACTTCCAGCTGAACATTTGTTGCAAAATGTTATCCAGCTGTCCTCTGCTAAAACTATGAAAGAGATCTTCATTATAATACAGTTTTCTCATTTATTATGGTGTGGGTATATATCAGCTGTGGATACTTCATACCTCATTTTAAACCACGTTTATTATTCTTAGTGTCTATGGAACTCTGTGGCACTCACTCGTCACTCATGCAGTGCTGGCGGATGTTCTTGGTGACATCATTGTAGACAGTGGGCGGCAAGGCCAGGTAGAATAGACGGTTTGCAGCTGTTCCAGGGGCTAAAGAGTCTAGGTGGCACTGAAGCTCTGTGAAAGACTCTCCCTCTGTGTACCGCCCAGTCAGGTAAGAGTTTCTACTGAAAAATGCTGCCAGACGCTCGACGTCCTCATCTTTTGCCTGATAAAATAAACGGACACAAACAAAAAATTACATATCAACTGTACATATACGTTTCAAGCAGCAGGAAGCTAAAACATCACTCTTATTTGCTGTTATGGACTTGTATTGACATCCAGGGATGCATCGATATAATCAGTTTCAGAATCGGTCCAATACGGGCCAAAAAAAAAAAAGTCTAATCCAACATAATCCCTGCATTTCATTGGCTCTGTACCTGTCCTCTGCACAGGGACAATAAAGTTGAATCTAATCTAATCTAATCTTAGCCTGCACCATCTCGTTAATAGGTAACTTAACTGCTGCACAGAGTTACACCTTAAATTTCATTTTGAATGTTTGAATATTTCGGCTAAAATGCAGTTTATATAAAAGTTTAATTGGCAAGTTCAAATAAAAAGAGCGGAACTGCATAATGTATGTCAGCCTTGTATATCAAGGGGAGCAGAGTTTAGGCATGATGCTATTTAGATGGCTAGGCTAATAAATAAGTATGCCATACAAAGGTATAAACAGCTTATGTCAGGCCCACGCTGCAGGGTAATTAGGCAGATCTGGAGGCTTATTTACGTCTAATGACACAGATCACAAAAGGGCTCTTTATATCAGGGTGATCTTAAACAAGGATCTTATTCTCTGGTGTGTGGTGTGTATGATTCCGTCTTTATTCTGCTGATCTCCGGCTCTGAGCGTGACCTGTAAATATTATACAAGTTCAATATTTACAAATTAATCGTGTGTACTGTGAGGTGGACGTCAATTCACTGGTGTGAAATGCAATGCTAACATCATGCCCGAACCACCATCAGGCACTGACAGTCTAGCTGAACCCGGCTGTTAGGACGCCATCTAAACTGAAAACCAGAGGGACTTTAGAGAAGGAGGATACAACAGCATGAATGTTTGTATAATGTGTGCTGTAATACATACCACAGCAGAAGCGACCGCTTGGCTATTCCTGTACAGATCACCAGGCTGGCAACAGCCTTGCTGTCATCTATCATGTTTTTTGTTTCGACCTAAAATCACGCTTTGACGCAAAACAGTTTGCAAGAAACTCCTGAACTGTTAATCAGGGCTCTCATTTGCGAAAATCTGAAAGTATGTGGTGTTCTATTCAGGAAAGGCCTATAAAATCAATCAAGACAAAAAAAACCAAAAAAAAAAACAGACTGCATAATATATGGAGTTTTTCAACATCGGTTAGGATTTATTTAAAGGCCTGTAGGGTGGGCCAGACTTTAGTTGTCTGAGAGGTGGGTGAAGGTGATACTGAACTGGTATCTGTATCTGCAGATACTCAAGGTTAAGGTATCTTCGGTCGAAATGTAAAAGTGATACCGAGCCTGCGATTCACATCTATAACACATGATTGCACATAGCCTGAAGAATCCTGGTTAAGCTTTACCTTCATGTAAGGTAAACAGGCAGCGCGAACGTCATCCACTGTCAGGCGTGAGCGTGCAAAGCCCACAAAGTACGTCTCTTCTGGAAGGAGTCTATCCTTGAACAGCCACCTTAAAAACAGGATTTGTTGATTAACTGAGAACACACCCACACACCCAAGGACAGGCATACAAGCACACAGACGTAGACAGAGACTCACCACAGCGTGGGGTAAATCTTCTTCTTGGCAAGGTCCCCCTTGGAGGAAAGGAATAATAATAATAACAAAAACAATAATAATATAAATGATTATTATTATTTGCCTACTTGGCCAGTAACATACAAAATATTCAGTTATATCATCACACAGTGCAAAATATAGGTCAGTGAGGATCTGAGCCTTGCTGACTGAACAAAATCTACTGACTCTTTAATAAGGGCTCAACAGGCCATGCAGAATGAGTGTGCAAAATGGAGAATAAAGGCTTTTCTGTTCCCCACAGAACTCATGTTACAGAAACCTTGGGCATGCCTGTAATGCCACTAACTCTTGTTTATGTTTGACACAGATCTAGAGAAGGACAGCAGGGGGGTGAAGCAGTAAGGGAAACCATGATAAGGGTATGTGGGTAGGAGTGTGTTTAGGTTTAAGAGGCTGAAGTTGGGTTTCTTGTTCCAATTTCCCTTTCCACCTTAAAGGGAGCAGCAGCTTCATTATACAGACGTTACATCACTTACATTAACCACCGCACCATTTAAGGTGGAACGGGGAGTTCGAGCACGAGGCTGGAGATTGAAAGAAACCACAACTTCAGCCTTAGGTGCCATGCCTTGCCTATGTTGGGAAGAGCTGTGTAGCCCAGTAATACATGACCAAACGCAGAAATGAAAGGTCTTACCGAAGCACCCATAATGATGAAGATATGAGGAACCTGGCCAAATTCATCATCGTCATACAGCTCCTTCCTCAGCTGCCTGAACACCTCAGACCGAGTCCGAGACAGCGGGTTCCTAACGTTACTCATGCTCGAAGACGACGGGAGGAAAACTTAAAACAAATAAAAGGGTAACATGGGTTTAAGAAAGCCCGGGTACGGTTTAATTCAAGCGGAAAATGCGAAAACGTGAAGCAAACATTAGAAAAGGAGACAGTAAGTGAGTTAGCCAGCTAAGCTAACCACCCTGCTCGGAGCTGATTAAACACTCCGGTGCAAAGCCAGCGAAAAAACGGAGCTAATCTTCGCAGACAGCCGCCGCTGGTATTACGGGCTGAAGATTTGCTGGAGTCCGGAAAGAGTCAGCGAGCTAACAACTTGCTAAAACCGGCACGCAAATCCGTCTCGCCTTGAAATATTCCCAGTCAGTTATAACGGACATAGTGCGGAGTGGGCTGCTGAGCACGCGGAGCAAGTGTTTATGCCTAACAATAAACATTAACTAGCATCTCCCACTAGCGTATCGTTCTGTAGAACCGACTCCTTAAATAACTCGTTCGGTCGAACCGATTCAGAGTTCAAACCGAATCAAACCTGTTTTGTAGCGTTTACGATCGTTTATGTCAAGTTCCAGACTTGATAAACATATAATAAAATCCGAATTACCGTCTTTAATCATTTATTTTTACATTATAATATTTTAGTTACTGTTTCTTGACTAACTGGTTTCCTCTTTCTGACTATAGGCACGTTAAAGGAGCTATGTGTAAATGTTTTAGTTAAAAAACTGAAACAATTAGCTACATTGTTTCAGTTTCCAACAAAATGTGAAGAGATGGTCGTTTTGATGGTATGTCAAAAATGTCTATGTGTCGTGTTACATATATCTGCTGATATCTACTGAAGTTAGCATGCTAACCAGGTAGCCTCTACCCATCCTGTCTTGTAATACCACTTTGTACCTCAAGAGGTGATAGTGAGTCACTGTAGCATTGAGTCAAATCGGTCTAACATGAGAGGATGAAGAAGTAGCACTGATGCGATGGCATATTCTGACCTCTTGCCGATAATGTTTCAGGTCCTGCTCCTGGTTAAACCATTTAAAGACAGGTAGTCAATAAAAGGCAGAGTAAACACAACAATGGCTGAATCACTTGGCAGGTGTTGATTATTCACCGTCTGCTCTTTGCAAGAATATTTGGCAGTAAGTAGAAGCAAATAGAGGCCAAAAAAGAGTTAAGATTGCTTGTCATTGCAAGAGATGCTCTTGGTGAGTACAGGGATGCCGTTTGTTGCTGAACTCTTTTATACTGGTAAGTAAACAGCTGTTAATGTTAACACTGAGGAAAGGGTGCATTTCTGGCAATATGGGTAGACACCTCAACCTCCTGCTGATATGTTACTCCATATTGGGATTTAACCCTATTCTTCAAAATGTTTGTAATTCTGGCAAATGTAAAGAAAGTAATTCACAAGAGTTTTTAAGTGAAATACTTACTGAAGCCGATGTGAAACTACTGATGCTGATTTCTATACTATGGTGGTGATAAGAACCAGTTGTGATGTCTTCAATGGAAGCAACACTATCCAAAATAACCAATGACTCCCACATGTGTTTTCTGACCTTTTTGTATGCAATGTCAATAATAGTATCGTAGTTGTAAATCCAAATACATACATACATAAACAAACAAACAAACAATCTTTCCTTAAATTAACTAACCACAAGCAGAGCCTTCCACATATATAGACTAGAGGTTAGAATACACCAACGGGGCAGCAGTGCCCTCATGTTTTTTTGAAAAACCATTCTTTACAATATTTTGAATTAAACTTTTTATAGACTGCACCTTTAATAACTTTCATTAAAAATGAAAGCTTCTGTGAGACCATGTTTAATTTATTTTACGTTTATGTTTATGGCATTTAGCTGACGCTCTTATCCAGAGCGACTTACAAGGTTAATGATTACAGGTGGGCCAATGTAGTGTTAGGAGTCTTTCCCCAGGGCTCTTATTGGTGTAGCACAGCGTAGTCACCCAGACTGGGATTCGAACCCCAGTCTCCCACATGTGGTGGTGGCTCGCTGTGGTGTTATCCGCTGAGCTACACCAACCATTTTAAACGTAACATTTAAATATCTAATAAATTAAATTAAAAATCTAATAACTTTTAGTGTAAATACCACTGTTAACAAATTCTGACCAGGTCAAACCACTTGGTTAATGACTTTGTTTACATCTTAGCAATTTAATTATACCGACATTGTAAATTTGGGTGGAATTCCCCTGTAAAGGGTAGCTGATTCAAACTTCTGTGAGACCATGTTTAATTTATTATAAACTAAACATTTTGTAGATTGCCCCTTTAATAACAAATTCTGACCAGGTCAAACCGCTTTGTTAACCTCTTTAATTATGCAGACTTTGGAAATTTGGGTGGAGTTCCCCTTTAATGAATAGTTGATTCGAACCTCTGTGAGGACGCGGTTGATTTATGAATCAATGCTTCACTGACTCGGAAGTTGGATTCATTGGAACGGAAGGAATCGGTTGGGTGAAGTGAATCAATCTCCCCATCACTAATCGCTACAGGAAAGCGCGCGGTGAAGTCGGAGCTGACTCAGTCAGACTTTCTAGCCAATAGGATTGCAGTCAGGAGCTGCGTCATTTTAAGTTTCAGTTCAGGTCATGCAGGCAGCTCAGAAAGAGCCTCGACCACCAAAATAAATTTTCTGTCGGGCTACATGTCGCTGATATTTCTTTCCACGGCAGAGCGCAAGCTGCCCTCTGTCGCTCGTGTCTGTGATATTGAGCACTGGGGTTTCAGGCGATGTCGCTCCTCTCAGCCAGCCGCGTGTCTGTTATTCCTTTTAAAGGGCCCTTATCCCCATTTTTCTTCTATCATTATTCCCCCCCGAAGTGCACTTCGGTTTTATGCACCAAAACCAGCCATAATGAACGTCTACATGACCATTTTCCAGCCGCGTTTGAAGTCTTGGAATTAAACAGCCATTACTAGTTACTGTGCCTTTAAGACTGATATATGTAAATATGCTCTTCATCACGTCAGCATGAATGGGTGGGGCCACATGACTATACGTAGGCCTATTTAAATTAGGCATGTGCATCTTCATGCGTGAGGCTGATGTGATACACACATTATAATTAACTTCTGCTCACCCGTTTTCTAGTCTCAGGCCTTTCTGAATTTAACAATATTGGTTACTGATATATGTAAATATGGCGTGTTCTGATTGGCTGCCGAGTATTTACAAGAAAGAAGTTTGAAAGTGTGAAACACTATGTAGTTAGCATGTATGGGTGGGGCCACACTGCTATACTTAGGCATATGTAAATTAGGCATGGGCATATTCTTGTCTGAGGCCAGTGCAAAATAAATCCAGCCCGAGGCCCCAAAGATCACATCCTTCCACTACTGGTTTTGGTCCTTGTCTTTTGCAGAGAGAGTCTTTGAACGATAGTAACTACTGTACATGATGGAATCTGTAAATTCTTACCTAATCAACATTGAGCAATATTAATTTTGAATTTGCGTCACCCTCTGGGATACTTCTTATACCAATTTTTGTAGCTTGTTTTTCATATATAGAACACATGCAGAGTAAATGGTATTTTTAAAAAAACTTACATAACACATGAAAAACATTTATTAAAAAAAAAAAGTGAGATTTTTCATCATAAGTAATATTTTTTTCATTATGTGGGCCCTTCAAAGCTCTTCATAAGCAGCTTACAGAATTATTACAGAGTAGACATCTTCACATTCAAACAAACCCTGGAGAAAAACGAGAGACAGCCTAGTTATAAATTAACCCCAAACGCTGACTAGGTCTCAGAGTCACCTTGTGGGACCAGTCCTTCATTTGATTGTTTATTAACCTTAACTAATAAAACATAAACGGCCTCCACCGGGTTTACAGTGCTTATTCAGGACACTTTAGGAACAACATGGGACAAGAATAACAGAAGAGGCCACAAACCAAAGGCATTTATTAAGACCGATAAAAAAAATATAACCCTTATTTTTTTCCCACCAGTAAATAAAACCCGTGATCACTCAGTTTGGGGAGATTAGAAAAGTCATACAGAAACTTTAACTATAATAAGGACAATATATTAAATTCAGGAGGGCTTATTACATCATAGTCATCTATTTTAAGCCAGCATCTTAAACTGCCCAGTAGAAGAGTCAGGAGACAATTCTCATATCTCAGCTTCACATGAAGGGGAATTCCACTGATCTTTCTGAAACTGATATGTCTGCATAATTTAATCTATAAGACCTAAACAAACGCATTCAGAGAGTTTCGATGTGAAATGCTCCACTGTAGAGAATTGTTCACAGTGGATGTGATAGAAACCAGGTGTCTGAAGAACATGCCTCTAAAAGCAGAAACATATTTTATGAAATGGTTATAAATAAGCTGCCGGAGGTCTGAGAGAAGATGGGAGTCTAAAGTTGTTTTTAATCCAGGCATGGATGTTTTAGGGCAAACCGGTCCCCACTGAAAACCTATATTTCTGGCTTAACCACTATTTTACCAGCATCAGCCTTGCTCAGAACACACGTGTCGATTCTCAGGGCAATAAATAAACCTGCTGTTGTCTGCATTGTACACACATCCCGCCCCTTGGTTCCTATCACCACCATTCTGTAGGCTTCTCTACAATGGAGCATTTCACACATCAAACTATCCTGAACAAATCCGTCAGCATCTTAGCCACTGAATTACATAGAAAGTAAGAAAAACTGACCCAACTGAAATCTCTCACTCCACCAAACTCTCCGCTGGATTATGATTATGAGATACTGTAACCTTGGCTTGTGGCAGCCTGTACGACAGAGCTGTTTTATGACATGATATCTGCAGTGTTTTGTTGGCAAGATAAAAGGACACTGGGCTTATCTACTTCCTTCTCACAGACCTCTAAAAACATAAATAAAAGCGTCAGTGTCTTTAAAATTAGTAGTTTGAACAACATGAAGGACAGCACACATTCAGTGACCACACGTAAACAATACTGCTGCCGGGTGAGTCGGGGCCCCATGCTCCGTCCGCTTTTAGAGACGGCGCTCCGCTTGTCTTCCCTGAGTCTCATGTCGCTGTGTTCATAGTACACAGGTCTTTGGTTGTTCCACTGCATGGATATCATCTACCCACACTGTGTCAGTTCACTCAGACAACGAGTGAGCTGCGGTATGTTTTTAAGCGTATGAGCTTGAGTTATAGCTGTCCTTTCATCGCGGTCTATTGAGCGTAGATGTCCTTGCTCTTCAGGTGGACTGAAAGAGAGGTCAACTGAATACCCAGTGCTGGTGAAGGTCTTGTGGGTTACAGGGGCTCATGATGATCTGGTTGTCCTTCAGGTGGAGGCACATATCAGACGAGGGGTTCTTTAATAGCTTCTCCTAGAAACAGGACAACAACAGAAACAACAAAAACAGGAGGTTAGTAAAGGAATTTAAGTAAAAAGATTATGAAGGTGGAGATTTAGATGAACCAGTGTGAATGTTAGGATCGATGAGCAATGATATTCCATGACATGACAATGAAAACTGAACTTAACAAACAACTAGATAAATTCAACCAAGCTAGAAATTTTGAAATTCCCATTTCACCTTAAATGATGCAGCAGTTACAAATAGATGCCTGTAGAGGTGCCAGAATGCAATTGTTTACCCATTTAAGGTGGAACTAATAATTCAAACTGAAAGCTTGTGGGGTACAGACAGGAACAAATAATAGGATCTTATTAATGGTTCTTATTAAAAGTGAAATTATATCCCAGAATAAGAAAACACTAAAACACTGTCTACCTGAAAGTTTACCTAAGCACTTTTACATATATTAAACATGAGCACTATAGTGGCCATTATTATCATGGTTATGAGTATTTTCACATTAATGTTAAAATGAGCTAAAAATGATGCAGGATTTTTTAAAAATAAAAATAAATTTTAAAGAAAAACATATACAAATGACGTTTTTAAATATAAATACAAGCTTACATTGGAAACCACAAAATTAGCAGCACTATCCACTTTGTGTTGGAATATATATATATATATATATATATAACATAACAAATACTTAATAAAAACATGGAAACCATATCAAACCTGCTTTAACATTAAAGGGTGGCATTCTGCGTCCATGAGAGGTTCAAAAAGTTCAGATGGTTTGTGTTTTAACGTTAATTCAGTGCAGACTAAGCCTAATATTACTACTTTACATCTACTAAGCTGATTTAGGCCATCAAAACATTGTAACAGTTATTCTAATGCTGGTAACACTTTCTAAATATCCCACCCGTAGTCTTAATACGCAGCTGAGGTTTTCTGTGCCAGCTTCTTGTTCAAATTCTCCTGTTTCTAAATGGTGCAGCCTGACTGCTCCAGCATTTGTGTTGGAACAGGAAAACGTGAGCTACTCGATCGAGCCAAATTCAACTGTGTATTTTGAATGCTAGTTGGCTTTTCTGATACAGTGACTCAAGTCATCAAGCTATCGTACCTAGAGGCTACTGAGCTATTGCTATTGATAAATATGTGCTTCTGCCGGATATTTCAACAAGGTAGGACAATCCATCACAACACAGCTGCTATAAAGTAAAGGGTGGGGGTCACGAAGAGGACTCGTTTCCTTTCTGCACGTCCTGCAGACAGGGGGACCATCTTCAATCAAGTTTCCTTCTACACTACAAAAACCATAACACAACAACACTTAGACCTACTTCCGTCTGGGGGCTGAAAAATCTCTGAAGCACTGTCGCTGACCTCTGCCATGTCTCCCCCGACGAAAAAAAAAAACTGCATGTCTGCATCTTAGAAAGTGTTTGCCGTGCCTGTATGCAAGTTTACCGTGGTTCACCATGTCGAGGTAAATTTAGGATTACTATGACACTAACAACTGCAGCATCATTAGTAAAGTGGAAAAGTGCATAAGGTGGGCCAAATAAGGTGATGCATCAAAGTCCATGCTGGCACGTTCATTTTGTTGTGTGTTCATGTGTGCATATTTGCCAATGCTGATCTTTCCAATTGTGGAGGTTCTGAATGGGATTTCAGACTTAGCGGATCATTTCACTGCACAGTTCCGAACCCGAGGAAATGTTCTAAATCCAGTAAAATTAAGCAAATCCAGCTCCAGTGCTTATCAGACTTATCAGACGTACCTCAGTGAAGATCCACTCCTGCTCAGGAGCCATTCTGGTGCCACGCCCCTTCAGTTGGCACATCTCTATCCTCACTTGCTGCGGGTTAGGGCTGGCATGCAGGCACAGCTGCTTTCCTATGTTATGCCTGAGCTCCTTGTGTGACGTGTATTCAAAGTACTGAAAAGAACAATAATTACACATCAGAGAGAAGCTACGGGCCAGACCAGATCACCTTATCTATGTAGAGCAAGCCTGCAGTTCAAATACTCACACTACTGTTCAAGTTTACTTCTGTCATCTGCCACTGTAATAATGTGTTATTGAATTTGTGATATTTGTTTTACACCCAACATTAATATATATAATATAGACTTCAGTGTTAAAATCTAGAGACAAGTAAAGTCTTTCTGATGCTTTTTGGTTTTTATCTCTAGCAAGGAATTCTTGAATGATAAATACTACAGAATGGCAGTTTCCCCAGATGTGGTATACACTAGTGTTACTGGAGAACTGTCACTGGAAACTATATTCAGTCTAATCTTAGGCTTAATCTGGGTTTTAAAAAAAGCAGTTCTTCATTATGTACATTTACCTTGAGATTTGATTAATCTATTGACATATGAAAAACGAGGTAGTCAAAAGAATCTCCAAAACGATAAAAGATACTTCTAGTTTTAATGTTACCAGAAATTGGGGTAATTTTTTGGGTTGCAAGGGGAAACTTGGGTTACAGGTCAAATGGGCATACAAGGTTTTATCCTTATATCCATATACATGTTAATAAATGTGTAAATTTCAAACTTTCACTGTGTTGATGCCGTACCTGGTTTCCACCCATGTTGTGGCATGTATACATTATGACTGGTTTCCCTCCATTGTTATTCTCCCCGACATCCAAACAGCTCTGGGAGCCCAAGTTTGTCAGCTACATGGTGGTGTAAAACACAGAGTGGACAGAGAGACTAGATTAGACGGATGCATAAAAAGATTAAAACTGTCTTAATCCTCCTTTTCGAGACTCGCAGTACAGTGCAGTTTCACCTCTTGCCTGCCTCGACTCACCTGATCCAGCTCATCAAATGATTATCAAGCACTTCATGAGCTGGATCAGGTGTGCTGAGGCAGGGAACAGTTCAAACTGTGCAGGATAGTGGGTTTCCAGGAACAGGATTAACAGGTATGATGAAAGATGAGGACTTACAGCACCATATTTGACAGGCGTGAGATCAGGAACAAAGGCTTCTGGGTAGACGTTTTCCAAATACCAGGAAAAGTTCTTGCAGTGTAAAGTTTCCCTAAGCTTTAGCCGCTCAGATATGTCCCCGTACTTCTTCTGCATGAAAAAAAAAACAGAAAGACTTGTTTAGACTGAACAAAGGCTCTCACTATGTTCTTATAATACATTTAAAGCAACAGTTTAGCAAAAAACACACAAATATACATTTTTTTTAATCAAGATATGTTTGAAACAGGACCAATACAACTACCCGTTAGCATTGTTCAATACATACACACAATACAACCCACTTAAAACACACAGTTAACATGCATCAAGTCTGTTCCTCATATAGTCTTGCTAACATTTATTAACACAATAAAAAAAAAAAACATATCTGGTCCATATATCCATAACTGGTGAATAGCTAAAACCTGTATTTAGTCTAATGTCTTGTGATATCAAATGTATTAATCGGGAGTTACTTCCACACTGTGGTGAGAATTTTTTTGCATCCATCCATAAGAACATTAATGCGCTCTAGTACTCACGTTGGATGATTAGCTCTTGGTCAAGCACCACTCCAACTCCAAAACTCTAAAGATACCTCATGGAGTTCCATCACTCTGAGGAGGTTTTGGCAATGGGCATGGTGTACCTAGGCTCATGTGCGACTACCCCAGAGCTTCTTATTCCATTAGCAAAGTTTTGGTAGAAATTATACAAGATGGGTGTGCACATTCAAACACCTGTCTGTCAAACACCTGTGTCTATGATGGGTGGAGCTTAAAGCGGAAATTACACATTTATAGAGGTGTTAAAATACTTTGGGACATATACTGCATCCTGTACAGGGAGGGAATTATATAAAACGGGGAAAATAAACAGGGGCTCAGATCAAGCTACATAACACTGTGTCAGCGAATCATTTAACAAGACGACTTCGGGAAGGAGCGTATGGATGCGCTATTCTCATGCATTGTTATACTGTGGTATCTGTCAATGCAAAATTTGTTAAGGGTTTAATGGCCACAAAGATGTAAACAAATTTGCTACCCCAGTGTCGTTTGCCCTGGGACTTTCCATTACTTGTTACTACCTACATTAGCCTCGAAGCTCTGACAAACCAAACACGTCTTGGCTGACAGACTACATTTGGGGTTGGGATAACTTGTGCAAAAGAGTCATTCACCTCTTTGGCCATCCTGGCTGCGTTCTGGTTGCGGCGGTAGTAGATGAGTTTGTAGTCGTCCATCCACACCTCGGCCAGGCGTACCTGGTTGCGAGTGATGACCTCGGTTCCCTTGGGAAAGGTATGCGGACTCTTGGTTCGAAAGACGTGACCAACCACGGAACACGGGATGATCTCCAGCTGGCCACCACACTGCCACACCTGAGTACACAGAATGCGTTTGCATTAGCAACACTTCAGATTTACTTTGTGCACGGCAGAACACACAAAATCATAGCCGCCAGTGAAATATGTTAATAGAAAGGGGGGGGAAAAATCTCTAACCCTGAAGGACATCTCCACGTTCTCTCCACCCCATATCTCCATCTGGTCGTCATAGGTTCCAATTTTCTCAAAGTAGGCTTTGGAAATGGAGAAAAGGCCACCAGCAAAAGTTGGAGTTCTAAAAGAAAGAGAAGTAAAGCTTGAAAGGTTCTATTCACTCTACAGGCAAACTCCTATATAAGGTAATTCCATGAAGTCTCACATAGTCCTCCCAGTTTGTGTCCCCATCATGTCAAAAAAATGGATGGTAAAACTTTATATAAACTTTATATAATACCTAATATCAAACTCATGGGACTGTGAATAAACCTTTAGTTTCAGCTCTTCAGGTATGAATCTGAGGCCCCTTTATACAAGTAAACTAATTCTAACAAACCATCATGCTAACTTAACTCTGAGTACTTAAATGAAGGTGGTTAGCTTTCCCTTTATCGTAAACAAGAAAAGGGCATCACAGGTTGCTCGGAGGTGCTAGAGAAATGCTGCCTGTGGAGCTGGCTGACGTGGCACTTGGGCTAGCAGACTGCTTTGGTCAAACACTCTACAGTGATGAAGTTCAGTGCTGTGCTTGTACCCAAGACATTCTGCCAGGTTGGGAGAGCAACTTCATTTACATCAGCCAACTCACACACACACCCCCACACATACCAATCATCTATGCGATGACGTACACACATCCAGACAGACAGCTCCGTACTTACAGACGTATTTTGCAGTTATCACAACCGTGTATTTAAAGCATGTATAGATGAAAGGAACCTGCATTTGTAGGAACCTGTGAGTGGAATTGAAATGTCTGTTTTTTTTTTAAAGCAGGTACTTGGTTCTTGGAATTTTGCAACTTGCCGGTTTGGATACCCAACCCTAATCACCAGGGTAATCACCAGTCAAAAAGAATTGCTTGAAAATTGTTCTTTTATAATAAAAAAGAAGTAATAATAATGATTATAATAAACTTACACAGTCAAGAGTGTTAGAATCACTCAGACTGATGATTCAGGGGTGTTCAACCAACGACAAATGTGGCTGCAGTTTTATATTTCAAGACAAGAGCAAGCTAATAATTTTTCTCTAGTCCTCAAACAATTAACTGAGTAGTATTTGGTCTTCTCCTGCTAGACATGGCAAGTATAGCCACCCTGGCTCTTTGCAGATAGAACTATACATCATGGCCGCTATATTATCATTTTCTGAACATCACAATTCGAACATACCTGTTGACCTTTACATTGTGTGTAAATTTCATGACGAACGACCCAAAAGAACAAAATGATTTGGGGAAAAAAAAAAAAAAAAGTCTGGCTTCCCTGACTTGAAATAAATGTCAGGTATTTTTTGCACGTTCTTCTGTAAAGTTATAATTTTGGACATACACGTTTTTTTCCAATAGCAGCGATATCTTTCCTATGTACCCCATAGAGACCCCAACATAATGTTTACCACATGCATCAACCAAACAGAATGGGTTTTTCCTCTCCTCTCCTCAATGCATCAGTTTCATTTTGATTATAATTATATTCAATAACACATGTGTATAAGTGTATAATTATACACTAGCAGGTGAGAATTATATTGACTGCTAGTATATGAACACTGCGAGTACATGACCAGTTGAAACTGCACTGTAAAAATGTGTGTCCTGAAGAAAAGAGTGGTCACGTCAAACAATAACTATCAGCACAGAACAGAACCGGCTCTAACAGTTCTGTGAACCCATAGGCAGGGCAGCCTTATCTGACTCGCATAGCTCATAAAGTTTACGCAAGACTCACTTGACAGGGTAGGTCTCGTCTTTGCGCTTTGCCTGCGCGTAGTCGGGAATGCCCTCCCAGCCAAACGTCAGGCTCCAGTCAAAGTTGCCTCGGTTGTGGGCGCGAGCGGTGGAAACAGGCTTGTTGAACTGGAAGCTGTTTAAGTCGATTGCGGGGATATCAGGGCTTACCACAGCTGTGGGCTCTTCCACTATCCGGGCAAGAAGCGGCTCGAGCCAGCCGTAGAAGCACTCACCTTAAATTTAATGGAGGGAGAAAGGGGGGAAAAAAGAAGGCATGTTAGTCTGGATCGAGACAGATACTTCAAGAATTTCAAGTCCCAGTCTGAACTTTGATCACTTGTTTAGCAGGTTTTTAATGGGTTCTAGTATCTCTGGGTTGGCAATGAGATGTCATAACGCAGTACGTCAAAGTGTTAATTGCAGCAGTTCCAGGTTGTTATTGTAACCATAACAGCCTAGGGTAAATGTCCTAAAGGAGGACTGAATCATTCCCACCAACATCATAGCCCACGTAGTAAACCAGCATGTTTGTGCTTTGCTGTGAAGCTGATCTTTTGGATAAATAAGGCCATCAATTTTCAAACAAGAGCTGAAGGGAAAAAAATTCAAGAAGAGTTTTCTTATTCTGAAATGTTCTATTCATGCTGCTGCCCCATTTTGCCCTGCTACACATTCAGCATTGTCAGCTGGTGGGAAAAAAAAAATAAAGAGAATCAAAAGTCATCATTCTGGTTTATGTAAGGCGTGCCAGAAGAGCAGGGTTTCTAAAAAAAGGTTTCCTGTGCATTGGTCTTTTGTCCTGCTGATACAATGTGAAGTCTGAAAAACGTGATCATCTATGAGAGTGATGCAGCCTTTCAAAAAGAGGCATTAAGAAACAAAGAGGCTGTTTTATCTACCAATGGAACCAGACAGTTGGGTAAGACAAAGAAAAGTAAAAGCCAGCTGATACATCGTGTGTAGAACTGAACTGCCAACATTCAAGCTGCTCATATTTTTAATAACAGTACAGCCATACACAGCCAAATAAAAATATATCTGATATAAAATCATATCTGATGGCAGATAAATGTATACAATGATTCTGGTACACAGGCTTCACTTAATGTTGTTAAAGAAATGCTCAGAGTAATTATGATTCCATGATGACTGTAAAAGCATAATCTTAGAGAATGGAGTTTTAATTGTAATTAATTGTAACATCCAAAATTATCTATATTCAAAAATGTATAGTCAAAAATATTTCAGTGACTTTAATAAATTGAAGTTATTAAGTAGTAAAAATGTAAAAAGAAGTAAAAAATAAAATAAAAACTGGATAAAATGTGTAATTCAAGTTAAGTTTCTGTAATAACATCACAATCTTAATATCACAAAACACTGTGTATTGAATATAACTAACAATTCATATGTAAGGTCATATCAAACTCTTGAACAAATGGTCTGGCTTAACATAACATTGCCCAGCAATGATGAGGCAATGTATGGGTATTTGTGAATACGCCACAAGGTATTCGTGAGGTCACAGCATTGTTGATACAAACCTACAAGCTCTGAAGGTTAAGGCAAAATATCAAAAACATTACAGAGTTTCTGATATACATTACTACTGTCCTATGCAAATATCTGGCCACCCGTTCAGTTTGGGCCCCTCAACTTTACATGTAGGTATAAATAGTGAGAAGAAAACAGCAGTGAACTGCGAGAGACTACATACAGTGGGCATCCAGGAACGTCAGGACTTCGCCTTGGGCGTGACTGGCACCCAGTAGCCTCGCTGTGATCAGCCCCTTCCTCTCCGGTTGACGCACCACTTTAACAATCTTCAGAATCTTCACATACTCATCCAGCTGAGAGTGCAAATGAGCTGCAGCGCAAGCACAAGGACACTGAGTGAGGAAATTACACCAACAGCACAGAAATAGCCTCAACAAAGTACCCAATAGAGCGTTTTACACATGACAGTCAAGCACACCTACAATATCTTCACTGTCAGATCCAACTCCAGATAAAGGCTTGTGGATTTATGAATGGGATCCAAAAATGATGTTTAGACTGGTTCACTTTAAAAATTGACCAATACTGGTAAACAGCACTACTGTATTTTGTAAATATGCCACAGGCCGCAGAATACAAACCTTGCATGATATTTGTTTTTCAGATTTGTTTACAACTGAAGTTTGAATAGAGTATTCCTATATTATGGAGCCAAATCGGATAAGCGCAACGAAAATGGCCGTAACAAAAACTGTTCCTGGGGTAAGAAGCACACCAGCATGTTTTTGGTTTACTGTGAAGCTAATCTTTTGGATAAATAAGGCCACCAATTTTCAAACAAGAGCTGAAGTTAGGGTTCAATCCACAATGCCACCATTTGTTCACCTTTTTGCCAAAACATTTGAACTGTTCTATATGGTTTTATACATGAAAATTACATTTTAAAAATCCGTATTTTGCATTTATTTTCACAATAAGTGTAATTAATAAAGAAATAATTGAATTTATTTATTCATTTTTTATGATATATTAATCCTTTTTTTTGTCTTTTGTTGTCTGGTAGAATATTGTTGGAGCATGTCCGTGTAAAAAGTAGTTATTTCAAATGTTAAGTTTCTGCACGCCTCATTGTAAAGCTTATTTTCCAAATAAGTAACAGATGGCAAGTTTAATCAAACAGCTTTCAGCATCTCTAGTTTTCAACCTCATTTTAGATAGAGTCTGCACAATTGTCTGGACGGAAACCAATTCTCCAAGCACTTAAAAGCAAATACATTGTGTGGTTTGACAAAAACCTCAAATGCATCAACAATTTTCTACATGTTCATCTTGCAGACTAGTGCGCTGCTGTAAGGCAATGCAGTAGCAAACACTGAGTCTCACAAAAGAATTTCAAAAAGATGTTGGTCAAATTTGACCAAAGTTATCTAACTGGTATAATGACTTAAGCAATTCTCAAAACTAAAAAAAGGAACATGACGGATGATGGTGATAAGACGCCTGATTATGACCAGTCATCTTGCACACATGCTTGAACTCTAAAAGGAAAAAAATAAAAAAGGTACTTCCTGTGGTGTAAAGGCCATGTTGCTATACACCCCCTCCATGTTCACTTACAAACTTCCTTTTTCTCAAAACTCTCCAACTACAGTTTACTCGCAGTCGATACAGGAACGCATCATTTGAATAAGGCAGCAGAGAGAAATGCTTGTTGCAGGCCTGTGGCGCAAATTAATTAATATGAATGTCCTTATAAATAATCACAATTAACAGCTGGATCATTTTTTATTGGCACGGTATGCAGCAGCAGATCTCCCAGCAATAAATATCTAGGCGTTTCAAGAATCGAGCAACTCTAACAGTTGCACTGTTTGCAGTTGGGGCAGAGAGACCTCAATAAACAAATAAAAGAGGCTGAAGATCCACCTCAGCAAGCCTTATCTGAGCCTCTGATAAAGCTGCGCCTACTAGCTAGCTGTACCTACTTGCTGTACTTGCGTCATCCACCATTATGATTTCCTTTAGGAAGATTGCCGGCGACGTGTGCAGGACGCTGTAGACGGTTCGCAGCAGAGTGGACCAGGCCTCGTTGTGGAACACTATAATGACGCTGGTCGTGGGGAGAGGAGGACACCGGCGGAACTTGCGCTCCACACACCTAAAATGTACACATACACACAAACAACAGGGTTCTGGGGGTTAAACTGAAGTTTCTGAGGTCAGACATTCATCACACGCTATTACGTGTGGTTAAGGATTAATAGTTGCACTGCACTGGAGGTAACAGCACCGTAACAACCCCAGTAACAACCTCTTTCAGTCTTTAACTATAATTTAAAGTTACTCAGTGTAAGGCAGTCTAAGTTTCCATGACGTGATACAACAACACTGACATTGTTTTATAGAACTGTTATACAGGGTGTGGTGACCTTTGTCATTCAGTGCTGGGGGTGGGGTGTTGTTTGTCAGTCCACAATATGAGTATGCTGGACAAGGTGACAATAACGGGGTGACAATAACCCTGAGCAGGTCTAGAGTTGATTTCTAGTGTGGCATAGGCCTGTATTGCTACCATTGGAACTGGTTCCCCGGTATTTAGCGAAGTGACTGCTGGGAATTCTGCAGCGTACACAGCTGGTATCATTTGCTTAGGTTTAGCCTAATTCTTTAACGGTGCTTCATAGTGCAGCTGGACCGTGGCCTGTAGGATACTACAGACTTTGTATGCAAAGGCCAAGTCATGCAGCTGACCGCAATCCAACTGAGCCTGCATTTCACTTACCGAGGCAAAAATGAAACTAAAGGGCAGGAACTGAACTGCTGTTGTACTCTTGTAATGTCTAAGTTCCAGACGTATGGCAGTCACTGACGTCATAAGTAACTCCAAGGTTTCTCACAATAAATACCATCAAAGCAGAGTCTGCATTATGTAATTATGTAAGGTCTGCATTATGTAAATTTCATTATTCATTATGTAAATAAATTAAAAAATGAATAAATAAATAAATAAATAAATAAATAATCACAGAACTTTCATGCAAGACCTGGCAGACCACCATAAAAATAAATAAATAAATACAATTTTATATATACAAATTTTGACACAGTATAATACAATATGCTTTGCTGTTTTCTTTTTTTGGATATCAATACTTGAACAAAGAACAACTGCAGGTTTTATTAAAAAGAGGGTAGAATTAGTCTTGTTTAACGCTAATTTAGCTAGTTCATCAAACACTGAATAAAACTAACTGATATTTACTTTTTTTTACTTTTTAAAACGACACTCAAGTGGTTCTTAATTTCAGTCACTGACTGCAAAGGATTTGCAAAATTAGCAAGGTAATAAAATTTTAATTTATTATTTTAGTTTGTCCAATTATTTCTTAACCCCATAAAATGAAGGACCAATGTATTAAAAAAAAACTGTAGTAATTCACACACTGTTCATCTGACTTTGGTGGAAATATCATTAAAATAGATAATATTTATGTACCTATTTTTTTCTTTTTTTGCATAAGAAGGAAAAAAAATAATCATGGTATACTGTGTATTGTGAAAATTTTCTGAAGTATGGTAGTATTATATTTTTGCCATATGGCCTCTATTAACACAATACATGATATGCAACACAATATAATAGAACCTGTGCTGGCCCATAAATTAAATAGACATACTAAACCTACAACTAAATATGCTGACTTTATAATTAACCATGTAGTCAGTCAGCGGTCATTAGGTACTAACGATATGTACGATATGCTCAGAAAATCAGACTGGAAAAAATGTATCACAATGCTAACATAATATCATCAAACTGCCCACCTCCATGAATCAGCATTAAAGGGACAGTTGAATTAAAGAGTGCTGCTAAGACTAACAGCGAACGAAGGCCAACATTGCCAGGTGGCATGAGACCTTGCCAGCTGGCACCAAAGCCTTTCATTCATTCCTCTGTTACAGTGCTGGCCCCAACCATGACTTTTACAACACAATTTACTCAAGGACATTGAGTAAATCAAGAAAACCAACCCGCAGTGCTCGACTCCTGATCAAATAAACCGTAGTTATTAATGACAGTGGAGTGAAACGTGTCTACTGCTTAAGCAGTTCCTCCTCTTGTTCCTGTTGGCCATACTGCTGATAAAGACTGGATTAGCAGGTGCTTCAATCAAAAGTGTTATAGGGAACAGCAAATACCGTTATCAGTAAATGTTTGTTTAGCACTCATACGGCTTCAGCTCCGGCCTTTAAAATCAACACAATGCTGTTGGCCTCAGAGATGATGTGCAAATACACAAAACAGCCTCATGTAACAAGACATAAAAATTTTTTGTAAAAGGTGGAAAAACGCAACATTATACTGGAGGCCATTTTAACAAACGTGTTTCATGACGTTCTGATTCATTAAGGTCTGAATGTAGCAGCGCAGTAATGCTATGTGTAAAAATGACTGTGAAAGTCTACACGGAACACAAACTATTACAGATACAGGAGTGCGTACAATAACTAGCTTAGATAACAGATTGATTATGTCACATCCATCAGTTACTACATGTTGTCTACAAGCACCCTGTAATTGGCCAACAGTTGCCCTTTGTATGGTGGTATAGAAGTAGTATGGTTTATCAGGTATTAAGTGTCATATGAAGGACATGGAATAAAATGGATTGGAGTGATGAATTATAATCACAATACAGTCATAGGCATAATCACATTTACATACCAGGTAACATCCTGTATTTTATCTTTTTATAAGAAAAGCCCAGTTTAATCTATACTATCCCTGAACAGTTACTACATGTTATGTCCTAACAGAAATTAAAAACATAGCATAACAGTTATACCTGTAAGATTCCTGTAAGTATAATGTTTTTCTGTGGAACTGCTTTCATAAAGGACTAGAATAGGCAGATTTTTGTTTAATGTATTTATTATTTTAGCCAATCTGTGTTGTAATTAGGTATTAAGTCTTTGTGCCTCCTAAAGTTTTTTGTTATTTAAATCAGCTACTAATTTTTCATGTTAAATGCCAGTCTGGCACTTTAAAGAGCAACACAGCGTTAATTATACTCTGACATGGGCTAAACAAAAGTACTGGAATTGTGTTAGTGTACTTCAGAAGCTCATTTAGAGCACACAGTCCCAGCTTAGGGTCGCAAACAAGAAAGAAAGAAAAATAAATAAATAAATAAATAAATAAATAAATAAATAAATAAAGGCCAAAACAACCAGTTATTGCCAATTGCATGCAAATAAATGGTATGCAATCAGTTGTCAGTGCCTCTTTATAATTAATACTACATATAAAATCAGCCTGTACTGAATATTCCATATTTTGCGTTATGTATTCTTTTTGACAGGAAACCCCAGTAATTGGACAGTGCTCCAAGACTTTGATCTGCACTGGTACCATTATCATCTGTAATGAGTGCAGCAGAACTTCTTGACTCACTTCTTGGGGCCTATTAGACATTTTGCATTTTTGTTATGATCTAGCCTGTAGTACACAGGTACCAGGTATTAGGTGTTAGGCATTAAGTGTTCAGGTAATTTGGGAGCTGGAATACAGCAAAAACGTGGATGCTGTGGTTAGCCCTGATGGCTGAGTATAAATATAAACACGGGACTGTTTTCTAGCTGCTCCTGGACCAACTGATAAACACTCTTACTCAGGTGGCCGTGTGTCTTCCCCGAGACTGCGGTGCAGGGAGATCCGGTCGCTGGCAAATTGGTTGAAACAGTGCCGGGTCATGCCCTCCTCCTTCTCTTTCGCTTCGGCCGGGCTGAGATTGTCTATCTGGAAGCCTTTGCCGGCGGCTCCAGGGCTATTAGTGTCCTCTGTGGGCCTCTCTATCCATGGTTTGAGTTCTGCCTGCGTGTAGAAACCTGGGGGGCACTGCTTATCGACGGTAGGCTGCTGCTCCACTGGAGGGGGTTGAGGAGCTCCGATCTGGAAGGCGAAGTTGTTGACGGCCCCGCGGACCATCTCCATCACTTGCTCCTTTCTTTTAGACAGGTCCTTCAACCAGGGGTCTTGAGATGCGTTACCCACATCCCTCTGCAGAACCACCAGGACCACCATAAAGAGTGTGCCACCGAGGATTGCTAGCTTAAGAGGGGAAATGCGGCGCCTCAGACGCATCTTCACAGAGCTTCAAGTTCCCACAGCTGGAGAAAAACAGAACACACCACCAATCAGTACAAATCTAGGCAAACAGCACTGCGATAAAATCATGAAATGAGGACGCACCAGATGCACCTGTGCACATAATGATAAAACACCACAAGCCAGGCAGTATCACAATCACATAGTAGCGATGAGGGATTTTAGCATGTGGCACAGGCACTAAAATTCACCCGACAACAAACATGCCGCACCCGAAAAGGCCACCACCCTCCAGGAGCTACGTGGCAAACAGGTGGCTGAAGTGAGCAGTCAGCCAAAGCTCACCCTCCCTTTATGTGTAATGAGCAACACCCCACACGTGGATTAACACATACCAGCGGTTCCTAGAGCTGTCCAGCAGAACATGGCAGCTTAACAAGACACTAGCTCATTTGTCAGAACCAAGACCCAACCTTCTCAAGTCCAGGTTGTTCTGGTAGGTCTAGGCAGCTCCAGCAATGTTGATACCACCCAATTACAACAGCATGCCTGCTATCAGAGAATACACATTCAATTAGGATCAAAAACGCCTTTGTGAGATCAGAAGGACCAGCCACAACTGACTCACAGGACCAACAATAAAGTCCAGACTGCCAGATTTTCAAGCCACAAAACTGGTTCACCTGGACCGAGTACTATGATGCAAAACAGAACAATGTAAGGCGTAGGGAGGCACATTCCATTCTTGCCATTCCCAACAAGTAGGAAGGCACTAATATGCTGTTATACAGAGCTGCCGATACGGACACATGATACGTAGATTGTGAGTGCCTGGATTAGGATTATGGAGAAATATGACTCTGTTCCTTTAAAACTACAACCATGGCACCAAAAAAAAAAAAAAAAAATCCCACCACGTTTTGGTGTTAGCTGAACAAAAACAGAGGCCAAATACTAATAAATAATAATAATACTTAATAATCACTGTATTCACGGTTTTGGACAGCATGTTTTGAAGATGATCCACCTCTATATCACATCATATGCCCTTATTGTTTTAAAGAAATACGCTGTTGTTGGTGGGTTTTCTCCAAGTACTGATAATATCCACAATATTCCCAGAGAAGCACACTGTCATGAAGCAGATCACGGTAACAATGAATAATCATATTGCTTACTATTGCTCCATATATTTGAACACTGTAACTGAGTGTTGACATGCAAAGACATTCACCAATTCCAACTACAGATGCAGAGTGAGGCCTTTATATACACCCTCCCTCCAACAATCCGACGAAGAACACGTGAGTCCATCCAGAGGGAGGCTTGCAGCAGCCAGTATAATTAATCTACTCTATAGTAGGTGTGAAGCCTGGACTAGAGTGTTTAGCTCTCTGGATGTATTCCAATGAAGGAGCCATTAGTGGGTTTATTAATGGATCATCAGACGGCATGTAAACATGGACAGCATATAGCATCTGTAACCAAACATTAGTTTGGATTGTCGGTCCAATCCAAGCCTCCATGCGATGCTGACACATGTGCAACAAGTCTTCAGTCACTATTACTGTAGACTTCACCCCTGAGTACTTATCCATTAGACTTCCAGCAGCACCAACACTGGTACCTCACCAAGTCCCCAGGCCAGCCAAAGCTCTCACTGAGGAAAGTGACTCACTTTCAGGTTAAACCCCACACAGGCTAGCAAACCAAGCACTGCAGGTCCTCCGTGCTCCTCACAGCGGGGAGCCATGAAACCCAACTTGACACCTTCAAACGTCTGAAGTAAATGGCTTTTTATCTCTCGACGGCTTTGTGTCCTGTACTTCCTCAACAGCAGCAACAGCAGTAGCTCGTTCAGGACCCGAACAGGAAACTGCTTCAACAAGTGTGACAAGGAAGCACCTCACACTTTCAATGGTGGAGGAGTTAAGTGAGCTTATAGCGTCAGAACTATCAGAGAGGAGCAAATAAACACATAGCAGACCACTTCACACAGCACAGCACAGCAAGAGCTGTCCCCCAAATAATAACACCACTCCGGTCCAGGTAACGTTCACCTCAGGGGGAAACAAGTGTATCGACGGTTAACCCCCAGTCAGGAGGGGTTTAAGTTCAGCTTAGAGGCTGAACAGGGGAAAGAAAGGGAGAAGAAAGTCGCGGCTGTAGGACGAGCTCGGAGAGAGATAGAGAGAGGGAGAGTGAAGTGCGGGTACTATCACTACTTCGCCTACTACCTGTAGAAGCGGCGTCTCTCCACACTCCGGTCGGCTCCACAGGACCGAGGAGTCAGTCGGAGGTTCTCCGGGTCTCCCACAGTGCGTTTCCCTCGGAGGAGGTAAAGAGAGACTGTGACTGCGAACTTACGGGGGGCGGCGAGTGAAGCGCCAGCAGTGAGGATAACAGAGAGCGGCCACACTGGCCTCCCCGCTTCCCTTTGAATGCTACAGGTGCCGTTCGCCTATACGAACAGGCGGAGTTCTCTGGGTCCTAACGCCTACCTCTCACAATACTCGCGCTTCTTATTTAAATTTTATCCCGTTCCACCTTAAATAGCGAAGCAGGTACATTCCGGGTTTTATTATGGGTTGTTTTTTCTCCTTTCCACCTTATATAATTTTTTCTAGGTGAAACTTTAATTCCGTTTCACACTAAATCATGCAGCAGTTACATTCTAGCGTTTTAGGATTTTTAAGGTGGCCTTTTCTGTTCCACCTTAAACGCTGAATTTCTTTCGGTTGAATTTCATTTCAGATACACCGTAAATCATGTAGCAGTTACATTCTGGCGCCTCAGCATTTTTTAAGGTGACATTTTTTTTCCGTTCCACTTTTAGTAGTGCAGCAGTTACATTCTGACTAATTATGGGGCTACTTAGCTAGGCATTTCCCCCGATCCACCTTAAATAGGCAGCCGTTACATTCCGAGGCGCCCGAATTTAACAGATACACCATTGAGCTGAAACGGGGAAATTCTAAGGCGTACTAAACCCTCCAGTGAGTCATCTTTGTGAGGTAATGATCTTTTATTGGACCTCTTCGCCGACAACACCGACTTAATTAAAGTTCTGGAGAGGGTGCAATAAGTTTACACGCGTTACCTCCGTAGATGTGAATAATGAATGGAAAAGCAATTAAACACCGTCTCCGGTACCGGCGTCTTGAAACCGAATACAGATTTATTCAGAAACGGAGAAAAGCCCCGCCAGACGGCAGATCTGCGCTATCAGCTTACAGTCAGTGGGTGAGAATCCAGATTGCAAAACCACCGATGGACATGAAACTAGAGAACAATTTAAAGGGGGAGGGTGTACACGTGTTCAAGGGGTGTGACGGTACAAAGACTCATTATGATCAATAGGCTGACGATAAGTTTCCACTCACCCCATATATGAGGCATTTGATTTTGTGACGTCACAAGAATGTATATATTATTATTCGATTATATATTCTTCTTATTCCTCTTCTTCCTCTTCTTCTTCTTCTTTGCCCTATCTGTTTTCATCTTGTTCTTCTTTTTCCTCTTTGTCTTTGCATTTTTCTTCTTCATCATCTTCATCTTTTTCTTCATTATCTTCTTCTTCTTCCTCTTCCTCTTCTTCTTCTTCTTCCTCTTCTTCTTCTTCTTCTTCTTCCTCTTGTTTGTACACATTTTTCTATCCATTAACTAGTTTCACAGTTTTTGAGATATCCACACGTTTCCAACTCCAAATTGTTGGGTCTGATTGGGAACGGTGTGCAGCTGTTTGATTGGGTGCATGGTTCAAACGCGAATTCAATGTTGGTTTGACCTGCACTCATCTGTTTGTCTTTTTTTCCAACTGCCTTTCCCATAGAGTCATATTAATTTTCGCCCCTATTCAAACCCTATTGTTTCCTTTAACCTACAATCACCAAACTGCATGTACTCACTCAGGGCAGATCCCTAAACCCTAATCCACAATCATACAGACCTGCACTACTATATGTGCCATTTATTCTTCCCTTGTTTCCCCCATAGCAACCACAGTCCTAGCAGGAAGTGGGGACCATTTAAGTTGTGCAACCATTCCGTGTTTTCTTCAATAAAAAAAAAAAAGTTTCTAGTTCAAATTTCCCCCTCCATCTTAAATGGAGCTGCTGTCACATTCTGCCGTCTGAGGCGATATAATGACTGCTGCTGCGTTTAAGGTGGAACAGGAAAATGTGAACGAGAAGTTGCCGAATGAGAAGCTGAATATCAGCAACAGAATATAAATGCAGTACCATTTAAGGTGGTAAATGATAAAATTCTAACATGAAGCTGGCTATTAAAAAGCATGACTTCAGCATCGTAGTAACATATTTTGGTATATGCCATGTTTAATTTTTTGTAATAGATCCCCCTAAATCTTTCACACTGCTCCTTTAATTCATTTTAGAGGAGTGTCTACAGATAAACCAGAAGTACACAAACTGCACTGTGTTGGCTATCGGCTTCTCCAGCTTACAGGAATGCGTGGTTAGCTCCACCCATTTAAAGTTAGAATGAGAGTTTCACCTAAGACTGTGGCCCTCAGAATGAGACACGTTACAGGGCAGCCTGCCAGAACAGAGCTCATTTACATATATCAGCCTTAAAGGCACAGTAACAGCTTGTATAATTGAACTGACTGATGCACTCACTGGAGTATTACGGCTGGTTCTTTTAATATGTCGGTAAACAGTCTCCTTCCATGTTCTCAGGGGCTTTGCTCCAATTTACCAGCTTAGGGAAGCTCAGGGAACTGTCCTGTCACAAAAGTACAGAATCATCATAGACGCCATGTACACTAATGCCCCCTTGTGGACCACAATTTCATCTCTTACCTTTCTTACCTTACCTTACCTTTTCCTCTTTGCGTCAGTGAATGAGATGGAGTGACTTCCACAGCATGCACAAGCTTCTTCACCCGCTGGTAAAGCTATGAAATAGAAAAGAGAACTACAGTGCACAATTAAAGCTAATGTGAGTGATTAATATGAGCACACACAATGTGCCAGGTTAAAAAACACAGGCAACAGTTTGGCCAGAAACTCAATTTAGTTATAATAATGATATTTATAGGTAGAAAAGTTTGGTCACCCCGGTCAAATAATTATCAAGATAACAAGAGGGGAAATGGACAGCCTGAAATACAAAAGAACAGTCAGATTGCAGTGCTATTGGGAAGGAAGATGAAGGTTACCAGGAACAATAAATGATGCTACATTTAGACTGATATGGGGAATATTTATTGAGCTACACATACAGAAGTAGTGTCAATCAGTATGGTGTCGGGCCCCCATGCCAGATGTCTCGGCATGGAGTTGTAGAGGTTCCTAAGGGTGTCCTGCGATAATCCACCCCATGCAGCTTCAATATTCTCTCATAGTTCCTGCATATTCTGTGGCTGTTAGGTCTGTCAGGTACAGCGATAAGACCTGTCCTTGCTTACGTCACATGCACGACGGGGTGTGAATCATTTGCAAGTCTCACAAAGTCAGACCTACCCACCAAGTTTCATTCCTGTCTGGTGATTACTGTCTGCGCACAGCTATTCTTTTGACAACATTTGAATACAAGGTGCCATAACTTTTGCACAGGTTGCATTTTAAAGGTTTTAAAAGTTTGACTAGGGACTTGTCATTTCAGTTATTGGATCTCTAAGGTGCTTTATACAGGAATATGAGTTCAGTGTTGGAATATGTTATGTTATAAGTCATGGTGCTTATGTGGAATGTTTGTGTTGGGACAAGAAGGAAGTTTCAGTTTTTAAATTGTGTTTTATAACATTAATATATATTTTACTACTAAAGCACTTTTAACATCAGGTTATATATAGTATAGAAGTCCAAAGGCATACTGTCAGTTAAATTGGCGATACCAAATTGTCCCTATAGGTTCAAGTGTATGTGTGAACGTCAATGGACCCCCCATGACTCAGAAGGGTAAGAGGCACAGAAGTTATCTCACCAGACAAAAAATGAGTCACCTGGGACTGAAACAGACCTACTAGCATGTAATACCTTCACAAGCACGAATAACAGCCTCAATATGATTTGACATGTACTGGACATGTTTCTAGACGTGGGCGACATCCATGTTCAGCCACTCTTGCATCAACGAATTGCACAGTTGGGCCAGATTTGGTGGATGCCTTCCCTGGCACAATTCTGACAAGAATTTCTTGTAGACTGGGATTTTAGCCACTGCTGGTTAACTGTACGCTTCCATACACCTGCAAATTCAGCTGCTTCTTTCACACTATGGCCTTTGGCATGCCCAAATGCAAACAGACATTCCCTGCATTGTACCACCTTGTCTCAATCTACCACCGTAATTATTTTAAGCTTATAATAACACAATAACACTTTACTTAAACCTAGCTAGATAACACTGCCATAACCAGGCATGTACATGTCATTGCAGGTGTTATATGCTGTCATGGCAGATTTTGTTGAGTATTATAACATTGTCATTTTGCCATGGACAGATGTCATAATGTTGAATATCAGAACCTGCTTATGAGCTTATGTCATGTGCTAAATTTTGCTTATGTACTCTAGTTAGCCGTCATCATATCATGACATATCAAGATAATTAACAATAATAGTCACATGACACTTATGATCTACTCATAACCTGGCCTGGTCTGTATGGCAGCATAGTTATAACTAGAAAAGTGCATTTCCTGAAGGAAACGCTGGATGATTGCGCAGCTTGCTCAGTGAGGAATGAGGGATGAGTAAACGAGTGCGGGTCGGTATGACTGTGTGTTAGCGTGTGGGAGCCTGCCTTTAGTGAGTACCCGAAGTTTGGTGGTCGAAAATGACTGGGACTCTATGGGTGGAAGGAGGGATGAATAAACGACAGATAGATGAGTGCAGGTCAGTATGACTGTGGGTAAGTGCTTGGGGACCCGCCCTTAGTGTGTAATTGAAGTTACACGCATCTCAGGCGAACGAAACAGCCGGCTTTGTGCGTGTCTACAAATGACTGGGTCTCTATGGGAGGAAGGAGGGATGAATAAATGACAGATAGACGAGTGCGGGTCAGTATGACTGTGGGTTAGTGCTTGGGGACCTGCCCTTAGTGAGTATGTAAAGTCTGGTGGCTCTCGGGCGAAGGAAACAGCCGGCTTTAGGTGTTTCTAAAAATGACTGGGACTCTATGGGAGGAACGAGGGATGCGGGGGAAAAAAGGGGAATGAACAGGTGCGGGTCAATCCATCACCGAATGCTTCCCTTGTATCCGATTTGGAGGCTCTAGGTCGAGCGGGAGTAGAGTACGTAGGCAAACAATTTTCCTTCCTATTCATTCTCTACGGGAGGAAAACGGGATACGAAAAGAAAGAGAAACGAACGAGTGTGGGTCAATCCAACACTGTAATGACAGGGTTCAGGCTAAGTGCTCCTAAAACACATTAGTTCTTTCATTACCTTGCTAGAGGAAACAGCACAGACCAGCATGATTGGTACCCAGCAAACCACCATGTGTTTTGGATGCTGATTTGTTGGTCAACCACCCTAAACATGTTGGGTGACCAGCCAAACCAGCACCATACCAGCATGAGAGGTTGGAGTTAGGGTACCCTCTGGTAGACTGAATGAGACAGCCCAAAGTAACAGTAAAAAATGACATGTCCAGTATACTAGGCTTCAGTTCCCTAAACAAATCTGCATTTAAATCTGAATTTAAAAACACCCGTCAGGCTTAATTACCTCCGCACATGGATATGTTGGACGTCCCAACCAAGACAAAAGTGGGTCTCGTCAGTGAAGATGACCCACGGCCATTCTGAGTCACTTCGCGCCAATCTGGCTCGACACTTTTGCAGTCTTCTGTGATGCTGACGTGGTGTTAAGGGGAGTCGTCGTAGCCTGGAGTCTTGCATCGTGCAGCCGCCTGGCAATGGTGCTCTGAATGTTATAAGCAAGACCTTTTAGTCAGTGCAGAACTGAACAGAAAGCCAATATAAACTGAATTCGACTGTATAGAACCTGTTTGAAACCTGCAAGAAAAGCCTAGACAGACCAGCACTTCTGCAAAACCTGCATGTGTCGGGTTTCAGATGCTGGTTTGATGGTTAACCAGCATGAGCAGCTAAACCAGCACTAGACCAGCATTAGACCAGCGAGTACTATGAGAAAATAGGCTGTGAATGTGTGTGCTTGAGCTGAAACGGTCTCACCGTTACACTTGCTTTCTCTCTCACACACGTCTTTACTATTACATTACACAGTGTTTCCACACTCTGAGGTGTAATGGCATCTCATTTGCGCATGCAAGCTTGAACGTGAAACTGAGCGTTGCCTGACTGCAGGTCAGTATTAACAGGACGAAAAGGTTGCTAATAACCGAAATCGGTGCCTCTTTTCTTATAGTTCATCAGCCAAAACCTGGGTATCAAGTGTGCTTCTATACTTTTACATAATGAAGCTAGCAAAGCTTCATAGCTAGCAAAGCTTCATAGCTAGCAAAGCTTCATAGTTAGCCAGGCTTCATAGCTAGCAAAGCTTCATAGCTAGCAAAGCTTCATAGCTAGCCAGGCTTCATAGCTAGCAAAGCTTCATAGCTAGCAAAGCTTCATAGCTAGCCAGGCTTCATAGCTAGCAAAGCTTCATAGCTAGCAAAGCTTCATAGCTAGCAAAGCTTCGTAGAGGCCTACAAAGATCATTTATAGATAGCATGTCATAAAGTGTTATAAACAACATAAGCTAGCCTATTGGAGATTATCTAACTTGGTCTGGAATGAACACTGTGTTGATTTAAGCATGGGACTTAGCTCATGCTAAATAATGAGATATACGCCCACTGGTGCTCATTGTCCACTCTATCAGCTCCACTTATCATCTGGGTGCATTTTGTAGTTCTGCTATTACAGACTGTAGTCCGTCTGCTTCTCTACATACTTTGTTATCCCCCTTTCACCTATTTCTTCAGTCGTCAGGACCCCCACAAGACCACCCCAGAGCAAGTATTATGTGGTGATGGTGGATCATTGTCGGCACTGAATTGACACTGACGTGGTGGTGGTGTGTTAGTGTGTGTTGTGTTGGTGTGAGTGGATCAGACACAGCAGTGCTACTGGAGTGTTTAAACACTGTGTCCACTCACTGTCCACTCTATTAGACATTCCTACCTTGCTGGTCCACCTTGTAGATGTAAAAGCAGAGACAGTAGGTCATCTGCACAGTTTGTGTTGGTCCTGCTGTAGTCCTTGATCAGTGGTCACAGGACATGCTATTGGCTGGATAGTTCTGGTTGGTGGATGGTTCTCAGTCCAGCAGTGACTGTGAGGTGTTTGAACACTCTAGCAGCACTGATGTGTCTGATCCACTCAAACCAGCACTACACACACTAACACACCACCACCAGCATGTCACTGCAGTGCTGAGAATGATCCACCACCCACACTATACCTGCTCTACAGGGGTTGGACAATGAAACTGAAACACCTGTCATTTTAGTGTGGGAGGTCCCATGGCTAAATTGGACCAGCCTGGTGGCCAATCTTCATTAATTGCACATTGCACCAGTAAGAGCAGAGTGTGAAGGTTCAGTTAGCAGGTAAGAGCACAGTTCTGCTCAAAATACTGCAATGCACACAACATTATGGGTGACATACCAGAGTTCAAAAGAGGACAGATTGTTGGTGCACGTCTTGCTGGCGCATCTGTGACCAAGACAGCAAGTCTTTGTGATGTATCAAGAGCTACGGTATCCAGGGTAATGTCAGCATACCACCAAGAAGCACGAACCTCCACCAGCATCACGTAGGGACCTGGCTATTATCCTGCAAGAAGAATGGCTTAAACTCCCTCTGACCACTGTGCAGGACGCAGTATATGTCATTCCCAAGACGAACTGACGCTGTATTGGCCGCAAAAGGAGGCCCTGCACCATACTAATAAATGATTGTGGTCTAAAACCAGGTGTTTTTAATTGCATTGTCCAACCCCTGTAGGTTGGTCCTGTGGGGGCTAGCAAAGTAAAGTAACAAATAGACACCAGCATTCCCAGGGCTTACAGAGAGACAATCTACACCACACTAAGACAAAAAGACACTACAGTGATCGCACAAGCTTCCTTGCTTATTAATAAAGGCTTTGCAACAAGACTTCCATGCTAGTCTACGCTGGTCTAGAGCTGGTCTGGTCCTTGTTTAGCTGGTCTCCCAATATGGCCATGGTAGTTGACCAGTATATCAGCATCCAAAACACAATATATTGTCGCTGTCCAGTGCAAAACATGTATGCTTCATTTGAACACAGCAGCTTCTGTTTACACTGTGTGAGAATTTTATGAAGAGTGCACCAACAGAAATGGCCCAAAACTGCTAGGACTTCCATTATAAGTAAATGAGGTTTTTGGTGTCTCCTTAAAAAGTAGACAGGGTAGAGAGGGCCTTGCTGGTTTTCTGGAGGGGTGGGTGCAAAGATTCGAAGTATATTCCCTGCATTGTACCACCTTGTCTTAGCCCCCACAGGACCAACCTAGAGCAGGTATAATGTGGGTGGTGGATCATTCTCAGCACTGCAGTGACACCGACATGGTGGTGGTGGTGTGTGGTGTGTGTAGTGCTGGTGTGAGGGGATACTTAGAAACTCTTCATACTAATGTGTCATCATGTCAGGCTTCTAACTGTAGTCATTAGTTTTCATGGATTAAATTGTCATTTGTTGCTCTGACAGACTGTTAATACCTCTAAATACCTCTGTCCAATGACATTCCATACAACGGATTGTATACCTGATTGTTGACCAGAAGAGGATGGGTTCCCCTCTTAAGTTTCAGCCCTCTTCTCAGTGGGAATCTCTTCTTTGCCATTGTCACGCTTGGTTTGCTGTTTTACTCGTGGACCCTGATTCCAAGTGAACTGATTTTGCTTTGAGATGAATAATGTAAAGCTGACCCTTCCTAGTTTGTCTCTGTTCCAGTGAAGCATACATGAACCATCCACTGTGCATCAGAAACACCTCCCTTGTTCTTCCACTCAATGGCCACTTTGTGAGCTCCACCTAGCCCATCTGTTGTCATGCATGATTTGTCGGCCTCCATCTACTCCATTCATCACTGGTTAGTTTCTGCCCAGAGGACATGTTGTTGACCAGGCAACATTTAAATGGTTCTCAACACAGCAGTGACACTGACATGGTAGTGTAGGGAAATGTGTGTGGGGCTGATATGACTGAGTCAAGCACACTGAGGCTGATGGTAGGCCAATATAATGAGTGGCTCGGACCGTTGATGAACAATCAGAGGATGTCTTGGCAACATAACATACTACTATTAAAGGTAGTATGTTTAAAAAGGTTTAAGTTCATAATTGGATAGCTAAGATGCAAACAAAGTCATTGTCCAAATGCATAGTCTGCAAAAAGGTTCCTTGGCCAGTAAAATGATCTAAAAAACGATTTATATATTTTCAAATTCTAATTTTGAGACTGTTTAAGCTCATTTTTTGATTTATTTATTAGTTTTCAGGTGTCTAACTTGTTTTAAATTATTTTTGTAAGCCTTCTTACTATATTGGGAGATATTTGGCTTGTTTAAGCTCATTTCAAGTAAGCAAAATTATTTGTCAGTGCAGTGAGAAAACTTGACTTTGACAGAAATTGCTTAAAACAAGTTAAACTATTTGGAAATATATTAAAGAAGCTTAAAATGACCTTATAGCAATCTGTCAGAGTGGGAAATATTTCGATATCTATAATTAAGATCATTTTACTTGTCAGGATATCATTTCTTGCAGTGGAGCAGTAGGAACACGATGTCAGAAGCATTTAACATTGGTTGGTGTAGCTCAGCGGACAACACCACTACCCACCAAGGAACCACCCCCATATGTGGGAGACTGGGGTTTGAATCTCGGTCTGGGTGACTATGCTGTGCTACACCAACAAGAGTCCTTGGGCAAGACTCCTACCACAATGTTTGCCTACCTGTAATATGATTAACCTTGTAAGTTGCTCTGGATAAGAGCATCAGCTAAATGCTGTAAATGTAATTCTTTAAAGTTTATTGAGCTCCTTTAACATAAAGTTATTAAATACATTTACATGCACTTAATAAGAGAATCGGATTGTATTAGTAATTTTGTCACTTGACTAACCAGATAACAGGAAAACTCGGATTTCTGCTTTGCAATCAGCCAGTAAAGTCACAGAATAACACGTGATATAAATATATTAAAAAATGTGTGATATACAAAACATAAAACTTTAACCTCATACAGCAGCTTTATTTAAACATTGAGTCATTTAACCTGAAAATATGAACATACATCATCTCTTGATGAAGAAGTTGAAGAAAAATAAAATTCTTCATTTTGTCAAGCATGTAATCAGTTTCAATTTTGCTCCAGAAGTGTCTCATGGTTGCTGTATTAAACACTGTTTGATTATTTACCATACTGCTGCCTTTTTCCCATGTGTACTAATTGAGAAAAAAATGAAAGAAATCAGAGTAAGGGTATACATATACCACAAAATCCAGCTCCTTTCTGGGCCTTAATCCATTCTAAGATATCACAGTCAGATTGTATAATTGAGTGCAGACATCCGATTGGAAATCTGATCACATTATTATTATTATTATTATTACTATTATTTTACTACAAAACTGAAAACTACTGCATGCTTGACCAAATAAAAAGTTGTATCTTTTCAGTATCCATCCACAGCTAAGAGGTTCATGCAGTGTTTGGTAAGTTATATTTGCATTGCAAATGTGACCCATGCTTCCTATCACTACCATAATATACGCATCTGTAAATCTATAACCATTTTACACCAGAGCGCTGAATAGCCTACGGGCTACAGTCTGTACCTGTACATCAACAATGTGGACGTAGAAGTTAGTGTTTCTAATAAAGTGACTAATATCATCATTTCAGACAGTGTTAGAAAATGTCTGCATATTTAGGTAAAGTAGGTCGGCCCGGGTGCTTTGACAGGGAAAGTTAGATTCTAGAAAAGCACTGGTCCGAAATATTTACAGTGGTGGAGATAGGAACCCGACGCCTGAAGCATATAAAAGCTTCACAGGAAATTATTAGTTGAAAATGGTTATGAATATGCTGTCTGAGACATTGTTTTATGATACACTCATTCTCAAAACGAAAGCTGCACCCAGAAGGAAGTGTGGGATTACAGTGCTATTGGGAGGGAAGATAAAGGTTACCAGGAACAATACATGATGATGAATTTAGACTGATATGGGGAATAGTTACTGAGCTACACATACAGAAGTAGTGTCTCTCAGTATGGCGTTGGGGTGCCATGTTAATCAATGCAGCATGCCAGATGTCTCAGCATGGAGCTGTAGAGGTTCCTAATGGTGTCTTGTGATAATCCATTCCATGCATCTTGAATATTCTCACACAGCTCCTGCAGATTTTCCACTGGGGGATAAGGTGAGCGACACCGGGCATTATGGACTTAAGCTGTGCCTTCACACACGGATTCCTTGATCGTCTCCACCAAGACAAAAGCAGGACTCACCACTAAAGATGACCCACTGCCTTTTGAGTCACTGCATCATGTTGAGGTGGTGTTAAGGGCAGTCGTTGTAAACGTCTGTGTGCATGTAGCCATCTCCCAGTGGTGCTGGCACTAAGAGGATGACTAATGAAGGCATCACTGCTTTCTGAATGTCTGCAGTCGTGGCTGTTGGGTCAGTCAGGTACAGCAATAAGGCCCGTCCTAGCTTACGTCACATGTGCAACCGAGTGTGAAACATTTGCATGTCTCATGATTTAAAACCTACCCACCAAGTTTTATTTCTCCAGGTTGATTCCTTCTGGGTGCAACTACTTGTGCAATTTTTTTTTTTGGATGATGTATTTTGAGAAAAGCTTACAGCCACAAATGCAATTTTATCCATGTACAGTTGAGGGGTATATGCCAAAGTTATTATTATTATTATTTGTATAGTATAAAAATGGCTATATTTGTATTGCAGACATAGTGACCCCTGGTTCCCATCACCACCACTGAAAGGAATTCCGAGTAGGTTTCTGTACAATGAACCATTTCACATCAGACCTTTCCAAATGACTGTCTACATCCCACTGATTGAATTATGAGTGATGTCATTTCTCTGAACAGGCTATACAAGTTGCACTAGACCTGCATACAGCATTACTTCAGGCACCAAACCATTCACAGACCAGCCATTCAGAACCAACGCTGTTTCTATGAACACATGCAGCACATCTGCACAGTTATGTTGCTACCTCTAATGTTTGGCACCTACGCGCATACCCACCCACACGGCCATACACAGAGCGGACGGGACATCAAGATGAATTACTCACTACTGCGCTCCGAAAGGAGAAATAAAACAAAGACAGAAATGTCAAGCACATGAGACAAAAAGCCCGGCTCTTAAAACGGCCTTGATTGTGGCAACTTCCATCTCCAGGCAACAGTGCGTAGAGAACCCAGACACACAGCCCAGCAGACCAGCATCCCTTCTTTATTTTCGACCATGCTTCTCCACTATTACTATCTTCATGATCATCAGGGAGAGGTAGCCTCCTCACTATGTCATGGGTGCAGTCTACATTAATAGTTATGGGAGGAGAATACAAGGTACCGACACACTGCAATCTTAGCCTCTCATGAAAACTTAATCCTTCAGTTTAAGGTCCCTACATAAGGACTTCATGAAACATTCATAATGGATAGGTAACTTGCTTCCGAGTCGCCACGTGACATTCATTAGGCTCATGTAGGCCTGGAGGCAGCGCTGTAAGGCTGTTGACAAATTAGTTTTGGAGCATGCAAATAGACTAAGCAACAGTTTGAGACCGCCCTCAGGGAAGAAAGCCGAACCCAACACAGTTGAAACTGGTTAACTATCGGTTGTGTCCACCTAGTGTCCATTCTTTTCAGGAGTAGGGAAGTTTTCCACACCTCCAAGGTTCAGTCTTAGAAGATGATTGTTCCAAGTAATGCCAAACACCTTCAATAATATTGTGGTCTGGACTCCATGACAGTCAGATCATTGTTCTGAGAACACTGGCAGGTTCCTTGATTGACTCTCAAATGTCAGTAAGGGCTTCCTAACATCTACACATCCTTGCAGACCCATAGCAGAGTTATCTTCTCACAGAAGAAGGATAGTCCTAGGCATAGGAAAGGAGGTCTATTCTGTATATTTTATTTTAGGGTCTGTTAGAATTGATTCACATGCCTCAATTTTTCCAAAACACATACTGTACATCTGCATGTGGCACAGTGTCGCAGCGGGTAGCGCCTGGTTGGGATATTGAACCTAGCAGTTAGCATCTTTGCTGACATCAAATACTAACAACTTTGACCTGATGTCAAAGACGTTAGTGTGTCAAGTCACAGAAATATCTGCTGAAGTTAGCATGCTAGCCGGCTAGCCTCTGCCCATTCTGTACCCATAGCACTTTAAACCTCAAAAGGCAATACTGAAGCAGAAGCTGAAGCTGAGTGAACTTTGGCTGAATTGGTTGTCAATATGAACTACCAAACACAGCCAAGTCAGACACATTATACTAATGTGAGCTCATAACAGTTCCGATCTGGCAGCATTTGCCTTTATGCTAGGGCTACACCTGTAAAGTCATGTAAAACCACAGCTCCTGGAGCTTTTACTGTTAAGATAATGTAACATTTTGCAGGGCAGAAATGCATCACAATGCATCACTCCAAGTCAGCACTTTGCAAGGCCATACCAAACCCGATACAGCCATTAATAACAGTAATATTGGTGTTGGTATTGCTTTCCCTTTAAATGCATTTAAGTTATAGCAGCAAATTTATTTAGAGACTGTTTTGTGCCAATTTATCAGTTTGCCCAACCTGCTTATCGTCCCTCTCTAAATAAAGACTCAACTCTGCTGTAACTACAATACAGTAGTTGGTTTTGACCGTATTAAGTAACCCATTTCATTTAAAATGCTGGATTTTTTTCATGACTGTGGAAGAAGTTAACAGAAAGAAGTCTGGCATTTAAGAATTATGGAAAAAGATAATGCAACCAATTTTAATATCTTACAATCTGTACAGCCTGGAAATGTGAACACTTACAGTATGTAAACCTCGAACTAATGACAACAATTTTAAAAAAGTGGAACAGAAATGTCAACCAAAACAAACGATGCAGCAGTGCATAAAAACGTGTGTTCCAAATAGCTTTACGGGAGGAAGCTGTCTGATCGATTATAGATCGCACGGCATCTTTTTCCAAGAGTCAAAATGCCTGTTGTTCTGTACATTCAACAGCAGCTGCTGCCTCTTTATTCAGGATATAAAACAAATACAAGGATACAAACGTCATTCGCCCAAAGCACAGTCCTGACACAAAGACCTTACTTATTCGTTTTATCTTTTACAAAACAGGGTCTTGTCAGTCCTTTAAAAGAGTGGAGTTTTCCTGCTCCGGTAAGTTCAAAACTGTAGTCCGTGGTGACGTACGGAAGATCCGTTTCAACTCCAGGCTGAATGAGGAGAGAGAAAAAAAAAAAAACAAGAGATGTAAGTACTTACACAAACCGGTGAAAAAAAACAAAAACAAACAAATAACCCTTATCCATTCTGGGGGTTGGACCTTTCTTGTCACATAAAAACCTGAATATTTTAGGTTCAGGTCATACTGATTTACATCCCTTAGTTTTGGGCCAAACATTTCCAAGACTTTAGTCTCTCTTTGAGGTCCGTGGATGATGTTTTTCAGAACACAACAGGAGCTTCCATCAGAGAAGCATCATTATAATACCAAACCTTTCAAGGCTTTTAAGAGTTTGATGATGTAGGCTGTGGGAATGAAACCAGTCAGTAATATTTTGGGAATGCTGGGCTCTTTTTCAGCTCTTCCAAAAAGAGAAGTCTGAAAAAGACTTCAGCCTTTTTCACAGAAATCTTAAATCGCTTTAGGGTTCAACTACACTACGGAAAAATGTCATGATGCTTCACTGTACCGATAGATAACATCATATCGCCCAGCTCCACTTTATACTATATACATACTACTTACTTTACACCAAGTAATAAACGTAAACACTACACCTTATAGATCTGGTCAATGAAACAGACCTTATGTAATTTTATTCATAAACATGCACTTTTTAATTTTTAAACATACAGACTACTAAGGCTATACAATAAAAATAAATAAAAATAAAAATAAACACATTTTCCCTCATCCTCCAACAGAAGTCATGGCAGTGCTCAACAGCGACAAGAACAATCAGAGAAATGTCCACTGGGTGTGGACTGGAAGGCATTTTTAGTTTGGAAGAAGAAAAAAATAAAAATAAATAAAGCTCACAAATGCAACCCTGCACCACAATAAGGAACATTTTAAGAAAATTATGTGTGTGTTTAATTATGGTGTATTAATATTACTGTGTATGCACCCCGCACTGGCGTACTGTGCATGAGCATGGTCCAGACATGTGAGCATATAGGTCAGAGGTGAGTGCTTTACAATCAGTACTGTGTTAATCTTTTTTTTTGGTCCACACACACACACACATTTTTACTACTGTCAGTACATCCTTAACTGCAACTGATGCAGAATCCTGATCCTTACCTGCACAGTGAGGAGTACTTTAGGCAGAATGACGTCCCCGAGTAACAGACAGTTCACCTGCCTTAGGGCTGCAGGGGACACTGGGGTAATCACGAAATAAAGCCCTCGTGCCATGTCCACCCCTCTAAGGATACCTTTAAAAAAATAAAAACTCATCAGCCTTACACTGCGTTTAGGAAATACTGTACCATTAGTGCTTTATCCCTCAACCTGTTAATCTGGGTGTGCCAGTTATGTCAACACATCCTTGATGTATTCCCATGGGAGATGACACAGGAAATGTGGTGCACTCACCTAAGCCCACGCACTGGCAGATGGGTATCTGTGAGAGCAGCACAGGGCCCCCTCTGCCTGACACCTTTTCTCCCAGACAGCAGAGTCCCACGAGACTGGCATTGGCTGCATACAGGATGTGGTTTGGTGCCACCTCACAGTGTGCAACTCCTATAGCTACAGCTGAGTGAGGCACCTGCAGAAAAGGAGAACAAACAGGGCATGATGAGTGAGGAGAAGGATAACAACCAACATCCAAGCAGGTGCAAAAAATGCTGAAAGACAAATAATGCTATTTAATGACTTTTCAACATTTTATTGATGAAGCTCAGACTGGTAGCTGGTCTAGTAAAGTAACACAGAGTAACACCAAACATCATGCATATTCAGGCAAGGACAACAAAACAGTAATGCCCTGTTCTGGAGGACTAGCGTTTGATCTCTTAGCCCTAAACCGTCTATGAAAAGCATATGCAAACAGCTCTTGAGGAAACCAGCTATGCTGAAGTCTAGTTAGAGCAAGCACACTTGCCTGATAGGGAGTGAAGCAGTGGATGGGGCGAACAGGGCCTGGTTCTACAGATTGTAGCTTGCTGAAATACCCCAGCAGTGCCAGGTCCCGAAGCTCATTACTACGCTGATGACGCCTGCAAGAAACACAAGGGGGGAAAAACTCATTTGTGGCAATGGTAACAGAATATTTACTCAGTCTCTGAATTCTTCAGGGCTTTTCATTTCAACCCCAGGGCGCTCACAGGAGGGCTCAACATAAATGAGGCATCTGGAGCATTTGGTTCAATGTGGTTAAATTAAATATTCACAAAAATGTAATAAATTAACAACAACAAAATTATTCTAACAAAGTGAACATCACATTTTAAACACCTCTTATAACCAGTGCTAAGATTGTATATTAAAGATTGTTGACCTTACGCATACTTTACAGCATGAAAACATGAAAAGCACAGCAAAGCTAGCATTATTAAACTGCACGTAGCATTCGTCAACAGACCACTCACATACATGACGTCAAAAGTCTGGAAACACTGTTTATTAACACTGAACCACTCATTAAAATAAAAACATATCTACAGTGATTATGTAAAAATACTGTTAATTTAAAGTTTGTTTTTAACTAAGTAGTGGGGAGCTGTAACCAATAAATGTGCTCAGAATGATAAACAGAGCTTTAATAGTAATGGAAAAGGCTGTAAAACAATAAAAATGTCGCTACAATAAAATTAACATCCAGGTATTTCCAAAGGGTCCAGATCACTTGGATATTACTATAAATAGGGTCATAGGCAATAATTTTAACCTATTTTCTGTTTATGTTCCAGATAAAGGCAAGTTAATTAAAAACACTGCAATAAATAAATAATACTATTATAACTGTATATTATTAATTAATATGATTATAAATATACTGTAGTTATACTCCTTATCATATCAGCGCTCCCCAAAAACATAAAATACTCAATAACGCATCTCAAAATAGCATCTGGTTCCCTATTTTTAACCGACACCGTATAAAGTATTAATGCCACTTTCTGACCATTTTTGGTCAGTCAGTGTTAAGATACCACCCAAAACCACCCATCATCATGTGATGATTAATGCTTTGACCACAAATTAACAATTCTATCAATTATTTAGTCCATTTTCCTCCATTCACTTCCATTCATTTGGAAGGACTTGGAAATACTGACTCTCCACAATTAGATTTGGGGATCTATGACATAAGTAAAAGGGCTCCTCACATTTTAACACTTGATTAATTTATACAGTCAGTCAAACTTACAGTTAATCATCTTTGCTGAGCCTGTACCTACTTCTGTCCATACTGTACAACCCTTATTGTATTGTATTACTGTGCTAAAATTTAACTGCTACTGGCTACCAAATTTCCTTTGGGATTAATGAAGTGTCCGTCTGTCTTTCTGTATATAAACAACTTTAGAATTTGAACTAGATTAGTGCCCGAGAACGGATGATCAGGCATTGCACACTCTTACATGAGTTTTTATCACAGCACAGATCACAGCTTACATTTCACCAGAGGTGCCAGCCCCTTCAAACTCCGAGTGGACACTGAGAAGCACATGACTCCTCATAGAGACGTGGCTTGCTGGCTCCTCTGCCAGAGAAGGCTGGGACGGGGGATGCGTTTGCCAGCCATGGGCGGATCGAAGGAACTCTGGGGTGAGCCCCTGGCACTGAGGTGTGTTCCCATAGCTAAGCTGTACTATGTGGGTGACTGAGAAGAAGCGGATGAGGTCCACCAGCAACTGGAAGCCATGGCCTGTAGGACAAAACATGATTCTCAGGACAGGATAAACTACACCGCACTGCAGCAAGACAGAAAATCATTTAATAGGAAAATAAATAAATAAATAAATAAATAAATAAATAAATATTAGGACTGACAATTCCCCTCTAAATCACGGCCAAGCGGTAATTAAGCAGTATATTTCTTACATAGCTACCAGCCTTTGAGTACTTTTAAATGGAATTCAAGTTTTTACTTCCACATACATACAATATGGCCATCCCATAATTAAGTGTCATTAACATTTAGTACAAGGCTGCTAGTTAAGCAAAGTGCCTGACCTCTGATCCAGCCCATTGTGTTGATGATGATGGGGTTTTCTCCACTGTAGTGCCTCCACAAGGTTTTGAGGGAGTCCAAGTATCTGTCCAGGTCAGCCTGGCAATCAGTCTGTCCATAGTAAACCATGTGGTCTGCCTCTCGCTGGTGTGAGAAGGGAGGGCCTGAGGGGACAGAAAAGGACAAGCAAGATTAAACATTAGAAACGTTAAACTCCCTTATATTAGAGGCAACAATGTTTCCTTTCCTTCAGACGTACATACAGTTCCTCTTAAAGTTATTCAACCCACATTGCAAATTAGGATTACCTTCATTACAAATGTACTTTTTACAATAAACCAATGAAACGATAAAACCCAACTACAGTGACTTACCAAATGTTTTCTCCAAATTCAACACAAAACACAGCTTTTAATAACCACTACCGTCTCAGAATGAATAGAAACCCCCTAAATAGAATCCCAAGTAGGAGCACACAAGAGTACAACAGGTGCTGTTTCAAACACATCATGCAACGAATTGAGGGCTTCATTTGTGGCTTTACATGACACACCAGATACCTGGACTGACTACCCATGTTTTTTAACTGTGACATTTCAAAGCATGTTAGAAATAAAGCTAAGAGAGAAAATATGGCTCCCGAGAGTCGTCTCTAAAGTTAAGAGAAAAGGTCACTGCCTAAAACAAACAGGGAAACACTGGGTACACTACCCGGATGTGGTAGAAAGAGGAAGCCATCACCAGGCAGGGGCTCAAAAGCCCTCTAATGACTGCAAAAAGACCTGCAGGAGATTTGGTGGCAGCAGACACCGAGATGTCAGTATGCAAACCATGACTCCCACCTCTACTGACTCGAAAGCACAAGTCGGCTCCAACATGCTCAATACATTTACATTTACGGCATTTAGCTGACGCTCTTATCCAGAGCGACTTACAAGGTTAATGATTACAGGTAGGCCAATGTAGTGTTAGGAGTCTTGCCCAAGGACTCTTATTGGTGCAGCTCAGCATAGTCACCCAGACTGGGATTCGAACCCCAGTCTCCCACATGTAGAGGTGGCACCCTGAGTAGTGGTGTTACCCACTGAGCTATACCAACCAATACCATATAAATGGTAAAATAAAAAGTTCTGTGGAGCGATAAAACTAAACTGTTTGGACCTGTGGATCAGCGGTATGTCTAGAGAAAGAAGAATGGAGCATACACTGAAAAGAACGCCCTGCCTACAGTGAGTGGCTATGCTCTGGGGCTGCTTTGCTTCTTCTGCCCATGAGTAACAGGCTAGGATTTCTCAGGAACGCTGCCAGAAGCTGGCGTCTGGCTATGCATCACATTCACAGCAGGTCATAACAGCAAATGCACTAAGGACGCTCGTCATGTAAGGGAGCGAGACTGCTGTGGCATGGTGTGCTGAATTTGGAGAAACTACTTACAGTACTTGCGCTGAGCTATTTCAGTTGTTATAGCTTGATTGGCTTGACTGCAAACAGCTGAAAGTTGGTCATTTTGTCTGTACAATGTTAATTTTGCAATGTGGGTTAAATATTTTTGAATGCAGATGCATGTAGTACTTGTTTTTGGTACGTACCCAGCAGTGGTTCCGTCACTGTGCTTAAAGAGAGGCATCCGGGAGGAGTGAATTCAGTCTGGCCAAGGTCACACTCCAGATACTCTATGCTTGCAGTGCTGTACACACACACATGCACAAATACATCTGCTCATTACAACCGCTACAGAAGCACAGAACCATCTTGCACACCCACACATCCTCATTGTTTCATTCTCCTAATGGAAAACTGCACATCACTGCACCCTTCCACAACAAATTATGAAATACCTCCTGAGTTTCTATGTATTTTGCATACAGAACTGAATAACGTTGGCACTCACTGGTTGAGGAGGCTATTGATAAGATGCCGGCTGAAGGTTGACTTGCCAGAATTTTTGGCCCCACACACAAGAATAATGGGACAACGGTCAAAATCTCCTGCGGAAAAACCAGACAATGACTGTTCAGATATATTAATGTAGCAGACAGAAATGGAAAAGCAACTGTGTTAGGCTTCTGTTCAAAAACGTTAAGGAAGTTTCTTAGTAACAGCAATAAGCTATTAAACGATCAATGTTACACAATTTTAATGAGTAATGGATTCATCTACAGCTCTGGTCATTAGTCCAGACATATTTAAATTGAAATTTTAACCCTAACCTTAATTCTAGCCCTAACCCTACAAATCAGTTGAAAATCTACGATGTTGTACAGCTATCATGATTTTGTATCATGAAATGTCAACAAACCGTGCACACCTTCCCAGGCACTTAGGAGGTCTCCAAGAGCCTCTCTATAGCTGGGGGACACGACCAGACCTCTGGCACACGACCCCCCCAGCGCTGTAACACCCACTGCTGAGAGGGCAGGGTCACGTATAGCAGACTGAGAGCGCAGCTCTTTCTGTAAAAGACAGACACAGACACACACACGTTTTAATGTCAAGTGATAACACTCATTATTTGACATGTCAGCAAAAGTCTGTAAATACATCAACACAAAGCATCAGACATGATAAAGGGTTGCGTGTGTAATAATGTAACACACTGTAAAGATACTGAATATACTGTTTACAATGTACTCAGTAACTGAGGAGGGAACTTTACATACTGTTCCTTGTCTGGTACCGGATGATGGCAGTATTCTGTTAATATGCTTAATGGAAAATTTCTTATGGTTATGCTTCGTATGATCATGATTTGCTTCTCTCTTGCTGCCTGCTGCAATACACTGCTGCTCCCAAAATCAGCCATGAGGAATAGTATAACACCAATAAATTATTTACTAAATAAATGTATCCACTAAAAATAAGTCCACGACTGACAAGATAATTACATCGAACATTCCTTTAAGCATTAATATTAATAAATGGCTCATCAGAGTTCAGTCGCAAAACTGTATGTATTTATATTAGCAAAGCTGAGTAAGTAGACTTTGGGGCATACCATGAACCTCAATCACTGTTGTCTCATAACACATCCCGCATTTACAAGAGAGGACAAAGAAACGAGCCAATTCCAAAACCCTAGAGCGTTATATAACAGCTGCGACACATTAATATTTATGCTCCCAAAATTTACATACAACAAAGAAGCAACAGCAATGAAAATGACTGAGTTTGTGGAGAAATCTATCTTTCAAGGCTGTGAGGGCAGCAACAGGCATGGCTTAGATGAGGCTGAAACTGGCTTCAGATTCTTAAACAATGTTCCATTCCACCTTAAAGGTTTGTTGGTACATGTGGCACATCGTAATGATACATTACACTATTTAGGATGCTTCATTTGCAAAACAAGCTGTAGAATAGGAGGCCAACTTCAGATCACTTGTCAAAGTTTAAGCTCTGTTTAGACTCACAACACAATGTGTAATTTTCAAGGTGTCATTTCGGCGCAACTATTGCTTTCGTGTTTACATTTAAAAGGTAAAGTTTACATTTAAAATCCAATCAAATTTTTGCCAAATTTGGTGAATCTCCTCATGGTCTGCTAGCTGACGTATTTTGAATGCTGGGAAAAACTCACAACATAATACCCTAGCCAAGCAGCAACAGGGTTGCATTCATGCTTGTGCACAGAACAACGGGGGGCCAGAAGGAGCTATGTTCTGAGCACCACACACAAAGTCAAGAAGGAGAGATGGCTGACAAATTGCCAAGAAGAAAATCTAAAGAACAAATATTTAGAAGGAGGATTTTAGATCAGGCCAGGGGCAGAGAGCCATGTTAGCATTAGTGAGGCGTTGCAAAGATGTAGAGATCTCCAAGAGGCTGAGGCCAGCTTTCTTATTTGAATGTTTACGCTATACCATAATGGTGCTGCAGCTGCATTCACATCACAGCTATTTCACCAGTAAAAACATTTTAACTTAGTATATCATTAAATATTTGGCTCATATCCTGCTGCGAACTTGCTGTGTAGACGGAAGAAGCTGTAATGAACTCTGTTGTCAACGCTGTGAGGATTCATTTCTGCAAGTACGTTACCACCGGTGCGCTAATCTTAACTTAGCTTACACTGCATTAGCCTTGTGGTCTATGGTCTTTGGTAGGTTCTGTAACTAAAAATAAAAGAGTGTATTTTCAGTTTTACGCTAGCCTGAGATGCTGAACCTTAGCTACCGCACCTTTTAAGGTGGAACAGGAAAGTTTGGAAAGACGCTGGACAAGTAGTCTGAGGCACAAGCATGTAAATGCTGCACCATTTAAGATGGAACAGGATAACTCGAACAAGAAGCTGAAATCCAGCTTCATGGAAAGCACTCTGGAATGAGGAGGTTGCTCCGTTTATGCAGGACATCTGGGTGTCATATATTGTTTCTGTGTTTTACAGAACCAATTGGTCAGTATGATTTTGTTCTGTTTGTTAATGTTTGTGGTTGCAAATGGTTAGAGTCACAGTAGGACTCTCAACTGTGTGCGAAAAGCGGTGGAGCCCACTCACCGAGTTGATGTCGAAGAGTTGGCTGAAGTCACTGAAGCTGCCAAGGAAACGTGTAAGTGGCGTGTCCAGTGGCTGCAGCAGCAATACACAGGAGTCTGAGTCTACCTCGCTTAGCAGCCTCTTCCGAGGCTCTGTAATGCAACAAGAAAGTCACACATCAAACTGCATGATCAAAAACTAGGTGTACAGTGATTTGCTGATGCTGCAGGTCATGAAAACCATAAAAACAGTGTTATAACATTCTGAAAATAGACTATAGTTTATGCCTTTAGGTGGGGCTGAATGAGTCATCCATTAAATCACATTTTGCAACTGCTTTTTAAAATCAATTATTTTCTATACGTTTAATGCAGATTACCAGACGGGCAGTTTACATCTACATGGGTGGGTGGTTGCTTTTGATTGGCCTCTCGTTAACAGGCCAGCATAGAAACTGGTTTCAATAATATAGAGTATAAATTAAATTAAATTTAATAAATTAATAATATAAATAAATTAAATTATTCACCTTTCAGCCCTACTATTGGGTGCTGATTGGATGCTGCAATTACAGCTGAACACCAACTTACTGTTTATTTAATAGCTTATTTAAAAGATTCATGATATTGCTGTACCCTCCCGCCTACCACATTTTAGAGTTTTACTCGCTCCCACTAATCAGTTCATTAACCAGCCACTGTTGAGTTGAGGTGGGTGTGAAAGAAAGCAAAGAAAACAGAAGAGTGCAGGACAGGAGATACCCCAGAAATAGGGTTGGGAACCTGTCCACAAAGCAGTGGCATTAAACTGCTACACCAGTTATCCCTTTCTATTTTTGTGTTCACCCAATAAGTTTCTGCACAATCCCTCATTATGTGTGGGTATATAACCAGTGACTGCAGTTAATCCTAGAAACAAATCAGTCACATAAAACAACCATCACATAAAATAATGTTAACCAACTGGCTAATTGCTATTAAGTAATTTCCAGGCCACCAAAGTAACTTAAGCAGATTCCTTGCATGTGATTATGCATGCAGTGTAAACGGTGGGAACAGCATCTCCATGATACCAGGCGAACCAGCCCTCACCTGAGGAAAGGTACTTGCGGACGATGGCCTTAGCCTCCAAGCGGCCTTCTTTCTTGTTCTTGGTGGACGGCGCACAGTCCCCTAAGGCTGTGATGGTAAGGGGGCAGTGGGACGCCGGAGAAAAGAGTGGGTAAGGTTGTTGGCCTTGCTCTATGGTGAAGCCCATCACCTCCACACGACCATTGAGGCATGTGAGCAAACACCTCCCTCGAAAGCACAGGGACTACAAACGTAAGATCACAAAGGTTGGTGGAGACTGATCGCAGCAGCACTCAGGATACTACAATGAGAGGCAAAAACCTACAGAATTACCTGTCCTTGCTGCAAGACCAACACTGTGTGGTTCTGGACATGGTCATGCTGGGCATGGTATCCTGGCACCTCCTCGGCCGCCAGGGATGAGCTTTCTCTGCCTCCTACTCCGCACTCCATACCATTCTGAAGAACACTCTCGGCATAGGAGCGCCACTCCTGGGAGTCTTCCGAATCACTACCGCCCTCCACCCCCGTCCCACCATTAGTGTGGACATGAGGAACGGTACCCGGAGTGGAGACCTTGCCTTTGGCCCGAACCGAATGACTGTCCTCAAGGGTTACATTTACAGCCTTGGCGTACACCTTCTGTAACCGTTTCAGCTTGAGCTTTTGCCTGGCACCCAGCTGATGCTCCACTTTGGCTGTGGCAGGGCTCGAACCGAGGCAGGAAGGGTCCGGATTGCGGATCTTTTTATTGTGAATACGCCATTTGTTTCTTGAATGGCGTTTATTGGTGCTTCGCTGCTCATATTTGGAACGAGAGGAGACTTTATGCACTTTCATCGTTGCTGCTTCTGTACTCTGTCTCTACTTTCATTGGCACTGGTTCACCTGTAGCAAAAACACAACAAACAGCACGTTTATAAAGGCAAGAACACCGCCAGCGTTCATCTTAAGCCTTCTTCATCAAAAAGACCATCTGTCAAACGTGGCTACTCATGTGCCAAGACATTGGTTGGTAGTTACACTGGCTAGTCCCACAGCTAGAAGGCCAACCTCACCATACAGCACTACATAATAGTGACACCTTACCTTACCACTAAACATAATTATAAAAACAATAAAATTAATAACATAAATAATAATGTTCACTACTTCAGTAGTAACATAATAGAAAGATTTCATTTGTCTAAACACTGAACAAGTAAAACAAGTGCAGGTAATGTTGACACAGCTTCTGTTCAAATAATGCACTAGCAGCTAGCTACCTAGCTAACATTAGCTGTGATAACACTGCACGTCTTGTACCTCGTTTGAACGCTTAAAGTGTTCAGCGTCTGTGTTCTGAATATTAACACATTCAATTTAGCTCAGACAGTCAGAGAAACCCACTCCGGGTGTTCCTCGTTATTACCAATTCGTGGTTGTAAAGTCTCACTGCTGTCTGAAGCCCACCACGTTAGCCAGGCTAGCTAGCGCTACCTGCACATGACAAGCCATCGCCTAAGTTTGGAAAAGAACACGCAGGAAGGAAAACCGACAAACACTGAACAATAAATCTGAGCTCATTCTCAGGCTGTACTCCTCATTATCCAGTAACGGCTATCTAGCACACTACTGAGCTGCAGGGGTTCACTCCATGTGAGGGGCAAAAGCTAGAAGACTCGGCTAGTCACGTCATACGTACACACTACCTTACCGTTACCGTTCATAACGGGCTGTCATGTCCCCCTCTCCTTAAGCTCCTCTATAGCGCGGTCTAACACAGCACTTTAAACGAGGTCATGGAAACACTGGGAGAGAACCAAGACGTTAAAACAATGCAGCTAGCGGCTGGCTAACGCTAGTAGCGATACCGAATCTTGAATCGGGTCCTTACAATCAACCATCGGAACCGATTCTCAAATATAAAGAGTCAATCTATTTAGTAGCGTCTGCGTGTTTGGTTTATAGGTATAAGAAAGAATATCCCCCTTAAAATGTGTATAATAATACGTCGTAGATAAATTAACTATAGAATAACAACATAAAACATTGCAGCTTATTAGGCACCTTTGAATTTCGCTTGTACTGTCTCTGTGACTTCCTCTTTTGCCTTTGATGGTTTTGGTCTCCCGTTATTTATATATATACGCACACAATATACAATATGTATGTTTTTCTCCTTTTATATTGTTGTTGGTCTTCTTTTTAAATGTTAGCATTCACTCCTGCAACGGAATCTATTTGTAGTGACAGGTGAATCAGTAAATCACTGATATTGAAGTAAGATTCACTATAACGGAGCACTGATAGAGTCGATTCGTTAATCGAATCAGTAAACGACAGAAAAGGCGTGCGAAATCCTCCGTGATGGACAACTGAAGCGTTCTGGAGTTTAAGTCTCTTTTACTGGAGCTTAGCGACAAAATACAACAACGTCCATGGCGTTCTCCATTCAGTATACAGCACCATGTTAGTTATTTCATAATTAGATAACGCAAAGCGTGCTTTAGAGCATAATATCTGATCTACGAAATGTAAACCCAGCGCATTGCTTTCTTTGGCCAACATCCTTGTATAGGCTCGCATATAGACGTCACTTCCTGCTTCTTCCCAACATGGCCTCCTGATGTTTAGAGGAGTAAAATAAACAATTTAAAGATTTCTGTATAGCATTTATTAGCTAGATTCTAATATTAATTTGTTTCAGGATTCGATTTATGTAGAAAACTAGGAGGAAGGAATTGTTGAGGTGTGGGAAAAGGTGAGTTGCTGCTTTTATAGGCGCGTACGTAAGGGAGCGTCACTAAAATACGGATATCATGGTCAACGTCGACCTAGCTGGTTATTACCTGGAGGGCCGAACTAGCATGTTAATTGGAGCCCCTAAGATGCTAGATAGGATTATGTGCATTAATCGTGAATGTATTGTCCTTACAGCTTAAGTGGATGGCTGCATCATCTTCGGAAGCCCCGGTTGATATTCGCGCAAAATATGAAATGTTTTGTTATTAAGACAGCAGTAGCCTTTGGGGACCAAAGTCGTTCTTTAAACAAGATGCCATGATGTACATATGACTTGAGTTCATGATGCTGTGTTTGCTGTTTGTTGATCTGCAGAGCACTCCTACTGCTGGTCTGACTTTCCTCCCATTTGTGTAGATGGAGATAACAGCTCAAGGGAGCACTCATGCTCAGTGGGTGCTGTCCCAGCTCAACCAACAGAGGGAGCTCGGCAAGTTCTGCGATGTCATGCTCAGCACCTCGAACGGTCAAGTGTTCCTGGCCCACCGCAACGTCCTTGCCTGCTTCAGCCAACTGTTCAATGACTCACTCTCAAAGACCACACCAAGCATGGAAGTCAGCCTTCCTAATGAGTGCACTGATGATGGCCTTGAGCTGCTGTTAGGTTTCTTCTACACTGGTCAACTGCAGCTGAACAGTGATAATGAGTCTAAGGTTCGATGTGCCGCCAGTGGTCTGTCTGTCCCTGATGCACTTATCCCTGGCCAGGGTTTCCCAGGAAATAAGGCTCTTGAGGGTTCTGACTGTACTAGGGAAACTGAAGGCAAACCAGATTTGCCTTTGCCCTCATCATCAGTGGACGCCAAATCCGATCTGACTGCCAAAGAACAATCAAAACCTCGGCAGAGAGTGAAAAACAAAGCTGAAACCCCGGGGAAGGCAGCACCCGGAGTTCCAGCAGTTACAGAACTTGATGATTCCTCCAGCGCCATTTCCCCCACCATTACTCGATCCGGCAGAAGAGTTAAGGGCCCGAGCAGGCTGGTGGGGGAAAGCCCAATGACTGTGGTTCAAAAGTTGGGTGCACCAAGGAGAAGATCTCCAGCTGTTGAGGGCAAGGCTGAGGGCACCATCATCCCTACTGAGGAAGACCAGAGTGGTATTCATGTGTCAGGCGAGCCTGAGGTAATCCGTTCATCCACCAAGTTTGGTACAGCTCGTTTGGGAAATGCTTTATATTTATGGAGTTGCCTTGTTGGTTGACTTGTTGGTTCTGGTCTGGCCCAGGGGAAATGCACTCTTCATCAAAAGAAAAGCTGCACCCAGAAGGAAGTGTCTGAATGTGATGCTATTGGGAGGGAAGATAAAGGTTACCAGGAACAATAGATGATGATACATTTGGACTGATATGGGGAATATTTATTGAGCTACACATACAGAAGTAGTGTCTCTCAGGTTGGCATCTGTCGTATCTCCACATAACCGGTAATCACCTCGCTTCCCAGAGCCCTCTCCAACTCTTCCAACTGCATGAATCAGTTTCAAACTCTTCTCTGAGGCATCCTTTGAAAATCACCCACAAAAGGGTGACCTTATATAGTCAGCCAGGTACAGCAATAAGGCTTATCCTTGCTTATGTCACATGTATGGCCAAGAAACTTAAATCATTTGTATGTCTTATGATGTCAAACCTACCCACCAAGTTTCATTCCTGTCGGTTGATTTTCTCTCTGGGTGCAGGTATTTGTTTTTGATGATGAGTGTATTAAAGGTCCATATTCTGCATTTTTCTTTTGCTTCAAATTTTTTATCTCTGGTACACAAATAATGTGTGTTTGTACCAAATTAGTCATAATTTCTTTTGTACAAAAAAAAAAAAAAAAAAAAAAAAATATATATATATATATATAGGTGTAGGTGTGTGTCTGTGTGTTTTGACTGGCTGCCCTGTTGTTCAGTCCAGGCTGAACCTCTTCAAATAGCCTATTGACATTGGCTCAAAGTAGCATATGGAGTGCAACAACACACGCAATGAGTAAATGTATATTGAATCTCTACTGAAAATATCACTGTTCTTTTAAATGCTCTTTATTCTGAAATGCATGTAGGATGTTCCTGCCGTCAGCCAGAATGATGACGCTGACGAAGATGTTGACGAGGACGGTGTTGGTCTTGATGTTTTCCCAGAGGACACAGATGAAGAGTATGTACCCCACGATTCACCTGTCACGCCTTCAGTGAGCCCGAGAGGAAAGCGCAAACGAAAAGGCAAGGCCACAGATAAAGAAAATGGAGAGGGCTCGCAGAAAGACTTGAAGAAGGGCTCGGTGCAGTGTCCGACGTGCCACAAAACATTCCTCAGCAAGTACTACCTGAAAGTACACAACAGGCGGCACACGGGGGAGAAGCCCTTCAAGTGTGCGAAATGCGGGAAGTGCTACTACAGGAAGGAGAATTTACAGGAGCACGAGGCCAGGAACTGCCTCAGCAGGATAGAGGTGGTAAGTTTAATAAAGACAACAATGTGGGCCAAGCGGCCCAGTATAAACACTTCACATTCAGCCAAGATTAATTTTCAACATGAATGCAGTAATTGATTAATAATGCATTTTATATATATATGTATATATGTGTATATATATATACAAACACAGTGATATTTGAGAAGTGAAATAAAGTTTATATGATTTACAGAAAGTGTGCAATAATTGGTTAAACAAAAGTACGCAGGTGCATACTTGTGAACACAGCACTCCAAGAAAAACACCTGCTACCTACAGTCAAATTTGGAGGTGGTTCCATCATGCTGTGGGGCTGTGTGGCCAGTACAGGGACTGGGAATCTTGTTAAAGTTGAAGGACGCATGGATTCCAATCAATATCAGCAGATTCTGGAGACCAATGTCCAGGAATCAGTAACAAAGCTGAAGCTGCACCGGGGCTTGATCTTCCAACAAGACAACAACCCTAAACACTGCTCAAAATCTACTAATGCATTCATGCAGAGGAACAAGTACAACGTTCTGGAATGGTTATCTCAGTCCCCAGACCTGAATATTATTGAAAATCTGTGGTGTCACTTAAAGAGAGCTGTCCATGCTCAGAAACCATCAAACCTGAATGAACTAGAAATGTTTTTTAAAGAAGAATGGTCTAAAATACCTTCAGCCACAATCCAGACTCTCATTAGAAGCTATAGGAAGCGTTTAGAGGCTGTTATTTCTGCGAAAGGAGGATCTACTAAAGGTTTTTTTTTTTTGGTGTCCAAATTTATGCACCTGCCTACTTTTATTTAGACAATTATTGCACACTTTCTGTAAATCATATGAACTTCATTTCACTTCTCAAATATCGCTGTGTTTGTCCCCTATATGATATATAACTTTAACAACGCTGCCCAAACTTTCGCACCCCACTATATATATATATATATATATATATATATATATATATATATATATATACACTGTGCTGATGTGCTGCCTGATCTCTGGGACACTGTTTTATGATGCTTTGGCTTGTTTTGTCCTAAACTGTATTTAAATCCATTCATGGTGGGGTGCGGGGGTGTTCATGCAGGGCGTTGTGAGTCAAAAGCAAACTACTTTTTCAGATTTGTGGCTGTTATCATTACTATGAGGACTCTTGATGACACTATTGGTGATTTAAATAAAATGGCTATATTTGCGTTGTAGACATTGGCACTCCTAGTTTCACTACAGTGAACCGTTTCATGTCGGAGTACTCTGAAAGTTGGGAGCATCAGCAACTTGGAAGCAACTTTCATCCTGTATGGTCATTATAGGCTTATACTTTAATAGTTGCCAAGTGTACGAAAATAGACGATTGAGTTAGTTAGTTAGTTTTAATTATTTAGATGGTAATAATTCATCAGCTGAATGTTCATATCAGTAATGTAATACACAACAGTTAATGAACTACCTAATATGTAATTTAATAATTTTCTGTGTGAAAGGGACAAATTCTTTATTCTTAATAGGGAGTAGACCCTTTCAAATGGAAATGCGAGGTTATTTTTTTGACCACAACAATACAGAATATTTGCAGAACGAAGAAAATTGTTTCCGGAATTATTCTTAGAATTAAGACCGATAATTAGAACTGATATTTTTGCTGCCTGTTTTTAATTTGCTGCTCTACTAAGAAAAAATAAAAGTCTTAATAAATGGGAAAGACTACCAGTGTCATATTCACTAGCTGTTGTGATTGGTTACTGATGCTTGGTTAATATTTTTTAAATATTTACATGAAATCCGTACTGAAAAGTGTTGATATTTGACATTGTATATGATGGTGGAATAAGGACAGTAAACACGGTTTATCATAAATGAGTTTTAGCAGGGCAACAATTAAACAACTACTAAATAAGTTAGCAACTAGTTTATTAGTTAATTGGTTAACACCAGCATGAGTGTTTGTGTGATTGTAGAATTTAGTTGCAGAGTGTTAGTTTAGAGTGTAAACAGACAGTAGAACGCACAAAGCACAGAACACACTGTTTAAAATAAAAAATTAGATTCAGGTTTTTAAAATGTGCTTGATCAAGGGAAGACCGATTTAGTTTTTTTAAGTTTTGTTGCTTCTACTTTGAACATGTTTAGTTTTTGACAGAATTTTTTTTTTGTAGTTTTATTAATCTTTTGGATTAGCAGGAAAATGAATGAAAAGTGTGAATTTCTGAATAAGTTGTTCATCTTTATTGTCCTTATTGGTCATTACCAAATGCATGAAACAACATCAAACTAAAAAAATTAAAAAACTATTAAATATAGAAGAGTTATCCGGTAATCCAGCGATTAATAATCTGAATAATCGATTCTTTGTTCAAATAAACGACAGATTTTTGGACTAGCTGTTTGTTGCAGCCCTTTTGAATATTATAATCAGTTAACATTAACATTTTAATATATGTGCAGCTGATATGACACCTCCAGATTGATGCCTGAGGATGCAATGCATTGTGCACCTCAATCATTAAAAATTTGAATTACATGAAATGTAATTTATGTAATTGATTGTTATATCTTGTATATCAACTGTGATTGCAGCATGCATCATACAGTGATAATAGATTAAAATTGGTCTCCTGTTTGGTCTAGGTGTTTTCCTGTTCCAGATGCCCCATGACCTTTAAGAAGAGACAGGAGCTTCGGCTTCACATGGTTACGCACACAGGAGAAATGCCAAATAAGGTGCGTTCCCTGTAGCACACGCACATACAGCAGCCAGAATATTTCGTTGGCCTGCCTTTAGCTTTGATCATAGTCATAGTTTCCACAAGCTTCTGCAATGTTAATTAATTTTTCCCAAAAGATCTTGTACTGATGATGGGAGATTTGCACCTCTTCACAAAGTCTTCTTTAGCACATGGTAAAGATTCTCAGTGGGGTTCAGGTCTGGACTCTGTGGTGGCCAATCCATGTGTGAAAATGATACAATGTGAGCCAGATGAATCCTGGCATTGTCATCTTGGAGTATGCACGTACGACCAGGGAAGAAAAAATCCATTGATGGAATAACCATGTGCTTTAGTGTATTCAGGTAGTCAGCTGACCTCATTCTTTGGGCACATAACGTTGGTGAACCAAAACCCGACTGACTGCAGCAACCCCAGATCATAGCACTGCCCCACAGGCTTGTACGGTAGGCACTAGGCATGATGGGTGCATCACTTCAGCCGCCTATCTTCTTACCCTGATGCCCCCATTACTCTGGGACGGACCACATGACCTTCTTTCATTGCTCCGGAGTCAAATCTTTGTGCTCGCTAGCAAATTGAAGCCTTTTTGCCGGTTAGCCTCACTGACCAGTGGTTTTCCTAAGGCTACAGCTGTTTAGTCCCGATCCCTTGAGTTCCCTTTGCATTGTATGTGTAAAGTTGATTCTGCTTCCACTATTAAGTTCTACTGGTGTTTTTCTATGATTTGATTTCACCAAACGTTTATGTGATCGCTGAGCACGATCATTTTTCCCGACCACATTCCTTCCTCGAAGATGATGTTTTCCCTCTGTCCTTCTACTTTTTTACAATGTGCTGGACGTTCTTAACCCACAGCAATCTCCTTACATGTTTTCTCTGCTTGATGCATGCCAATAATTTGACCCTTCTGAAACAGATTATCATCTGACCACGGGATGTGACACATGGTTGTTTAACAAATGAGAGGCTACTCACTGCATCAGTTAAGGTTAAATAACTTGTTGCCAGCTGAAACATAATCACCCATGCAGTAATTATCCAAATGGGGGGCTCTTATCTATTTGCTTAGTTAAATCCAGTGTATATATAAGACGGTTAGGGAGTTCAGCTACTATGAGGTGCACCTTTGCTAACACAGGTATTCAGATGCACAGTTTGAACAACCCACTTAGAAAAAGATTGTGCGTAGAATGAGTTCTCTGGACACAAGCATGAGGTCACCATGCCCAGCCCAGCATCAGCTAGAGGGCTATACATTCCCTTCAGTGTTTTGGAGCAGAGTGCTGTTGAATACCTTTCAAAATGAACTAGAGTTGGGTTTATCCTTAACCCCTTCAACAGGCCCACCCAGTGGTCATTCCACCAGTGGAACAGAATTGAACTCTGAAATTTCCAATCAGAATAACGCAATGGAGTGTCTCTGTTATCAGATTAACTAGGACACTCTGTATATCACATGTTGAGCTGCTAGTGGGCAAAGGTTGCGTGTGGATAACTAATCATCTAACACAATAACCTGACCTCACTGATGCTCTTGTGGGTGAATGCAATCAAACTCTCAAAGCAATGTTCCAACATCTAAAGTCTTCCCAGAAGAGTAATCCCCTTAAATCCAGGGCGCTATGGTTTGGAAACCGCTTCTTTTGATACACTGTAGTGTCTTCATGCCTATAACAACCTACAGTATTCTGGGAAGGCTATGCACAAGACTTTGGACTGTGTCTGTGGGAATTTATGCTCACATAGTCAAAGGAGCATTTGTGAGGTCAGGCACTGATGATGGACAAGAAGCCCTGGCTCATGATCAAAATTCCAGTTCATCCCAAAGGTGTTCAGTGGGGTTGAGGTCAGGGCGCTGTCCAGGCCACTGGAATTCTTTCACGGCATACTGATTAAGATATGTCATTATGGACTTCACGCTGGAACAGGAAAGGGCCTTCTTCAAACCGCTGGCTCAAAATTAGAAGAACATAATTGTCTAAAATGTATTTGTTTAATGTTGCATTTAAATCACCCTTTACTGGAACTAAGGGGCCCCAAACCCTGAATAAGGAATAATCACCAAAGGATTATCCCATTATCCCTAATCAGACTGCTGGATATTGAAGCTATGAGAGAGATTCATTACTCCAGAGAACACGATTCTACTGCTCCAGAATCCAATGGCAGTGTCTTTTACACCACAGCGTGTACAGTACATATGCAATGTTTGTCTATGGAGATATGCATAGCCGTGTGTTGGATTTTGTAGACCTGTTGGCAATGATTGGGGGGGCGGGGGCTCAAACACCTGAACAGGTTAATTAGAAGAGGTGTCCACATGCTGTGTTTTAATGTGACCATGCCCTTGTCTCCCTATGGTAGTGCACTTCATGCTCTGAGCAGTTCATGCAGAAGAAAGATCTCAGGATCCACATGATCAAAATCCATGGAGCTCCTAAACCACATGCGGTAAGAACAGACTTCGGGCCCACATTTTGAAATACTGTTCACAATAATACACAGTGTTGTCAATCAGTGTGCTGGCTTGTTACTCCACACCGGAGCTGTTTAAAGGCTAACCCGTAGGCTAAAGTTGGCCCAAGAAGAGATTTGATTTGGACCACCAAGAAAGCTATTCTAATCCCACCCCTCTCACCCATAAGGGATTTTTTTGTATAATTATGTACCTTTATAAAGAGCTAATTTTCTACTTTATCAGTATTGTATAGTATTTATTAATGTGGGTTTCACAGGCAGAGGGTTTGGTGTACAGGTGAATGCACCCCTGGTCAAAATCCAATGGCATGTTTAGTTGATTTTCTTCGTTTTTCGAAGTGATTCCCTTTTGGTGGTTGGTGTAGCTCAGCGAATAACACCACTGCCTGCCAGGGAGCCACCACCACATGTGGGAGACTGGGGTTTGAATCCCGGTCTGGGTGACTATGCTGTGCTACACCAAAAAGAGTCCTTGGGCAAGACTCCTAACACTACATTGGCGCCAGTGTTGGCCGAAGCAGGAGGTTAAAATCTGACTGGTTTTGCAGGCTAGTTTCTATATGTGTATTTCGTCGCTGTCCAGTGAAAAACATGTATCTCCACTTTTGTCCATTTTTACTTTTATGCATCATTTGAACAGAGCAGCTGCCATTTACACTGTATCCAAATCTCATGATGAATGAACCAACAGAAATGGTCCAAACCCTTTTGGAAAGACGTCTGGTTTCACTGAATGAGGTTTTTGGCCTCTCCTGTAAAGTTGCCATTTTGGAGAGACTTGTTTTTCTTTGGACAGTGACAATATGCAGAGAATCAGATGGACTATAGTTCGTTTCTGTAGAACTACAAAATGAAACATGGTGTTCATTTGAACTCTGTTTGTCTTTATATCCTTTTTGTTTCCTGCAGTGCCCGCTTTGCCCCAAGTGTTTCCTGTCACGCACAGAGCTGCGCCTCCACGAGGCAGCTAAGCACCGGGGAGAGAAGCTGTTTGTGTGTGAGGAATGTGGCCACCGAGCGTCCAGCCGCAATGGCCTGCAGATGCACATCAAAGCCATTCACAGGTAATATGCATGGTGTTTGTAACAGTACGGCAGACATTATGAATGCATAACCAGTGTGGGGAGGCACCATGGTCTGCGCCTCAATGAGACGTTTGGTGTCATGTCCATGTGACGTCCCGTGATTCCATCTCCACCCTACTGCAGGAACTGTGTGAGAAGCCTGAATGTTAAAATGAGGTCTAATACGTACCCCTTGTTAAAGCTCCATTGAATCCTTATATGAAAACCCATTTTATGACATCATAACCATGAACTACTGATGTATCAGCCTCCGGAAGTAATAAACGGTGTACTCTCCATTCTCTTCAGGAACGAGCGTCCATTCGTGTGCGAGTTCTGCAACCATGCCTTTACCCAAAAGGCCAATCTCAACATGCACCTCCGCACACACACGGGAGAGAAACCATTCCAGTGTCACCTCTGTGGCAAGACCTTTCGCACTCAAGGTAATGATGAATAGAGTTCTTCAACCTGTGGCCATTCCACCTCCCTTCTTTATCTGGTACATGGTTGTGATCTACAATGTATTGCCGAAGGTAATCGCTCATCTGCCTTCACATGCATATGAACCTGAGTGGCATCCCATTCGTAATCCATATGGTTTAACATGATGTCGGTCCACCCTTAGCAGCCATAACGGCTTCAGCTGTTCTGGGAAGTGCATTTATGAGACACCGATGTTGGACGAGAAGGCCTGACTTGCAGTCTCCGCTCTAACTTACCCTAAATTGGGTTGAGGCCAGTCAAGTTCTTCCACACCAAACTCGATCACATCATGTCTTTATGGACTTTGCTTTGTGCACTGTTGTGCAGTCACGTTGTAACAGGAATGGGTCATCCCCAAACTTTTCCACAAAGTTGGGAGCATGAAATTGTCCTCTATTTTGGTCTGCTAAAGCATTAAGAATTCCTTTCACTGGAACTAAGGGGCAGAGCCCAACTCCTGAAGAACAACCCCATACCCTAATCTCCCCTCTTCCACACTTGGCAAAATGCAGTCGGACCGTTCTTCTCGCAACCGCCAAACCCAGACTCGTCTATTGGATTGCCAGACGGAGAAGTTTGATTTGTCACTCCAGTGAACCCGTCAACACTGATATAGAGTCCAGTAGCAGCATGACTTACACCACTGCATCGTGCGCTTGGTGTTGCTCTTGGTGATGTAAGGCTTGGGTGCAGATGCTTGGCCATGGAAATCCATTTTCATGAAGCTCTCTACACACTGTTCTTGAGCTAATCTGTAGACCACATGAACTTTAGAGGTCTGTAGTGATTGACTCTGCAGAAAGTGGACGACCTCTGCGCACTATGCGGCTCAGCATCCACTGAACCCGCTCTGTCATTTTACATGGCCTGCCACTTCATGGCTGAGTTGCTGTCGTTCCCAATAGTTTGACTGACAGTTGACTGTGGAATATTAAGTAGCGAGTAAATTTCACGACTGGACTTGTTGTACAGATAGTACCATATCACGGTGCCACACTGGACTTCGCTGAGCTCCTAAGAGCGACCGATTCTTTCACTAATGTCTGTAGAAGCAGTCTGCATGCCTAGGTGCTTGGTTTTATACACCTGTGGTCATGGAAGTGATTGGAACACCTGAGTTTACTGATTTGGATGGATGAGTGAATACTTTTGGCAATATAGTGTAATTAAAGAAAGACTGCTAGAGAAAAACGTGCACATATCAGGTCTGTTAAAACAGCAGTAAGAGCACATCAGTCTGTACTGAAATGATTCCCTCAGAAAGCTGAATATTATCCAGGCTAGTTCCTTGTAACATTTTGTTTTCATTCCCTGCTAACGTTTATTAATCCCTGCTCCATAATCTGTCACATGAGCAGCGAGCCTGGACAAGCATCACCGAACACACACTGGCGAGCGGCCGTATAGCTGCGAGTTCTGCGAGCAGAGGTTCACCGAGAAAGGCCCCCTGCTGCGCCACATAGCCAGCAAACACCAGGAAGGCCGGCCGCACTTCTGTCAGATCTGTAACAAGTCCTTCAAAGGTGAGATGTGGAATCGCTTTGTAATGCTTCATAGAGAACCTCTGCTTACTGGTACCTGGCAGACCAGGAATACCTGCAGCTGTGTTAGAAAGAGAACAGTGAGATAAACTATGTGGTTAAAATGTCCTTGTTGTCACCCTCTTCCTTTGCTCGCCGACGTGATGGGTCCCATTCAGCCATCGAGCAGCTGCGCGTTCATGTACGGAGACACAAAGGCATGAGGAAGTTTGAGTGCACCGAGTGTGGCTACAAGTTCACCAGACAGGTATAGACAGGACATGAGCATCACATTTACAGTTTTCCTAAGTGTGTAAATGTTTAGAATGTGTTTTAAGGGACAATATCCAAAATATTTCATCTGTTTATTTTTTTCTTAAAGAGTAATTAAAACATTGGTGTGGCTTTCTGCACCCAAAACAGCCACAATTATTTTTTAACATTTTTTTTACACCACACTTTTGCAATTTATTTATCCCCTGGAATTGAACAGGTTGCTTTAGTTATTGTTTCTTTAAAACTGATACTAAAACTTCGTTACATGAAGTAATACATTAGTTAACATCTAGTAATATCTTAGGTAACATGAAGTAATACACTAGTTAACATGATGTGGGACATTAACAGTGGTTACAATACCTAGCTAATGTTAAGTAAACATACAACAACTACATGTTAGTTAAACTTTAAGCTATTGCCACGTGACCTTAACATTAACCATTGTAAATGTATTACTACAGGTTAACTAATTTATTACTACATGTTAACTAATGCATTACTACAGGTTAACTAATGCATTACTACAGATTAACTAATTTATTACTACATGTTAACTTATGCATTACTACATGTTAACTAATGCATTACTACAGGTTAACTAATGCATTACTACATGTTAACTAATGCATTACTACATGTTAACTAATGCATTACTACATGTTAACTAATGCATTACTACATGCTAACTAATGCATTACTACAGGTTAACTAATGCATTACTACAGGTTAACTAATGCATTACTATGTGTTAACTAATGCATTACTACAGGTTAGTTAGTTAGTCAATACTTTAAAGGTTTATATTAATTTGACTTTAGGAGGTGATTCTAAATAAAGCATAGAGACTACCCTCATCATTTACTTAACATTTGCAATATAAGTTGGACTATAATATAATAACAGCGAAGAAGATTTTTAATCTATAGATTTTTTTTAACTTTAGATTTATGTATTATACTATTATATTGAGTTATGTCATCTTGAATTATTGCTGTAGCTCAGCGGATAACCCCACTACCCGCCAGGGAGCCACCATCACACTTGGGAGACTGGGGTTCGAATCCCGGTCTGGGTGACTACACTGTGCTACATCAATAAGAGTCCTTGGGCAAGACTCCTAACACTACATTGGCCTACCTGTAATATGATTAACCTTGTAAGTCACTCTGGATAAGAGCGTCAGCTAAATGCCGTAAATGTACATGAATTAGATATGGCATGTATAATCAGTCCGTCCGTACATGATCATAAATGTACTGTAAAACGAACAGTGAAAAACAGTGAAGCTAAATTTGAATTTGGTCTCACAACTCCTGGTCTTGGACGTGACTACTACATAGTCTTGATCTTAGTCTCCGGGTCTTGATTCTGACTTGTCTGTAATGGTCTTGACCACACTCCTAGAAGTAGGCACGTTAGCGACATTAAAAGCTTTTAAAGGTAACAATGTGTCATATGGTGTTGGAAAAGGCATAATGAGATTACTCTATGCAGCAAGCATGTAAATATTTAGACTTGCAGTTTACTCTAAACTTCCATTACTTATCAGCTGCATTAGCCTCTTAGCTTGTATAGTGAACGCTCTCTTGTATGAGCAATACAGACCCCCAACCTACAGTCTGAGGTATCTGCCTTATAAACCTGAGGGTCTTGTTTATTCTCCTTTTCCATTCTCTCCTGCAGGCTCACTTGCGGCGGCACCTGCAGATCCATAACCGCGTGGAGAACTACAACCCCCGACAGAGGCGACTACGCAACCTGGTGGTAGAGGATGAGAATGCAGCCGCTGCGTCCACTCCTCCCAGCCAGCCAGATGCCATCCTAGAACAGAGGGACATAATCAGAGTAGAGGTCAAGTCAGAGGTTCAGGGGCCCGACCTAGAGGCATCCACCGAGGGCACAGAGCCTGAGGGAGACCAGCCTACACTGGCAGAGGCGGAGATTGTGTCAGCCACAGGAGAGCAGCCAGACTACAGCGAGATGAAGGATGCAGAGGCTGCGGAGGTGCAGGACGGCTTTACCATGGACGATGTGATTGAGCACACAGTGCTGGTGACTGAAACGTTTCCCATCCAAACGGATCTGGTGGTGGAGCTACAAGGCTCTGGAGCTGATGGGAAGACCTGAGGGAGAGAAGGCCATGGCCAAGGATGGGTGATGAGACTGAGACACTTTAATGATAAACAGTGCAGTGTTTTTGGCTCTCGAGGTTCTAGTAATGCCATGCTCAAAAGCACAGTCAGAATTTCTTGGCACAATGACGATGATTTTTATTCAGCATTTCATATTTTGTGGCACATAACAGTTGAGCAGTAATAATTAAGCTCTCTTTGTAATGAAGCATGTTGCTCTTTAGCGTTTCTGATGATATCTATGATATGCGTAATCTTTTTTTTTTCATCACAACAGATATAAATAGAATATTGCCCATCTTTTATGGAAGCTACCTGTGTAAGATACTGGGCCCCCATGTTTACCTCTAACTAGGGTTGAATAAAAGTGGGGGAAAGTCATATTGGCAGGTATTTGGGGGGAAGTATTTTTGCATTTTTACTCCAAATAAGACAATTATGACTTTGCCGAATGAAGAGATACATAAAGAGAGAACTATATGGTCCAATATTATGGTTAGGGTTGTACAATATAAACCAAATTTAAAAAAAATGCAATCATAGTGCTGCATATTGTGACTGCAGTGCTCTCTATTATACAGAAAACACGTTAGTGTGTTTGTTAATGATGTGCTGGGACTGACAGGCCTGTTCTTTCCGACAAAAATGATTTATTGGTTGGATCGAGTGACGGCCTTGATTCATTTAAACACTCGAAAGAACATCTGTGATTGATCAGCCATCTGCAGGAAGCAGTCAGGATAGTAATTAAGAAAATTCAATATTAAGTGTTCTGCATAATTAAATGTTTGAGATGTAAACAAAGTCATTCACAGGCTTATATTATATGTAAGGGTGCACTGTAGAGCAATGACTCTCATTCCTTCGTTGTGGTGGTGATGGGAACCGGGTGTAGAAACCTGCACACAAGTTTTGTATGTATATATTAAAAGAAGAAAGGAAGAAGGAAGTGAGTCGTCTCCACCAAGACAAAAGTGGGACTCGTCACTGAAGATGACACGCTGCCATTCTGAGTCCCACTATGACTTTTTGGCACGACACCATTGTAGTCTTCTGTGATGTTGACATGGTGTTACGTGCAGCCGTCGTAACGGTCAGCGTGCATGTGGTCCTGCGTCGTGCAGTCATCTGCTATTGAAGCTGGCACTAACAGGACGACTCATGGGGGACATCACTGCTCACTGAATGTCCACAGTCATGGCTGTTGGATCAATCAGGTACAGTGATAAGGTCCGTCCCTGCCAGGCTTGTCCCTGTCAAACCTACCCACCAAGTTTCATTCCTGGTGGTTGATTCCTTCTGGGTGCAACTACTTTTGACGGCATGTGTACGTATGTGTGTGTGTATAAATATAATATGCAACAAAAGTATGAAGAGAAACAGATGGACTACACACACACAATCAAAAAGCAGTCGCCCAAATTGTTGCACCCACCGTGTGTATATACATGCGGTATATACACATCACACAGTGTATTCATAACTGTTTCATGTAATAACTTTGTGTGAGGGCTCTTCAGAAGCACTGAATACTTCGGACGTCTGGTTTTCATCACCACCACTGTGAACATTCCGACTTTGTGTGTCTCTCTAACACCGGGGTATTTCATATCAGACCACTCTGAATGACCATGTTTACGTCTTAACCCGTTCATTTGAGGAACCGCACACTGTGCAGCATCAGCTCCAGCTAATCAGCCTTTTCTCATGGCGTCTTCACAAGCTGGATTTTGGGCTTCGAGCTGGAGCTGAACTTGACAGCCAAGTCCAAGTGGAGGATAAAATTCCACAGGGTGAGATTCCACATTTAGATTTTTGTACTTGTTCTTTATGAACGTGTTAGAGCTCACACTATTCAAGCAAAGTACTTTCTATAACACAAACTGGCAACAGAAATAAATGGTTTGCTTTGTAATGTGCCAAGGTGGCATTGTAAATGATGGCCACTTTCCATCTTCTCCTAATGGCTGAATCTAAACAGCCTACAGATTTACAGAATGCCTACAGTGAGCATGAGCATCCTATGACCATTGTGTCCCTAATTATGGCAAAAAGCGATGGGAACACTCCAGGAGAGGACTCCAGACCACTGCTCTTAGAAAAAAAAAAAAAAGCTGTGAGGGGAAATGAGCTTCTTTTCCGTTTACCACTAACGCACTGCTTTCTGCGCCTATTGTAATGTTGATCGCTTCTGCAAAAGTGGTTTTGGCATTGGAAAAAAAAAATGTAATTCTGATTATATAATGTCGAAGCTTGCAGTTGCATAATCTTCATTCATAAAATTCCTTTGGTAGAGATTACACATTTTGATTTTCAGCATTTGCACATGTTTGTGAACGGTGAATGTGTAAAGAGGCATACACAAGAATGAACAATATTTAGATTGGCACTATTTTAGCTAAATGCTTTCTATAACCCAAAGTTGCAACAAAAACACACTATTTGCTTCATAATGTGCCAAAGTGGCATTTTTTAAAATGAATAAATTATTTGTTTATTATTATCTTCCTACTTAGTGTTTGTATGAGTTGATGCAACAACTTTTAATCAAGCAGGCTGTTACTGTGCCTTTAAATAAACAACATTTTTCCCCCACTTAATAATATGTATGACACCCGGGCGGTAATCCATGAAGCAGGATTTCTCAGTTCGCCAGATAACCTGATCCCAAGTCAAGCCTGTCCCATAGGAAAACAGCTAAATCACGTTCCGATTGGACAGTCCTCGTCTTGGGGTTCAGAAATAGAATCTCGAACCATTTACCAATTGTGTTTCCACACAGAGGAATTTCTCCACAGCATTTAACCCACCCGTGCTGTGAAACATCCCCCCCACACATGCGTAAGCTTGGTGGCAGTAAGCATACTTGCCCAGAGCGTTGGGCGGCCCTATCCACGGCACCCAGAAAGCAGTTGGGGGTTAGGTGCCTTGCTCAAGGGCACTTCAGTTGTGTCCTGTTGGTTCAAGGAATCGAACCAGCGGCCCTGGCTAAACCAGAAATCCTGAACCACAGATGTAAAACACATCCAATGATGACGTTCAGCAAATGTGGTGTGTTGGTCTTATTTCACATTGTTGACATGTGATCAGGCACTACAGCTGAGCTCTAAAGACACACCCCTTCTGCATGCCAATCTTAAAATACAGAACACGTATGTAATGTAAATACAGGTATGATGTTATGTTCATGGTTCTGTTTTTCCTACTACTGAATATAAAGACCCTTACAGATCAATATCTGTAAATAAACGGACTACAGCAGATTCCTGCCTGCAGTTTATTGACTGACCACACGTACAGACACCACTACTCAAACCAAAACGCAAGGCCTGTATGGTAAAAATGATTTTGGCCACAAAAGAAGAATCATTCCGTATGAAAAACAAAGTAACCGAAGCTCCATCAAGTACCGTTTCAGTATTACATACAGACGTAGAATGACTAGGATTAGCAAACACACATGTAACTCGAGATAGTGAAGTACTACTTCCAGTTATTGAACAGCATACTTGAAAGACATACATAAAAATACAATAGCTTTCACCGCGGATTTTGAATGACCGTTGGTTTAGAGACATGTAAAGTAGCACGGGCTGCTCCTCATGTACAGTTTCACACCTTCACTAAAATAAACACTCTATACACATCCATAAATAAACTTAACTTACTATTAAAATAGAAAACACTTAGGATTCAGTCATAAATTCACAAAGAAATGTGGGTACTTCATGCATAATAGATTGTCTGACGGATCTGGATAGACTGGAGGACGTTAAACAGGTCTGATTGCTTGCGGTCACATTTGGTTTATAGTGTATCCACAGAAATAGACGTCTTTTGTCTCATAAAATGCCTGTAAGAGGAATCGGAACAAAAGATTTATAGAATTACATACAAAGTACCTTTAGCCTTTCTCTCTCCAACAGTGCAGTCTGAATTTGGTAATACATCTCAACTCCATCATCCCATCCCTTTACCTTTTGGAATGTATGGGGTGGCAAACGAGGTTTGTGTGGAATTCCAAGTAGCACACTCGTAATTACTGTGAATCAAAATTCACGATTAGCTGGCAATTTGGTGGCATGGTGCATAACTGAAATTCTGGTTGGTGTGGTGCAAAGGATAACCACCACATGTCAGCGCGCTACCACACCATGTGGGAGACTGGGGTTTGATTCCCAGTCTGGGTGACTACACTAATAAGAGTGCTTGGGCAAGACTCCTAACACTACATTGGGCTACCTGTAATATGATTAACATCGTGAGTCGCTCTGGATAAGAGTGTCAGCTAAATGCACTGTAATCCTCCTACTGGTCTTATAGGAGTAGAAAGTTTCACACACGTCATTTATATAATTTCCAGTCAAAGTTGAACATTACACGGGAGCCTTGACAGCTCAGTCTATACTTGCGCTGTTCTGGGTCCATCCTTTGCTTTTATTACAACTTCAATTAGTTTAAGCAAACTTGCTTTAGCTCTCCAAAGACATCTACATGGATATTTTTCCACACCTCCCAAATTCTAGAGGTTGGCTGCATATCGTCACTGTCCAAATAAAAACAAGTATCTCCAAAATGGCAACTTTACAGGAGAGGCCAAAAGCCTAATTTCCTTTAAATGGAAA